>CM077183.1:38441969-38886969 GCA_039654105.1 Coreius guichenoti
ACAAAACCAACGGTTCAAAAACAAAAATATAAAAGTGAGGTGAGCAACGCTATGCATTTTGCCACCTTCACGCTCTCTGTCGTTACTAAGCAACCGGGTAAACAGCTGCTGCTTTGATGACGCAAACGCACCCCGGTTAGGACCCAAATAATATAATATGAACACAGTCCAGCAGGGGCAAGGGGAGTGGGGAGCAATCGAACTTGGGTTCGGTCCTGGCAATCGAACCAAGTGTGAAAGCACCCTAAAACATTGCCCAGACAGCAACAGGGCCCAGATCCGGCCCACATCTGGAACATGTGGGTTCAACACGCACCAGATGTGGGCCAGATCTGGGCCAACACTATGTTGCTGTCTGGGTAACAATATGGTAAAACTTATGTGTAACAAAATGTCTCTAGTGAAATTAATGCAAGAACTTACACTTCAAAATGACATTTTAAAAAAATATAAACTTTGACAAAAAGTAGTCATTGAGAATGTCTATACACCGGTCAGGCATAACATTATGACCACTGACAGTTGAAGTGAATAACACTGATTATCTCTTCATCACGGCACCTGTTAGTGGGTGGGATATATTAGGCAGCAAGTGAACATTTTGTCCTTAAAGTTGATGTGTTAGAAGCAGGAAAAATGGGCAAGCGTAAGGATTTGAGTGAGTTTGACAAGGACCAAATTGTGATGGCTAGACGACTGGGTCAGAGCATCTCCAACACTGCAGCTCTTGTGGGGTGTTCCCGGTCTGCAGTGGTCAGTATCTATCAAAAGTGCTCCAAGGAAGGAACAGTGGTGAACCGGCGACAGGGTCATGGGCGGCCAAGGCTCATTGATGCACGTGGGGAGCGAAGGCTGGCCCGTGTGGTCCAATCAAACAGACGAGCTACTGTAGCTCAAATTGCTCAAGAAGTTAATGCTGGTTCTGATAGAAAGGTGTCAGAATACACAGTGCATTGCAGTTTGTTGCGTATGGGGCTGCATAGCCGCAGACCAGTCAGGGTGCCCATGCTGACCCCTGTCCACCGACCCCCGTCCGCCGAAAGCACCAACAGTGGGCACGTGAGCATCAGAACTGGACCACGGAGCAATGGAAGAAGGTGGCCTGGTCTGATGAATCATGTTTTCTTTTACATCACGTGGATGGCCGGGTGCGTGTGTGTCGCTTACCTGGGGAACACATGGCACCAGGATGCACTATGGGAAGAAGGCAAGCCGGTGGAGGCAGTGTGATGCTTTGGGCAATGTTCTGCTGGGAAACCTTGGGTCCTGCCATCCATGTGGATGTTACTTTGACACGTACCACCTACCTAAGCATTGTTGCAGACCATGTACACCCTTTCATGGAAACGGTATTCCCTGGTGGCTGTGGCTCTTTCAGCAGGATAATGTGCCCTGCCACAAAGCAAAAATGGTTCAGTAATGGTTTGAGGAGCACAACAACGAGTTTGAGGTGTTGACTTGGCCTCCAAATTCCCCAGATCTCAATCCAATCGAGCATCTGTGGGATGTGTTGAACAAACAAGTCCGATCCATGGAGGCCCCACCTCTCAACTTACAGGACTTAAAGGATCTGCTGCTAACATCTTGGTGCCAGATACCACAGCACACCTTCAGGGGTCTAGCGGCGTCCATGCCTCGACGGGTCAGGGCTGTTTTGGCCGCAAAAGGGGGACCAACACAATATTAGGTCATAATGTTATGTCTGATCGGTGTAGAGTATACAGGAATCTAGTGGTTACACCATGGCATTACATAAGTTTTTCTCTTTTTTACTCCCACCAGATGGCACTAATCTACCTTCAAAAATTAGATAAAGGCATTGTCTCTATTTTAACATAAATAATGCTTTAAATGAAAATTAATACAAGAAGTTATTTTCAATGGGAAAAAATGTATCATAATTATTGCATAAATATTATTTGGTACCATGAAATTCTCTCAAAATACAAAAGAAAAAATATTATTGAACAAAAATATATTACACTGATTTTATTGAAAATAAAAAAGTTACATTTCAGGTGTTCGGTCACATTTGACCACAAACAACACAAGTGTGACTCCAAGTGAGCAACAGCAGATGGTTAAGAGGTCTGTCCTTTCAGAGTCGGCTGTCAAACTTTAGTCTCATGGGACTGTTGACGTGTCTTCAGGTGAGAAGAGTTATGAAGATACACTCGGGATCGCCAATGATCTTTTAGTTATAACATGAGATGTTCCCGTTCTCATGGCCATCGGTGTTCTCCTAACGGTCACAGCGTTACGGCCATCAGTGATGTTGGATCAGGACATGTTCCTCACAGCTGGGCCACGTCCTGCTTTCTTCAGGAGCCTGACCTGCAACACAGCAAGAGCTAACAGTAACATTATCTAATTGTGTTACTTACAGTAGTTACTCTTTATGGACAGTAATGCGTTAAACTTTTGTATTACTTTTCTCACCTGGGCTGGGCTTGCTTCTTTAATTTTTAATAACAAAAAAACAAAACTTCTATTGCTGGCATATGTAAAGGCCCTTTTGCACCAAAAGTGAAATGAATAAGCCTCAGGCTGAAGGAAATGCAAATTCACGGCTGTACAGTAGAGGGCGCCGCTCAAACAAACCTCTGTGCTGCTGCCTTTCTGGGTTGAAGAATAGTATGCAGGAGAAGAAAGTTCAACACTGGCCCTGTCCCAAATGGCACCCTAAACCCTCGCGATCTTCCTCCGAGTCCACACTTTTATGACGTAAAGCCGCTTTGACTGTCGGGTAGAAGTGGAGCTCGCTTCAGTGCGGCTCGGTAAAAGTGCACATCGAGGGCACATATCAGCTGCAAAGGGGGTGCACTTCTGAAACCTAAAATGACAAACGGGACATCCTACGGTCTTGTGTACTTAATGGACACATGGCGGCCAGTCCACAAGACCACAAGTGCACATAAAGCAAAAACACCATTCAATCTTCGTCACTCTCTCAGCCCCTCAGATAAAATAAAATGATACTAAAACCACCAGCAGGTGGCAGCAAATTATTGTCTTAATGAGCGACTCTTAGGGCCGTATCATACACTCGGAGTGTTTTCTGCTAGTTTCAGCCTGACACAGTTCTCATGTTCACGTCCAGCTCCACGTTGTTTAAACAGCAAATGCACTGGCGCATCTGTTCACCCATGGGCGTCTGGTCTGAAAACCAGATGTGTTAAGGCGTATTGTTGGCGCGTTGCTATTTTGAGGAACTGAAAACAACTACGCAGACCTCCCGACCTGCAAAAAGTCACTTCAGGGAGGTATTTCTAAAAGATATGAGCATAATATATCATTTCTATAGGCCTTTGCAATTATTTGTTAATTATGTTAAAATATGTAGATCACTTTTACTGCTTATACTATTTATGTAAACTGCTTTTATTTATATTCCATTGCAACAGATCTAAGGAGTTTGTTGTTTTCATGTAGCCTTGGCAACTAGCCGGCCTGAAAAACATGCACATGAAATGAAACTTGTTGAACTCACCTCAACATGTCTTTTATAATCATTTAACCCACCATGGGCAATGCTGGTCACTGTTACAGACTGTACAGCATGCAAGATTGTCATTATGTTTAACGCTTATAAGACAGGGGTACACTTTCGTGTAGTCTGACGTAAAATGTGTCTTGTACTTGTACGTTTTTTGGGGTACTCTCCCTCTGCCATGGCGCTCCTGTTTCTAGATACACTGAACTGATTAATTCGGTTGGGAGAAGAGATAAAAGCCCGCCTACACTGACAATTGATTGGTTGATTTACCGAAACAGGCCAATCAGGATGCTCTCTGTCTTACATGCGCTTCATGAGGCACACACACACGCAAGGTCTCTCGCTCCCCCTCCCTCTCTGCCGTGCGCGCGCTACACGGTTTGGAGCACAGTCTCTGTCTCGCATGCGCGCTCTTTCTCGCTCGCTCTAGATTCCGGGAGATTTTAACTAATTTGCGGGCATCAGGGAGCCGCTATCAATATGCGGGAGACTCCCGGAACTTCCGGGAGACTTAGGATGTCTGACTGCGCCAACATAAACCTGGGGTCTGTACCATGATTGTAGCTGAACAAACTCAGGGTTACGGGATTAGTTTCGAGTTGACAAAACCAAACCAATCCAATCCGTGTTTGTTGGTACCATGATGCTGATCATCAGCTTTCTCTGTCAACTCAGGCTTTGATCCTGAGTTTGTGGATATCGATACTGATGTGAGTATCGATACTCAAATAAAAATATTGATACTAAGGTGTTTTTTTTTTTACCAGTAATTTTGTTTATTTGAAAAGATTATTTAATGCATGCAATACGAATAATCTATGTAAACAAATAATTGTATAGTGTGGACTATTCTCCTGCTCATCTGAACTATGATCTGAACACAGTACACTCGCAAATGCTGCAAGACAGAACCAATCAAACACAGAGAGCGTTCGCTCACTGATGACACTATTCAAACAGGGCTGAGCTTCCCAAAACTATCATAAGAAACCACACAGCCCAGAACAATGCTCATCAGACAAAAAAACCTTAAGTATTTCACAATAAACAACTTGAAATGGTAGCTTATAGAGTTTGTGCAATTACACTTAAATTTAATGTTAAGAGTTCATATTGATCATGTTCTATTCTGTAACTAATGTTAATATAAATCATACACTGTCAGAATAAAAAGGTTGCATTTAATGGGTGCAACGTCCTATCACTGGCAGTCCCTTATGAAAATGAACCATGTCATAGTCTATAGTATTTGTAGATTTCCATGGTTACCACTACAAGTAAACATATTTTAACCATGTGTAAACAAAAATATAATCTAATAAATTCCAATTAAAATAAAAGGTTAAAATGCCTTTCAAATATAATTTTAAGTGGGTATCTTTACCCATTTTACTAATTTTAATTTAATAAATGTAATAATTTAAAAGTTCAGTTTAGAGGTATCGTATCGGTATCGATATTTACAAACCCGATTCCAAAAAAGTTGGGACACTGTACAAATTGTGAATAAAAACAGAATGCAATGATGTGGAAGTTTCAAATTTCAATATTTTATTCAGAATACAACATAGATGACATATCAAATGTTTAATCTGAGAAAATTTATCATTTTAAGGGAAAAATAAGTTGATTTTAAATTTCATGGCATCAACACATCTCAAAAAAGTTGGGACAAGGCCATGTTTACCACTGTGTGGCATCCCCTCTTCTTTTTATAACAGTCTGCAAACGTCTGGGGACTGAGGAGACAAGTTGCTCAAGTTTAGGAATAGGAATGTTGTCCCATTCTTGTCTAATACAGGCTTCTAGTTGCTCAACTGTCTTAGGTCTTCTTTGTCGCATCTTCCTCTTTATGATGCGCCAAATGTTTTCTATGGGTGAAAGATCTGGACTGCAGGCTGGCCATTTCAGTACCCGGATCCTTCTTCTACGCAGCCATGATGTTGTAATTGATGCAGTATGTGGTCTGGCATTGTCATGTTGGAAAATGCAAGGTCTTCCCTGAAAGAGACGACGTCTGGATGGGAGCATATGTTGTTCTAGAACTTAGATATACCTTTCAGCATTGATGGTGCCTTTCCAGATGTGTAAGCTGCCCATGCCACACACACTCATGCAACCCCATACCATCAGAGATGCAGGCTTCTGAACTGAGCGCTGAGAACAACTTGGGTTGTCCTTGTCCTCTTTAGTCCGGATGACATGGCGTCCCAGTTTTCCAAAAAGAACTTCAAATTTTGATTCGTCTGACCACAGAACAGTTTTCCACTTTGCCACAGTCCATTTTAAATGAGCCTTGGCCCAGAGAAAACGCCTGCGCTTCTGGATCATGTTTAGATATGGCTTCTTTTATAGAGTTTTAGCCGGCAACGGCGAGTGGCACGGTGGATTGTGTTCACCGACAATGTTTTCTGGAAGTATTCCTGAGTCCGTGTTGGGATTTCCATTACAGTAGCATTCCTGTATGTGATGCAGTGCCGTCTAAGGGCCCGAAGATCACGGGCATCCAGTATGGTTTTCCGGCCTTGACCCTTACGCACAGAGATTGTTCCAGATTCTCTGAATCTTTGGATGATATTATGCACTGTAGATGATGATAACTTCAAACTCTTTGCAATTTTTCTCTGAGAAACTCCTTTCTGATATTGCTCCACTATTTTTCGCCGCAGCATTGGGGGAATTGGTGATCCTCTGCCCATCTTGACTTCTGAGAGACACTGCCACTCTGAGAGGCTCTTTTTATACCCAATCATGTTGTCAATTGACCTAATAAGTTGCAAATTGGTCCTCCAGCTGTTCCTTATATGTACATTTAACTTTTCCGGCCTCTTATTGCTACCTGTCCCAACTTTTTAGGAATGTGTAGCTCTCATGAAATCCAAAATGAGCCAATATTTGGCATGACATTTCAAAATGTCTCACTTTCAACATTTGATATGTTATCTATATTCTATTGTGAATAAAATATAAGTTTATGAGATTTGTAAATTATTGCATTCCTTTTTTATTCACAATTTGTACAGTGTCCCAACTTTTTTGGAATCGGGTTTGTATTAATATTCATTTAAACTAAATGCTTAATCATTTATAAACTAAAATGGCTTGTGTGTAATGAATTAAGGGTATATTAATTATATATGTCATTATATAAATCAATTATAAATCATATAAAATTATTATATTAAGTAATTATCGTTAAAGCTAGACAATTTTTTTTTTTTTTTTTTTTTTATCATATAGTGACCTTTAATTTGGAGCAAGAGAAACTGGGGGAGTGACTTTATTGCATCAGACATGTCACTTTGCTCACAGCTGATTGGTCCAATTTCAGTTTGAGATCTCTCATCCAGAACATAACCTGCTCCGGAGCTTAAGTTACTATGAACAAAAGCCAAGCCACTTTCATGGTACCTAAAATACAGGATTGGCGCAATCTAAACTGAAACTTACCTGGCTAGCCAGCGAAACTGGCCTCATGGTACAGGCCCCTGGTGTAAAGTCAATAGTGCAGTATTCTTTGTGTTATTTAAAGGGCACCTATTATGCCCCTTTTTACAAGATGTAATGTAAGTCTCAGGTGTCCCCAGAGTGTGTCTGTGAAGTTTCAGATCAAAATTCCTAACAGATCATTTAATATACCATTTTGAAAATGCCAATTTTTGGGTTTGAGAAAAATTAGCTGTTTTGTGTGTCTCCTTTAAATGCAAATGAGCTGCTGCTCCCCACCCCAGAGGGCGGAGCCTCCCCCATATAGGGTGAACACGCCAATGAAAACTGAAACATGATACATCTGTTTGGTTTTGATGATCATCTCTATTGTGGACACGCTCAAGTGACATTGCAGTTCTTCATCATCATGAAATATTATCATCTGCATGCGTTTTAAAGCCATATCACTCTCAACTTGAGCACACACACCTGACGCATGCGCACAGAGAGCTGGATGTCGGTGCGTCCGTGAGTATTAAACTAGACTAGTTCTCTTTCATGTGTTATTAATGTGCGATTAAACTGTCAAATGCACACAAGATTATGTCAGAAACACACAAAGTTCACATGAAAACAGTTGGTTATGTCTGTGTACATATGCAGCGGTGGACAGGGGTCAGCATGGGCACCCTGACTGGTCTGCGGCTATGCAGCCCCATACGCAACAAACTGTGATGCACTGTGTATTCTGACACCTTTCTATCAGAGCCAGCATTAACTTCTTGAGCAATTTGAGCTACAGTAGCTCGTCTGTTTGATTGGACCACACGGGCCAGCCTTCGCTCCCCACGTGCATCAATGAGCCTTGGCCGCCCATGACCCTGTCGCCGGTTCACCACTGTTCCTTCCTTGGAGCACTTTTGATAGATACTGACCACTGCAGACCGGGAACACCCCACAAGAGCTGCAGTTTTGGAGATGCTCTGACCCAGTCGTCTAGCCATCACAATTTGGCCCTTGTCAAACTCGCTCAAATCCTTACGCTTGCCCATTTTTCCTGCTTCTAACACATCAACTTTGAGGACAAAATGTTCACTTGCTGCCTAATATATCCCACCCACTAACAGGTGTCGTGATGAAGAGATAATCAGTGTTATTCACTTCACCTGTCATAATGTTATGCCTAATCGGTGTATATACTTATGGATTAAAATAACATTTAGAAAAATAATAATTTTCCATCTTAATTTTACGTGATGAGATTGAGTTATTTAGCTTGACAGTATCCTCATGAATGATGTCATTTCTGGTAAATTATGTCACATATGGGCGGAGCCTAAATTATTATAGGCGGAGAATAGTTGAGTTCAGACTGAGGGACATAACTTTATAGTCTGTTTTGCAATTTTTTAGAAAAATATTTTTTATATGAAAGTAACACAAATAAATACTTACAATATTGCCAAAAGTATAGTCAATGTGCACATTGTGTTAAATATTTTCTAAGTACAAATTCAGTGAAATGCCTGACATGACATGACAAAATGCTTAGAAATAAGACATTATTTTAGGATAAAAATTATTTAAATGCAATAATTGTTTTTATTAATTATATTGGACATACTGAAGTATTGTGAAAAGTTTTTAACATTTATTTTGGTGAATCACCACTTTAAAGAGTCTGAATGACTGAAATATTACTGAATCCCAGGGATAAAATTAAGCAAAGCATAGAAGTATTTTTCATTGTTAGTTCGTGTTAACTAATAGAAACTTATTGTAAAGTGTTACAAAGATCATTCTGTAGTGCCATGGCGTATCCAGCAATGAGGTCCCCGGTATTTTTCTGAGGTGTATATAATAAATGTTGTGAAATAATTGTCTATAAAAACTAACACTACATTATTAAAATTGGTATTTTTGTAGACAAAGGTCTCAGATAATGAACCATGTAAGGGAACAGGCTTATTTCTAAATATTTTTTTTCTAAAAATTAATATTTATTCACTGCATAACTTAATTTGTGTCAACTCCGTCAGACACACTAATAAGCTTGCTAATTTAATTTAATCTATCCAAAAACAGTGTAAAGTCTTCAGTTATGTAATATTGGTGTTCAATAAAGGAGCTAAGTCATAAAATACATTCTCTGTTTTTTTTGTTTGTTTTGTTTTCACACTATTATGAACAACCCAGTTTCTAAATTCCTTAATTCTCCTCCCTCCTTTTAATATTAAACATATATCACCAATGTTCTTAGGTAATTAAGACATAATATCATGTTGTTCCATTGATGTTTTAAAGGGGTCATGAATTGAGAAATCAACTTTTCCTTGAGCTTTTGATATGTAAAAGGTCATGGTAATATAAGAATATCCTGTAAGTTTCAGAGCTGAAAACTTCCTTGTTAGTCAAAGAAAAGCTTTTATTGACAGCTGGCTCAGCAAACGATCGATCTGTGAATGTGTGTCCCCGTGACGTCAGAGTGCAGTGAAACACCGCCTTAACCTTAAGAAGACGAACGCCTCATTCTGTAGCCCCGCCCACCGATTCGTGCATGACATGTGACATAAACAACACAGGCCTACGTGAAGCTAAACCGGATCGAACATCTAAGCAATAAAGCTTATGGCATGTTTCAAACATGCCGTAAGCTTCCTTTGGATTCCAAAATGCATGGTTGAACTTTATTTTTAATGAAGATCCAGCTCACTTGGGGAAGACATTGCATTTGTTCGCTTCATTTCACTGTGGATTCGTTTGTACACAAGAGACTGGATTTGCAGACAGAATGAGATTAAAAACGATGCTGTGCCATATTGACTCTGACAGGAATGATGCAACACAATTATGTGAGCAAAAAATGTTTTTTATATGTGATAGTATTGCATTGTTACGTTCGATATCTACTGATTATGTACGTGTCTAACTAAACATCACAGGCTGTCACAGGCTGGAGTATCCTTTGTATTTGAGGTGTTGTTGGTTCATTGTCCTGCGATTCGTGATCAGACTCGGACATGTATGGGCCAGTGTGTGTGTGTGTGTGTGTGTTATGCACGGTTCGCGGTTATATCCACCGATCGGGCCGGGCCAAGTAATAAAAAATAACATTCCAATTAATTGCGGGTGGATAAGAGATAAATCATTGTTTGTTTGATAAAGTCATTTTGCGAGCCCTGTGGGCGAATCATTCCGGGTGCCGTTTCTCCACATTGGAAGTTTTCAAAACAATTCCTCAGGGAGCCGAAGCTCATTATAATATCCAAAACTGTTATCCAATCATAGCAGTGGGCGTTTACTTCCAAGTCTTCAATGCGGCACGCCCATAAAAACCGAGTTTCAAGAGCTAGGCTCAAAACCAGGGTAGAAAATAGCCTATTAGGGGAGACCGGGTATAGTTGTAACACGGGGAGAGTTGTAACACTACCAATTCCACGAATCACAGATAAGATAGGAGTCATATGACAGTTTCAGTTTCCTCTGGCTTCCTTTACGATCCCACATGGAGGTTTTCCAGTCTGTGTTGCTATATCTCCTGAAGATACAGCAGAAAATCTAATTCTGAGGTAAGAAAGTAAAAAAAAGTTACAAGATAATATTTTGTTTAGTACTTCTACCGTTGTAGATAATGTTGTATGAGTTATATCAGGTCAAAGTGTAGTTTCTCTAGTAAAGAATGGTGTATCAACCTCCTGCTAATTTCAAAGCACCATGCTAATACAGCTAGCTAAACAATGAGTGACAGTGGCGGGGTAGGTTGTAACACGTGTTTTGAAACAACCATCCACTTAAATACAACTAAGAACATTTTTGTGATTTCAATAATTCTACAGAATGCCTATGTTTATGTTAATTTGCTCTCGCTCACACACACACATACACACACACACCCATATGAATGTGCACGTACAGACATGCACAAACAAACTCACACATGTGCATGCACAAACACACACAATATGCACATACACTCCCCATATTCACACATATTTTAATGTTGCAGCCATTCATTTAAAATAAAACTGTTGTTGTGGCATATCACTTGGAGTACCCTTAGTTTTTGTGCATTTTATCTACCTGTTACAACTTACCCCAGTATGTGTTAAAACCTACCCCAGTAGTGGTTTGCAAATTTGTATTTGTCATCATCTCACAAAGTCTGTGATATAGTTGAAGAAATTTAAATTGTTGCCATTTGTAGAAGACAAATGTAGGTAAAGTTTCAGACGTGTAGCGTCTGAAACTGAAAAGTCTTCAAAAGTCTGAAAAGTTTCTTTAGGTGCTGAAGAAAAAAGTGTTACAACCATACCTGGTCTCCCCTACTTATTCATTATGATGTTTTTGAATGTAAAAACCATGCGAACGTCATAAGTTGACCTCAGACAACAGTATAACATTTTTTAAAAAGCCAGTTCATGACCCCTTTAACATTTTTACACAATAAATTGAAAAATGAACAATACATTTCTTTCAAAATTAACAAAAACCTGACGGTGTAGTTCACAAATACTGACGTGTTGATAAAGGTCAACTCAGTGCTCGAATTGAGGGGGCTGGGGGGATCCGGGACCCCCCCATAAGGCATTGGGGACCCCGCATAAGAAGTAAAAAATAGACTTAGGGGGGTCCTCTAAATTTCATGCATTAATTATTTACAATAATTCATGCGACTGTGCATTTTTAGGCTGCTCTTCATTTCTCTTAAAAATGTGAACGCTGCATCTAAAGACGCTAAAGTTTGCTGCTTGCCTGGCGCTGCTGCGTGAAGCTAACTTTAACGGGAAAAAAATTAATTCTAATAAACCCTCAGTCAAGTCGGGAAGAGAAAGCTTCTTGCTGGCTTTGATGGGCTAATTTTCTTCTAATCTTTCTACTGTATTTATCCACTCCATGGCGGGCCTTTTGTATTCCTTACCTACTGTAGGCTACAGAAATTGCACACATTTAGGCATGCTCATTTTTCATTATTACTACTCTAACATTTTATATATATATATATATTGCGAAGTCATCAAAACTGACTCGTGTCATCAAAACAAATTATTTTGTGACCAAAAATGCGAAAAATAAATCTAAATGATCGTGCATGACATTCTTTTAACTATAAGCAACCCAATTTGTCTAGATCTGTAATATTATTTCCCTTGTATAATGAGCTCGTCTTAATGTTTTAAATTATACATTTTGTATTTTTATTATGCATTTTATAGTCGTGTGATTTAGTCAGCTTGTGAAATTACTTTTATGCGACAGTTCGCCGGAACAATTATGTAAATAAATAAATACATAAATAAACTGGGAAAAACGCAGAAAACTCAAAACGGTGTTTACTGAATAAATAAGTTCTTTGCTAATTACAGAAACTATAAACTCAATTTAACAACACAAGCACCTATTAAATATATTGCCATAATAGTATTATTGTATAAATATATATATTTGTATGGTCCTCGAATGTGTTCAATATTTCACCAGTATCCGCACTGGGACTTTTCACCGTTTGTATCACTGCGCCTGTCTGTGTTTGCGCAACTTGCATTATTAAGCCAGTAGGTGGCGACAAGTGACTGTGTTTATAAATGAGCAATTGAACCATTAATTAGTAAACATTGATTAGTCCAAAAACATTGATTAATTCAGGAAAGAAACAAGTTGCTGAAACCGATCTTTGAAGCTCATATCTGCTTGACAAATAATTTATGCCACTGACATGCTTTTAAAGCTATTGGTATCTGATATTTTTTGCCTTCAAACACCGTAAAATGCACATGTGCCCATGCCCCCAAACCCCCCTAACAAGATCACTTTTGTGCCCTATGTATTTACAAAATGTATGGCCCTGTTGCAGGATTTCCCCCAACCAAAATATTTTTTATGGTGGGGACCCCCCATAACACTTGATTCAGTTCCAGCACTGGGCCAAATATACAGTATATGTAAAAAGAATCATGAAACCGCATTAGAAGAATTCCTCATATGCAAAATACATAGGCCTATTAAATCACATTACACAGACTTTTTAAGAGCACTTGTCAACTACATTCATAAAACCTGACGGAGTTGACAAAATTGAATTTGTTTCTCCACCTTAACCGCGTGTTGTACAGTAGAGCAATTCCGTTTTTTTCCTCAGTTGTAGCTGCCTTAATAAACATATCAAAGATCAAAAATCCCACAACTATTTACAGAAACTATTACACTGCGATGATGGAGGTGACATGTTAAGGCTGTGACCACAGAGACTTCAATATTGTTTGTTTAAAATATTAAAAAATATATAACTTCATGGACTATTTTTATACACAACTTTTATAGCTATTTTTAATGGGAAAATATAATTCAAGATTTACTTTTTGCACTGTTTGATATCTTAAAGAGCTCCGCCTTTTAATGTAACTGTGTATTTTTTAATTTGTTGCATTTTTAAACACTTTGTTTGGAAGTTTTACATTGTGACCTCATGCTGAGGACAGGTTAAATTAATATAGAGTGTGCTTTTAAAATAATACTAAAGAAATGATTTAAAGTATAAGCAATGAATGTCCTGAGTATACAAATTTCCCTTGGATGTAACTTTTTAAGTATTATTATTGTGCTGATATTCTTACTTTTTAACATAAATAGGGCTTTTGTGTTTGGGACATGTTTTGTCCCTTATATTGGTCTGTCAGCTCGTCAATGTCAAAATATTTGAGATGACCAATCAAATCAAAGTAGGCGGGCTTTATGTTCACAGAAGCTGCTGAGCGCGAACTCGCTTCAGTTAACGGTCATAAAGTAGCTAAACGTAACATTTGATATTTGACAGATGTTTTAGGATAGAAATGTTAAACGATCGACAAAAATAATCAGGCAAACTAATAAACTTTTGTGTAATTTCGCCATTTTGAATTGAAAATAGGTAGACTGGGTAAACCCAGCCTGATCTGCCGGCGATTTGATTTCGCCCTGCAACTCAGTCTGGAAACCTGTACATTCATTTCTACTGCTTCTGTTACACTTTTGCGGGAACCAATCACAGACTGGCTTATCCACCTGGCGCGCTATTGGCGGGTTTAACACGATGACGGAGAGAGAAGCGATGGGTCGTTGCCCGTTGATCACGCCTCTTGTGGTCTGATTGGTTGAAGGACTATCCAATTGTGTACAGAGTCATTTGAATAATGCTCGTTGATCACGCCTCTTGTGCAGTAGAAAATACAGAGCAGACTCCCCAGACTAATGTTCAATCTTAAATGGAGCTTGGTCTGGTGATAGCCAGACAAGAAAATAGGCCTATAAATTGCGTGATTCATGTAATGTAATAGTAACTGTCAATGTGAGGGGAAAATAATCATTAACGAAGCCATTTTCGTCATATTAGGCTTAAGATTAACAATGAATGTGTATATATTGTGAATGAATTTAACTTATTTACCCAGTGTTCATAGCCTTTAGTAAATTAACTTGTCTAAGAAAATGATTAATAAAACATATAGGCTAAATATCAGTTGACCCTATGTTTACTTCTTTCACTTATTCTTTTGCAAACATATACGGCATTATTTTGACTCCATAGAAAATGAAAAGACTATCAGTCAGAGCTCAGCTTTAGGAGAGGAAGAGACAGAGGAAGACTGAGAGAAAAAGAAAGAGTGATGGAGATGAGGAGAGAACAGGTACTGACAAATAATCTACTGCCCACTGACATGGTTTTAAAGCTATTTCTTATCCATTTCTTGGCCTTCAAATGTCTTGAAATGCACATATGTAGAGCAGAGAAATAACATTTTCTCAGGGGAGCTCCTAAACCCCCTAACTAGCTCAAATTGGGGACTTCTGTGATTATAAAACCCAGCCTACGGCCCTGTGTAGTGCTTCTCTATATGGGTGAATGACGGATAAGGATCTAAAATTTGAAAAAAATAAAACTGGCAAAATTTTTTAGGACTTTCTATACTTATTAAACTACAATTTAATCACAATTAATATAATCAATTTGGGATTTCATTTTTGGGTGATGATAACTCAAAATTCAGAACCAAATCGAAAAAAAAAAAAGCTGGAAAATGTTTTCCAATAAAGTAAATAAGACTTGTTTTATCCTTACCTCAACAAAAAACAGAATTGTGTTATCTGGAATGACTTTCTGCAATATTTTTCAGGATTACCATAAAAACCATCCTCATATACACTCACCTAAAGGATTATTAGGAACACCATACTAATACTGTGTTTGACCCCCTTTCGCCTTCAGAACTGCCTTAATTCTACGTGGCATTGATTCAACAAGGTGCTGAAAGCATTCTTTAGAAATGTTGGCCCATATTGATAGGATAGCATCTTGCAGTTGATGGAGATTTGTGGGATGCACATCCAGGGCACGAAGCTCCCGTTCCACCACATCCCAAAGATGCTCTATTGGGTTGAGATCTGGTGACTGTGGGGGCCATTTTAGTACAGTGAACTCATTGTCATGTTCAAGAAACCAATTTGAAATGATTCGAGCTTTGTGACATGGTGCATTATCCTGCTGGAAGTAGCCATCAGAGGATGGGTACATGGTGGTCATAAAGGGATGGACATGGTCAGAAACAATGCTCAGGTAGGCCGTGGCAGTTAAACAATGCCCAATTGGCACTAAGGGGCCTAAAGTGTGCCAAGAAAACATCCCCCACACCATTACACCACCACCACCAGCCTGCACAGTGGTAACAAGGCATGATGGATCCATGTTCTCATTCTGTTTACGCCAAATTCTGACTCTACCATCTGAATGTCTCAACAGAAATCGAGACTCATCCGACCAGGCAACATTTTTCCAGTCTTCAACTGTCCAATTTTGGTGAGCTCGTGCAAATTGTAGCCTCTTTTTCCTATTTGTAGTGGAGATGAGTGGTACCCGGTGGGGTCTTCTGCTGTTGTAGCCCATCCGCCTCAAGGTTGTGCGTGTTGTGGCTTCACAAATGCTTTGCTGCATACCTCGGTTGTAACGAGTGGTTATTTCAGTCAAAGTTGCTCTTCTATCAGCTTGAATCAGTCGGCCCATTCTCCTCTGACCTCTAGCATCAACAAGGCATTTTCGCCCACAGGACTGCCGCATACTGGATGTTTTTCCCTTTTCACACCATTCTTTGTAAACTCTAGAAATGGTTGTGCGTGAAAATCCCAGTAACTGAGCAGATTGTGAAATACTCAGACCGGCCCGTCTGGCACCAACAACCATGCCACGCTCAAAATTGCTTAAATCACCTTTCTTTCCCATTCTGACATTCAGTTTGGAGTTCAGGAGATTGTCTTGACCAGGACCACACCCCTAAATGCATTAAAGCAACTGCCATGTGATTGGTTGATTAGATAATTGCATTAATGAGAAATTGAACAGGTGTTCCTAATAATCCTTTAGGTGAGTGTATACAGTATATACACTTTTAAAAATAATATTAATTTCAAGATGTAACATTAATATGGCGGTAATTTAAACGTAGCCTTTGTAAAAAAAATATAAAGCAAAATATTAAATGTGCAAAAAAAATTGTAAATGACTAATATTTTCCAAGCGGACTAGCAGCAGCGCTATCGTTTAATCAACTAGTCTCACACATCCCTCATAATAACTATGCCTAAAAGTTTACAAATATTAATTAAACACTAGACTGTTATACATATGTCATTCTGGATAACAGAGGGTTTTTGTTATCCAGGAATGACAAAACAAATATTTTTTCTTTATAGTCAGGCACTAACACAACCACCTGTGGAAAACTGAGCTATCATCACTTTAAGGTAATCTTTTAGATCAAAGTTTTTTAATATAAATACATTATAAATGTTTTATTAGTGTTATCCAGAAGGACACATGATATTGCTAATGCACCAGTGACCGAAAAGCTCAAAATATCAGCATTTTAAGAGACGCTTACTGACATTTGCACGTTTTTGGGCTCCTCTTTCTTTTTGATATCACATGACATACCAAAATGCATTATGATCCAAAATGTTCATTGACGTATGTTATCCAGGAATGATATTAGAGAAATCTTTCTGTCATAAAAATGTAAATAAGCTTAGTATTATAACTATATTTGTAGGTATCATTGAAAACATCAATACAGTTATGCCCAAGTAGATTTTAAACACTTTTATTCATATTTTCTACATTTTTGTCGTATTTTTGTATTCAGATTTTAATCCGGAATGACATTTTGGGACTTTTGAGCTCAATAGTTCCTTAAAGATTCATTATTTTTAATGAATACTCACATTAGTAATTAAGACGGGGAAGTTGACTCATTTAATGTAGTGTATTTAAAAATGTATATATTTTTAATATTATGAATATGCTTTGGACACCAGAATTGACACGCCACGTCATTGACTAATTTATAGTCTGTATATCACATCTCTATCTGTTGTTATATTGAGGTTAGAGGGGGGGGTTTAATGATATTTCATGCATTCTGCTTTATTTACACTGTTAAAGAGTTGATTCTCCTGCTAAACATGGACAAAGTTTCATTGACGTATGACAGAGTATTTCTGTGCCAAATACACTCCTCCAGGATTCAAACAAGTTTCGGAAAGTTTTTTCTGAGTATGGCCCTGTATGACGTCATAAAGAGCGGAATCCCTTGTATGGGCACTTCTCCCGGATGAGCACACACACACACACACACATCAACCAGAGCGAGAGCAAGAGTGTGTCCATCATCGAGCTTCGTTCGGGTTACGGGAGCCGTCGGCGGCGCTGCCATTGTGTTTTTAGACCACGAAATCTACAATGTCACTAAAGAAGTGTGTTTCTGGTGTGAGGGAAAGATCACCTTGTTCAGCTTCCCAAATAACCCAGCGTTAAGGGAACAGTGGATGCAGTTTGTTTTCCCAGAGTTCTGCAAGTGTGTGTGTTTGTTCCCGGTCATGAGTGGAAACCGCAGGCGGTGAGTGAAACTGCATCAAATGTGTGTGTTTTGTTGGCAATCGGCGCGTAAGTGCATATAATGTGAACAACACCAATGTATAGTGAATCTAGAGTTATCCAGGGATAATGCCATGATGTATTGTGTGTGTGTGTGTGTTTGTGTGTGCTCTTGACTCTTTAGCTCCGCCCACTGCACGCCTCCACGGACTCAGCTGTTTTGGGAAAGAATCGGTACAGCGTATCTGTCTTTTATAAATATGGTAAAACTAAAGACTCTTGAGAGATATGAAGGATGCAATACTACTCTATAGATACTCAAGATTAACACTAGACTGGCAGAAACTGTGTGTTATGCCCCCTTTAAGCATAGCATTTTGCGTCATCTTCATGCAAACACCATCTTTTGTTGAGCATGGGTTTGTAACAGATGTACCAAGAAGTTCAACACGTTAAGGAACACAAAAACAAGCATGAGTTACTTCTGAAAAGCGATTTAATATACTGAACGTGTGCAAATCTACAGCCGAACATTTTAAAACAGTCATTGATATAGTCTGCTTCGTTATGGAAGGCAGGAAGCCCAAACACAACCAATTATTTATGCTTTAATATTCAGTAGCTTTATGACAAGAACTGTAATATTTTCTCAAGATAGCATCTCAACTCTTAAAACATTTATATTTACATTAACACATAAAGATATATTTGAAGATATATGATTTGAACAACTTCTTAATGTTCTGCTTCAGATCCTCTTCAAAACAAAAGCAAATATTTACAAGCTAGTATTTTCTGATGCTTCGATATTGTTTCGGAAGCTTTGACATGGCATTGTGGTGCCAAACTGGTTTGGACGTAACACATGATTGGAAAAAACTATACTTTATGGACCGTGTGACTGTACATAGCTATTTTTGCAGTGTGTGATGTTTGCTGCAATGGTAACTGAGGGCTTGGAGCTTCTGAGGAGCTCTGTGGCGGAGATCCGTTCACCGCAGCCGGCCTTGGCACTTCTCGTCCTCCTCAGAAAAGCCATGAAGTTGTCATTTTGGGAACTGATCTTGGACGCTCCGCTGCCGAGTGTCTGAGTGCCAGGGTCACCTTGCTTATTTTCAAAGGAGTCTTTACGACCCAGGAGCTTTCTTTTAGACCTGCAAAAATGGGCAAACGATATATAAAAGAGAGCAGAACGCTGAAGCCAACATCAAAACAAGACTGGAGCTGTACTGGGAACTAGAGTATTTTGTACACTCTAAAAAATGCTGGGTTAAAAACAACCCAAGGTGGGTTGAAAATGGACAAACCCAGCGATTGGGTTGTTTTAACCCAGCAGTTGGGTTAAATGTTTGCCCAACGTGCTGGGCAGTTTTATTTAACCCAACTATTGTTTAAAAATTACTATATGGCTGGCTTAAAATGAACTCAAAATAGGTTGGAAATTAAAAATCAGACAAGGCAACAATAAAAATCAAAAGGTGAACATTTATTAATAAGCAATGTAATAAATGTTTATTGTTTAATTATTATTCATTAAACTTATTAATAATGTTAATTTATTAAACATATTTATAAATGTTAATTTCCAACATATTTTGGGTACATAATTTAAGCAAGCAATACAGTAATTTTTAAACAATAGTTGAGTCAAATAAAACTACCCAGCAGGTTGGGCAAACATTTAACCCATTCACTGGGTTAAAACAACCCAATCGCTGGGTTAAAACAACCCATTCCCTGGGTTAAAACAACCCAGTCGCTGGGTTAAAACATCCCATTCCCTGGGTTAAAACAACCCAATCGCTGGGTTAAAACAACCCATTCCCTGGGTTAAAACAACCCAATCGCTGGGTTAAAACAACCCAATCGCTGGGTTAAAACATCCCATTCCCTGGGTTAAAACAACCCAATCGCTGGGTTAAAACAGCCCATTCGCTGGGTTAAAACAGCCCATTCGCTGGGTTAAAACAACCCATTCCCTGGGTTAAAACAACCCAATCGCTGGGTTAAAACAGCCCATTCGCTGGGTTAAAACATCCCATTCGCTGGGTTAAAACAACCCAATCGCTGGGTTAAAACAACCCATTCCCTGGGTTAAAACAACCCAATCGCTGGGTTAAAACAGCCCATTCGCTGGGTTAAAACAACCCATTCCCTGGGTTAAAACAACCCAATCGCTGGGTTAAAACAGCCCATTCGCTGGGTTAAAACAACCCATTCCCTGGGTTAAAACAACCCAATCGCTGGGTTAAAACAGCCCATTCGCTGGGTTAAAACAGCCCATTCGCTGGGTTAAAACAACCCAATCGCTGGGTTAAAACAACCCATTCTCTGGGTTAAAACAACTCAAACGCTGGGTTTGTCCATTTTCAACCCAACTTGGGTTGTTTTTAACTCAGCTTTTCTTTTTTTTTTTTAGAGTGTAGCAGCACTAATTAACCTGTGAATAGGGTTGGGAATCAAAAATCGATTCCAATTCTAGAATCGGATACTTGTTATAAAATTTAAATTTAAATTCCTCTTATCGATTCCTTTGTTTGTTAATTTTAATATGACTTTAAACCAGTCAAGCGCAAGAAGACCCGCTCGCTGTTTTTTTTTGTGTGCAGCGCATCCAAAATGTGCGCACAGAAAGCCGCCTCTCATACTGTATAGCAGGGGTTTTAAAAACTTTATGATGCCAAGGACCCCCAAATATGATAAACCTTTGATGAGGTTCCTTCCTAAAATCCATCTATATATTTTTATGTATGAAAAAACATTTAAACTGTTAGATAGTAAGTGTGACATTATAAATACTACATTGTTTCCAAACTTAAATTGGCTATACTTAATGTTGGATGTATAAACCTGAAGAACATTTTCAATTAAAATTATTTGTATTTTATTTGTACTTTTACAATAAATGTATGTAAGCAGCTTATGTACTGCGTTAAGAATACTGCCTTACAACCCAGTGAGCAAGATTATAAGACTATAGTGAGAAAAACTCACTAGAAAGATACAAAGCAAACATATACAATTCTGGAAAGTATGTATACGGCAAGAAAGGAGAGAAACATTTAGAAATGAAACAGTTAGAATGGTCCGTAGACTTTATCCATTTTTGCTTAGACTTTTTATTCTCTGAAATTTTCTGGGGACCCCATAGAACCTTCTGGAGGACCCCTGGGTGTCCCCGGACCCCAGTTTGAAAACCCCTGCTGTATACGTGATACTGAACTGAGTTCTCTTCCGCGTCTTTTTGCACTTGAACGGACAAATACACACAAAAATATGTCAAAATATCCTCATAAACACAGTCGGTTATGTCTTAAGTGAACGTAAACAGTTGAGAAAGACGCATGTGTATCAGTATATTTGATCCGGGCAGGCTCTTAAAGTGACAGCAGCCTAATATTCCTGCTGCCGTCTCTATAATTAACATTTATACAACAGTACTTTCTGGTTCTTAAATCTGATTGGCTGAGAGCCACCCATGCGATATTCCCTCAGTATCAGCACTGGAACCGTTTCACCGGTCGAGCAAATCCACCATATTTTTTACAAATACTACTGTTGTTGTATCACGAAATGTAGTTGTAAGTTTTTTTTAGACGAGAATGTAGTTATTTAGACCTCAAATATGTGACTCATATATAAACATAGCGCCTATTTTACAATTTGTTCAGACGCTTTTGTAGATGTGAGCTCCAGGCCGTCAGCAGCCGTTCAGCGCTCATATACCCGCAGAGAACAGCTTCATCTCGGACAGTCCTTCTGGAATCTGCCACTGGCTCTTACTGTATGTAGATATTGGTTAAACATGAGATATAATTCAATTGGCGTATAACAAACAAGCAATCTTTTGGGTTAAGGGGAAAATTAAGTTTCATAACTTTATATTTAGGCTATATTTAACTTAAATCCTGTACTAGAAGCGCTGCTTTTGTACGTTTGACTGAATTGTTTGCTTGTGTTTATTTCCTGTTGTCTTTTATAATGGCTATTGTTGTTCATTTAAATATTGTTGCTCAATAAATATTATTTTATATAAATAATATGCCGTATTTGGTATTGAGAAAGGGTCCGTTAGTGATCGTGATATGGACTGCAGTTGAAGTTACATTACTACGCCATTAGATGGAGGCAAAGACTGTCTTTATGAAGCAGTCAGAACAAGGTAGTTTGTTTTAGCGCCATCATGGGAAATCTTTTAAAAGTTAAACCGTTTTTTTATTTTTTATAATGGATATAATATTATGGACATCGACCTGAAGAATGAATGCTATATCAGATGCAGGTAATACACTCATTTAGTTAATCTCTCTCTCTCTCTCTCTCTCTCTCATAATACTCTACTCTACATAATACAATAAGCTTCAATGAAGCGACTCAGTGTTCTTTCGTTACTAGTTTTAAAGGTGCAGTGTGTAAAATCTAGCAGCATCTAGTGGTGAGGTTGTGAATTGCAATCACCCACCGCTCACCCCTCCCTTTCGAAGCACATAGAGAAGCTACGGGGGCCGACACAGGACAAAAATGTCATCGCCTGAGACAGCAGAGAGTAGCTAGCGCTCTGTAGAGAAGTTTGTCCCTTTAGGGCCATTGTAGAAACATGGCGGCGCAAAATGGCGACTTCACTGTAAGGGACCCAAGGTGTGTGTAGATAGAAATGGATCATTCTAAGATAATAAAAACATAACGGTTCATTATGTAAGGTCTTTATACACCACTGAAAACATAGTTATGTATATTATATTGCATTTCTGTCAGTAGATCCTCATAAATACTACACACTGCACCTTTAAAGTGACGTTGTAGAATTAGTAACGGAGGCTTGGGCTCGACTGTCAAAATGTCAACTTTGAATCCATGGTGGAAGGAAGTAGTTCTGCACAAAAGAGTGTTTTTAAAGATAATCCCTTGTTGTTTTTTATTTATTTACATACTTGTGCCGTCGAACTGTTGTATAAACGCAATATCACACTCGTAGCTGTGCGATATGACTGTATATCAGAACGCTGTGATTACCTACGGCCTTACAGTCAAATCACAGCCGTGCTGATATAGAGAGATATCGCACGGCTACGAGTGTGATATTGCTCATTAATCAAACAACAAGACAAAGAGAAAATTCACTCGCCGTTCTTGACTGAATAACTTTTGTAACTATATTTGTAATGTATATTTTCTTCATAAAGTGCAGTGTTTTACATTTGATTAGTTTCTGTACCCGTTTATTTCAATCGTATCTTTGTTGAGTTGTATTACTTCGTTTTATTTATTACTGAGTGTTTACTTGTCTTTAATAATGCTATTTGTTTTTGCGATGGTATTTTTAAGCAACCACTGAATGGAATAACACAAAATAGGTATCATTTGAAGCTTAGAAACTCAGATTTTTAATGCATCAAACCATTTTGATCAACTCTTAACGAGTGCTGAGTAGTCCCTCTAAACCGGAGTGTACCGCCAGCGAACGCCACCTAGCTACGAAAAAATTAATAATCATATTCAAAACTACTGCCTTGATCAGAGTCTTAGAGCTTAGAGTCTGAACTTTACAATGAATGTAGCCCATTTGATTAACTCCTAAGTAGTGCCGATTATAAATAAAAAACAGTTTTCATAATTTTCCTAGACAGCAACATAGTGTCGGGACAGATCTGGGTCACATCTGGCACATGTGGATTCAACGGGTACCAGATCTGGGCCGGTATGAAATACTTTTTGTACTATATACTGCGACGTGTCAAAAACATCATACAGCTCAGATAGTCATGTGTCATTTGAAAGGTCTCACGGAGTAGAATACATCAAGCGTAATTGTTTTGGGCTTTGACTAAACTTGAGCGAGTTTTTGTATGTGAAACCCTGCAAGACCCATATGTAAATAATATACAGATGCTGCATTTATGTCACGTTTTCACTCATAACTTCATTGCGTCAATCACGAGATATTCCTCACGGAGGAACAACAAAAAGGCTACCTTGGTTCCAAACGCTGTAACTTTTGATTACTTTATGCAATTTGACCCAGATGCAGCTCACATGTAGGGGAACTTCACCAAAAAAGAATTGTCCTCCTACCTTATTTCCTTCTTGAGTTATTGCATGTCAAATAAGAAAGATATGTAAAATTATAATAAAAAATTATAAAAATGCCTTCAGGGCTTAAAGGGTTAAACCATAGGCAAACGTTACTTGTGTAAGTGTTCTTTAGCCTGTTGGTTTTTGTTCATGGTATTCAGCTACAATTAAATGTTTTGCAAAAAGACAGAATAAATATGAGTGATATCTAAGTTTTTAATTGAAATTAGGAATCGGAATCGATATAAGCAGAATCGGAATCATTAAAATTCAAATGATACCCAACCCTACCTGTGAATTATGGTGAATAGATCCTCCGTTGTTTGAGATTTGGACTTGTAAAGAAATACATCATCTTCCTCTCCTACTAATTGCAGAGGTCCAAGGTCGGGCATTCGGTCCCTTTTCTCTACATCGTATGTTGGATGATCTGTTGACATGATGAGACGGCAATTGATTATGGTATATCGCAGTTTCAGGGCTCCAGACTAACATTTGAGAGCAGTGGCACCACCGCCACTCAGGAAAATGTATCATAAAGTTAATTTAATCATAAAATTACTATTGTTTTGCATTGTTTTGTTAATAAGTGCAGTTACTAATAATATTACATGTTTGTTTATTGGACATTTAACAGTGAAAGCACTGAGTTTGAATTGATATGCAGATAAAATGAACTTTTATGAACAACAGTAACGTGTAAAAACCTCATTTTATTGGGAAAATGTAAATATTCTGCTCTTATTAAATGTGCTATTGTTCTTCTATAGTCTCACACTGAACTGACCGACCGCTTCAGTGATAAAGGAGCACTCTGTGTAATTCAGTCACAATTTGAAGAAAAGATTTTATTTTTCATGTCTTCCTACTTTTTTTCATATATTAGGAAAGGGGAGTGCAAATGGCTAATAAGTCAATAATGGCCCCTCTGCCGCCATCTACTGGTTATAGTGGTCATTTCATGTCTTTTTAAAATAAAAGTGCTTGTTTGCCACAAAGTGTTAGTTTTCCTACACCTTTAAACTTTTAGTTTTACAACTCATCACATTAAAAATAAATAACATTAAAACTGGATAATATTTAGAGCTTTTAAGTGCTGGAAAAGTGCTTGAATTTCACCCTCAAAAGGTTGTACGAACCCTGAGATGAATAATGTAAAAAAAAAACAACATTCGACAATTTCTTCCACAATCCCATGTGGTGTCACTACAGTAAATCATGTGGTGTGACTACAGTAAATCATGTGGTGTGACTACAGTAAATTATGTGGTGTCACTACAGTAAATCATGTGGCGTTACTACAGTAAATCATGTGGTGTCACTACAGTAAATCATGTGGTGTGACTACAGTAAATCATGTGGTGTGACTACAGTAAATCATGTGGCGTCACTACAGTAAATCATGTGGTGCGACTACAGTAGATCATGTGGTGCGACTACAGTAGATCATGTGGTGTCACTACAGTAAATCATGTGGTGTGACTACAGTAAATCATGTGGTGCGACTACAGTAAATCATGTGGTGTGACTACAGTAAATCATGTGGCGTCACTACAGTAAATCATGTGGTGTGACTACAGTAAATCATGTGGTGTCACTACAGTAAATCATGTGGTGTGACTACAGTAAATCATGTGGCGTCACTACAGTAAATCATGTGGTGTGACTACAGTAAATCATGTGGTGCGACTACAGTAAATCATGTGGTGTGACTACAGTAAATCATGTGGTGTGACTACAGTAAATCATGTGGTGTGACTACAGTAAATCATGTGGCGTCACTACAGTAAATCATGTGGTGCGACTACAGTAGATCATGTGGTGCGACTACAGTAGATCATGTGGTGTCACTACAGTAAATCATGTGGTGTGACTACAGTAAATCATGTGGTGCGACTACAGTAAATCATGTGGTGTGACTACAGTAAATCATGTGGCGTCACTACAGTAAATCATGTGGTGTGACTACAGTAAATCATGTGGTGTCACTACAGTAAATCATGTGGTGCGACTACAGTAGATCATGTGGTGTCACTACAGTAAATCATGTGGTGCGACTACAGTAAATCATGTGGTGCGACTACAGTAAATCATGTGGTGTGACTACAGTAAATCATGTGGCGTCACTACAGTAAATCATGTGGTGTGACTACAGTAAATCATGTGGTGTCACTACAGTAAATCATGTGGTGTGACTACAGTAAATCATGTGGCGTCACTACAGTAAATCATGTGGCGTGACTACAGTAAATCATGTGGCGTCACTACAGTAAACCATGTGGCGTGACTACAGTAAATCATGTGGTGTTACTACAGTAAATCATGTGGTGTGACTACAGTAAATCATGTGGCGTTACTACAGTAAATCATGTGGTGTTACTACAGTAAATCATGTGGTGTCACTACAGTAAATCATGTGGTGTGACTACAGTAAATCATGTGGTGTGACTACAGTAAATCATGTGGTGTCACTACAGTAAATCATGTGGCGTCACTACAGTAAATCATGTGGTGTGACTACAGTAAATCATGTGGTGTCACTACAGTAAATCATGTGGTGTGACTACAGTAAATCATGTGGTGCGACTACAGTAAATCATGTGGTGTGACTACAGTAAATCATGTGGCGTGACTACAGTAAATCATGTGGTGTGACTACAGTAAATCATGTGGCGTCACTACAGTAAATCATGTGGTGTCACTACAGTAAATCATGTGGCGTCATTACAGTAAATCATGTGGTGTGACAACAGTAAATCATGTGGCGTGACTACAGTAAATCATGTGGTGTGACTACAGTAAATCATGTGGCGTCACTACAGTAAATCATGTGGTGTCACTACAGTAAATCATGTGGCGTCATTACAGTAAATCATGTGGTGTGACAACAGTAAATCATGTGGCGTCATTACAGTAAATCATGTGGTGTGACTACAGTAAATCATGTGGTGTGACTACAGTAAATCATGTGGTGTCACTACAGTAAATCATGTGGTGTCACTACAGTAAATCATGTGGCGTCACTACAGTAAATCATGTGGCGTCATTACAGTAAACCATGTGGTGTGACTACAGTAAATCATGTGGTGTCACTACAGTAAATCATGTGGCGTCACTACAGTAAATCATGTGGCGTCATTACAGTAAACCATGTGGTGTGACTACAGTAAATCATGTGGTGTCACTACAGTAAATCATGTGGTGTCACTACAGTAAATCATGTGGTGTCACTACAGTAAATCATGTGGCGTCACTACAGTAAATCATGTGGCGTCATTACAGTAAACCATGTGGTGTGACTACAGTAAATCATGTGGTGTGACTACAGTAAATCATGTGGTGTGACTACAGTAAATCATGTGGTGTCACTACAGTAAATCATGTGGTGTGACTACAGTAAATCATGTGGTGTTACTACAGTAAATCATGGTGAATGTTGGTGATTTGTGACTGAAACCCCTGAACTTCATTCATGGCTCAGTTTTTCTCCTGGTCTCCACGTCAGCGCTGTTTGATCTGATATTTGTGGTTTATAACAGTGAATTCTGCGCCGAACGCTTCCACTAGATCTAGAAGTAGAGATGTTATTCATTCTGTGGTGAATTCAAACTCTTTCTCACTGGATCTCCAGCGCTGTGTAGTAACGGTGTCACGTGATCGAGATCGGCCCCTGTATGAACTTGCGCTGTCTATTATTGCTCCAAGCTGATAAATGGTCAGCACAGCGCAGCTCAAACGGTTCTGTTGCGCTTTCGTTTCGCTTGCCGTTTGATGTTTCTCATATGTAACAGAAATGGCAGCTCTTTTCAGTTGGGCACCAGTTTGACCTCTAACAAAATTTAGTCGCACCAGCAGGAAAAAAGGTTGCAAAATGCCACCATTTAGTCGCAGTCTGGAGCCCTGAGTTTCACAAACTGAAAGATGAATTTCAGTCCATTACAGTTCTCTTACCTGGTGCACTTGAGTGCTGTTGCTCAGTGACCGAAGGGTAAGATGGAATGACGCCATACAAGGTGACATGATATTGACTCGCAGAGGTCGGAGACTTTGGAGACTTGCAGAGTTTAGATGGAGACTGGGCTTCGTCTGGGCTCTTCATAGCAGCTGAGTTGTGATAATGCGAATGGTCCACAGCTGGAGTCTTTGCCAGAGGCGGTGGTGGGGCTCGTCTCTTCTTGTGAAGTTGGTTGCAATAGGTGGTTGTGTTGAAGGGGACCGCATTTGGATTCTGTGGCTCAATAGTGCATGGCTGACGGGGTTGCCCTTGCAAAAAAAGCTGCTGCCTCTGATGATGTGCTTGTTCAATACTCTGTGATGGTGGAGTCACTGTGGGCTTTGCTTTGTTAATCATTGCATAAATGTCTTCCGATCTCTCACTGGCGATGACCATTGGCGGTTCTGGAGCAGAAGCCGCTCCAAGATGTGGCTGTACCACGGCATTGGGTGGCCATTTATTTCTCTGAGGCTTCGGAGCCACTGGTGGTTTGGCTTTATGGTTGTTTGTAGGGCTTAAAGAGTTTCCAGCCTCCTCCTCGATAATGTCAGCCGTAGTTTCCTGAGCATTCTCGAGATCCGAGCTGCTGACCGTCCGTAAACGCACGCTGTTCAGGTCCTCTTGAGTAACCACAGGCATTATAAACATGCTGTTACTCATCCTTTGCTTGGGTCTGGTGGCTTCGGTGCTGTCCGAGTATCGCCGATTCACTTTCGGCTGAACTGCGGAAGGCTCTGGATCAGGAGTGTGTTGTTGAAACTCGGGAAGCTGAAGAGAGAGCCGCGCGTTGCGGTTTCTTGCCCTTTGGCCTGGAATAACGCCGGAAGGCTTTTGGCGCATTCTGCAGGACAGGACCGACTGAGTGGGCGTTTCACACTGGCTTGCGTAGCCACTTGATGGAGAGTTGCGTTTGGAAGGTGATGAGATGGAGGGCTGGGAGGGGGAAGAGTGGGAAGAGGACGGGGATGTGTTTATTTCAGAAGAGGTACCTTCATTTATAGGAGTTGCCGTGGAGGGGCCTAGGCCCGACTTGCACGGTTCGCTGGATCGAAGCTCGTTTAGTGCTCTGTGACAGGAGACGGTCTTCAGTGCAGCCTTGCCCGGTGCTTCAGCGGTGGGAGTCGGTTTCTTGCACTTACCAACGTCTTGCTTCGAGGTTGGAATGAGATCTGGCAGTATCTTGATGCTTTGGCCGTCTTTTCCGAGGTGAAGTCCCTGTTTTTTGTGTTCCGCTGCGAGCCTTTGCAGGGACACGGTTCGTACAGGTGGAGCTGGTTTCCTTTTGGCCTTCTTGAGGACAATGCTCCGGGATCTGGACCGCGGTACCGCGTCTGGAAGTCGATCTCCCCTCCTCGCAGAGGTGCTGTCACTGCCGCTGTCCTCCGAGCTGCTGCTGGGATATGAAAGCGCGTAGCTTTCGCACCGGCGTCGGGCCACACCTGGGTTGGAATTGACGGTGGTGGAAAGCGACAAGGAGCGTCTGTGGAGCTCTATGTTACTGGTTGGTCTACTCCTACGCTCTTTCCTCAGGGAGCTCACGCTGTCTTTATCTCGTCTCGAGTTGGTGGGTGACGCCTGGCTCGGCTCCTCTGGATCCTGGAACTGTGGAGGGGGTTTGATCACGTCAGGTGCCATCAGAAAGGAGTTCACGCTATCATCCCACTCGGAGGAAAAGGTGGAAACGTTTGGGCCGCACCAGCCCTGGGCAGAACAAACCAGGGTTGTGTTTTCCATCTTCGATTTCAGTTCAGCACTTTCTCGTGAATCTGTCGCAGAGATATTCCATTGGCTCCTTTAAGCTATTCTTGAAAACACACAACCTGCATGGGGAAAGAGAAAGAATAATTCATTGCAGGGCTGTGATGTTGGCAAATACTGAATCTCTTTCCCACTAAAAATATCACTGGGTGACATCACTGTCCAAATGCTCCAAACAGAGCGGACTAAAACTGTGGAAGGGAAAATCTGCCCATCTCGGTCTTTGTTTGGCACATGAGTGGGTGTTTGCCATGGCAACAGTTACCTGTTCATCCATATAGCGACTCAAGAGAAATCTTGACTGTATTTACACATGCGTTTATTGCTCTCAGAAGAGTGGCAAAGGACAACAGAACGCTATTCAAAATGAGATGCTTTGATAGAGTTACTGTACACCAAAGGTAGTAAGTTCTCTGTATAATTACTGTACACTCTCAGAAAAAAAGGTACAAAAGCTGTCACTGGGGTGTTACCCTTTCAAAAGGTACACCTTTGTACCTAAAGAGTGCATATTAGTACTCAAAGGTACATATTGGTACCAAAACTGTACATATTAGTACCTTTTGAAAGGGTTCTGTCCCAATTATAGCTTTTGACTTTTTATGGAAGACTTTTTATGGAAGCTTGTTTCTGCCACTGAATAAAAAATGAAAAAGGTAATTACACTTTTTATCTCACAATTCTGACATTTTTCTCGCAATTGTGAGTTTACATATCGCAAATCTGACTTTTATTCAGAATTGCGTCATATAAACTCACAATTGCGAATTATAAAGTCCAATTCTGAAGGGAAAAAAGTCATTTTTTCTTGCACACTGCAAAAAATGCTTTTCTTATTTAGTATTTTTGTCTTGTTTCCAGTCCAAATATCTAAAAATTCTTAAATCAAGGTGCTTTTACTAAATAAGTGAATTTACATAAGATATTTTTTCTTGTTTGGACTGGAAACAAGACAACATTTTTGCAGTGCATTATATCATCATATAGTCAGATTTGCGAGATGCAAACTCGCAATTGCGAGAAAAAAAGTCAGAATGGCCTGATAATATTATCTGTTAAATTACACAATTATCTTTTAAATTGTTTTATTCCATGACGGAAACAAGCTTCCATAGATTTTATAGCATTTTCAAATTAAAAAATATTTTCTAAAATATATATTTTTGTATAAAATAAAAAATGTTTAGTACAGTACATTTGCTTTACAGTAAATTTAAACTTCTTTAACTTTTTTTACTTTTTTTTCATTTTTTGAAGTGCTTTCTCTTCAGCAATAATCTGCAGAGTGTTGTCAACCAAAGCATTCATGAATCGCAACCATCTACGTTTGGATAGTGCATTTTCATGTCTATGCTCAAAAAGAGGGGTGACAGTTGAAGGGTTAATATAATATTAATTGAGTGATGATGTCATGTTACACGTCATTGCTGGAAAAATAACAAAAACAGAATATCTGCACTCACTGGAATGACTCATGATTTATTAAAAAAAACCCACCATACGCCAGCATGTAAATACTGAATGCATCCATTATATAACCGAGTCAGGCCAATGCGAAGTACATTTAAAAACATGTAATTATAGTGAAATATAATTAAAATATAAAAACCTCTCAGATGCAGTAAGTGTGAAGACATTCAAATGCCATAAGAGGAAGATGGACCGAGTCTAAAAACGAAGCCTATTTCTATCCCACCCAGCGCTTATGATGAAAATGAGACTTGTAGAGCCATCAGGCCAACTAAATACTCGCTCTGAAGATGATACCAAATGTTTACACCTGCTTTTCCATGGCCGGGATCACAAACCAAGACAACCTGTCGCTCTGTATTGATAATACGCAGCATCACTGGCCACCAGCGGTCAATATGAAAGTTGTCATGAGTGCAATTACCATAAAGATCTTTCAGATCAACAAAACACTGAAGAAGCACAAATCTATACTCACGTGCTCTCGCATGTGCATTGTGACGTTGTTTCTTACAACCAGAAAAATGTATGTTTGTAACCATATTGATGTGCATGACATAAACATGCAAAAATAAAACCCTTTAACTGTGACTGGCATTGCACGGCCAAAGTCAGAGGTCACTTTGTCAAAATACACAGTATTGCCGCAGATGACGAACGTCATACACAAAGGCATGAAATCGACCATCCAACCTTTAAATGCAGTGAAGGACATTCCCCAGAGATCTGAGGATGATGACCAAACCCAACCGTCTCGAAAACATCCCATATTCTCCCCTTCGCCTTACCTTTCATTCGCTCCGGAGACCGAGCCGTGCCTTCTGATGCCGTTCCCACTCGATCACCGTCTCTCTGGCTCAACGCATTCACATGCTGTTGCCATGACGATAGGAAGTGGGCTGCTTGCTTCCTCCCCGAGTTCAAGTTCGTTGAATGCTGCGTGAAGAGAGAGAGAGAGAGAGAGAGAGAGAGAGAGAGAGAGACATATTACATAAACACCAAATCCTCAGAGACACTGTAAAATGCACTGTGCTGCTTGTCAAAAACACCAGAATCCACAGTGCCAGCATCGATCCTCAGCTAATAGTCACACTGTGAAATCTACACTAAAATCCACTGCATCGAGTAGAAGCTACGCCTATGCATTAGTAATTACTCTAATAATCAGATGTAATAACAACACCACATAAACAGCGCTTTCATAATTGATATTAAGCATGATGTTATGTAACATTAAGACCGAACAGGACCCATGCACTGGATGGAACAGATGTGCAGCATTGCAGTACGGTACGAAAACCACTCGGTTTCTCATGCACATCACTGCAGATTTGAAGTTTGTTCCACCCATTCTCAGGAAGACTGCGAAACAGTCCATTGTTCTGCATTTTCCACATTTCAACAACAGAGGTGGTGTGAGTGCATGTTTGAAGAGGTGTGAAATATATAATCATTCTGTATTACACAACTCAGTTGCATAACAAGTGCATTTGATCGTAAAACTTCATGGTGATGTACAGTGTAGCAATTAGAGCTCAGACCAGGGTGTTTTACTTTCAGACGGGTTGATGTATGGTAAAGGCCGCTGTAATCATAGATGGCTCAATCAATTTGATTTTAAATAATCATTGAAAGAGAAAAGAATTCACATGCAACCTGGATGATATGAGCATATAATCTTACAGCATGCACAATGTTAATGTAAGTTATTTGATTGAAATGCAAGGTTTGTTGGTGTGTGGTGCACATAGATGCAGTGTCATTTGTTTTTAATGTGGCAATTATAGTTTATTCTCTGTGCAGTCCATCAGAAGTGAGCATCCCTATTCTCTCTGAAGGGCAGAGCCCTTGACGTGGGGACTTACGGCTCTGTTTACACCTGGTGTTAAGATGCGTTTTGGTCGATCGGATCACAAGTGGACGACTCTAAATACAGGTGTAAACGGGGTGTAAAACGCTTCCACTTCCAGACATAGCTGAAAACGCATTGCTTTCGTAGTGTAAACGCTCATGTGGTCAAATGCACTGGAACAGCCTCTAAAAGACGCCCTACTCTCCTCCTACTGACCTGATGCTAAACATTATGGGACGCGCGCTAGCCAGACGGGATTTAAACTCTCGGCTGGAGACCCAAGTTTGGTTTGAATGCTCAATGTTCTCTCTCCATTCCTGATTTCTAACACACACTCACAGCGTTCGGCTGGTCTTGTGTCTGTCAGAGCGGAAACTAAAGCTGATGCTCTCCGTGTGTTTCTCCGTCGTCTCCGGTCGTGTTCATGTAAATTACATGAGCTTATTTCATCCATTAGATCTAAAGATCTGAAAAGCACCCGCCCATAGACCCTCCCCTGGAAGAAATCAGGACAGAAGTGGTTGAAAGTGGACAAAAGAGACGGATTAAAACACCAGGTGTGAACGGGAATGTGTCTCCCTCGTCTACTTGTGATCCGATCCACCAAAACACATCTTAATACCAGCTGTAAACAGGGCCATAATGTAGCCGTTTGGAACGCACTTGGCAAACAGAGAAAGGAAAGACAATGTAATTTCCTCATTATCTTCACCTGGAATGTTACAATGACAACGCAGTGTTCTTACAACAGGGATTTCTTATTATTGCTGTCAATATAACTGTTGCAAATAAATATACATTTTATAATATGGTTTATATTCAACTTTAACCCTCTGGTGCTGCTCGCGTGGCGGTCAAAAATGACCAAAGTTATTATTATTATTATTTTTAATGAAATAAATGTACTATATTTTAGTTTGATAATGTTTTTTATTTAATATTTTGTATTTTTAGAGGATTTTATGGTACTAAAATGTAAAAAAGTGAAAATAAAAAAGTTATAGAAATTTAAGTTTATGATTATGAAAAATGCACAAAAGTACTATTTTTTTTAATTTTATATGAAATATATATTTTCCAACATGTTTTACTCTAAAACTATGAGAAAATCTAAGCAAGTTGTGTTCCAAATTTGAGGTTGATATCTCAAAAAATGAGCTTTAGTCAGATTTTGTTTTGGCCGCAGTACCAAACGCTTCCACTAGATGAGATCCGTCTCATGTTCATTTCCAACATGTTCATTTTTGACCGTGAGGAGTAAAAGTGTGACTGTTTTTTCAGAGCCATTTAACCTTTTTGAATCATGTCCATATATATTTTTTTAAATTCGAAAAAACCAAAACATAAAATTTTCTGCTCAAAAATGACCGAACAGCACCACAGGGTTAAAACTTGCTGTCTCTTGTTTGGACACTATTAAATTAATTTCTTACCTACGAAATTTAAACTTCATATGAAATGTATGACATAAATGTGTGTAATTTATCACAAACAAAACAACTTGAATTATTCTGTTAATATATGTATATATTAGGGATGCACCGATACCATTTTTTCAGAACAGAACCGATCCGATCCGATACCAAAAATTCTGAGTATCGGCCGATACCGATCCGATACCAGTGCAGTTTTGTTTAAAAATTCAATGTAGAATTTCTATACCTCAGTGTGTTGAACTGATAATCACTCTTTTGTGTGTTAAACACAATCTACTAAACACAGACAACTTCATTATAAAGAAAAACAACAAATTAAAAAAATATATAAATCACAATCTATGACAAAAATACTACTATAAACTAGATGGTGGATAGACTAGATTAGTGGATAATTCAGCAGCAAAAGTTATTCTAGAAAAATCATGAGTGCACAATAATTGTATAAAATCTAAACATTTAGTGGAAAAAAAAAACATTTAGTGGGGAACAAATAAAAGTGAATAAGTGTAGCACTAAATCGGGTAAAATGTTACACGTTGTAAAATACATTCATGAAAAACAAGTAAATATATTTATAGAAATAGGGCCTATGTACTAAGAAATTAAAAGGCATTTATTTTAAATGTATAGCGCAGCTTTTTTAATGAGGCAGCAATATATTATAGATAGGGCAGAACAAGAAAGGATATTAATAATCTTTCATTGCACAGTATTATAATACGAAAGGCTCCAATACAGAGCGTTAGAAAGCGCGTATGCGCATCCCGTGCGCAGGATGATGCGCTTGACGCAACATGGAGTCACCGCGCGCAGCGCTCCGCATTGAAAAGTTCAAAACACAAAGGGAAGAGATATCGATGCCTAGTTTATCTGTCTGTGCAATATTTTATTGAGCCTTTTCTTTTAACAGTTTAAAAATTCAGTTACCGTGCGTGTGAAGAACAATACAATCTCTAGTCCAGTGTTGTGATCTAACAGACACCCGGGAGAAAGTAACACGCAATAAAGAAACCGCAATAAACTCCAGCAAGATAAAGTTATTTTATGCGAAACCATAGACCGTTATCTTCAGATCAAGCATAATAACAGGAACATTGAATCATCTTTGAGAGAGTTTCATCGTGTTGACTGTCGTAACCGAACGCGACACGCAGTTTAAAGCTGAATGGAGAATGACTGACAGCCGCACCGGAGGGAAGCATTCACTTGAATTTAATGACTCAAATATTCATCTGTACCTCACATTAAACTATGGAATGGATTCAGAACACTTAATATAGTGCACGAAGCGTTGATGATGCTTTATAATGTTTTTGTGCTTTTTTTGGGGCACTGGGGCTTAACAATAACAGAATATTATACGCACAGTATCGGATTTGGATCGGTCCTGTCTGACCGATACCCGATCCGGCAAATAATGGCGGTATCGGAGCCGATACCGATACTGAGTGCACATCCCTAGTATATATGTTAACTCAAATTCTCCTGCCATCTAGCTTTAGAAGGAATAGCGAGGATGCGCCACCCTGGGTCCTTGAAGTGACCATGGCATGTACCCTTCACTGACGGATTGTGGAAGGGCCCTTCGTGAAGCGATTCAGGTGTTCACTTTCGTTTAGAACGCCATTACAAATACTGTCCCCTTCAACCCTCTGGTGCTGTTCGCTCATTTTTGACTGAAAAATGTAACTTTTTTTTTTTTTAATCTTTTACTTCATTGGAGTGGTACGAAACTTGGTAAAGGTTTTGCCACTTACTATGTGAATGCAAAAAATCATGGACATGATTCGAATGGTCGAAATGGTCCTGATTGGTTCCAATTGGTTAAATGGTCCTAAAATAAAGTCACACTTGAATATTCACGATCAAAAATGGCTGCATTGGAAATGAATGGGAGGTGAATTTCATCTAGTGGAAGCGTTTGGTACTGCACCCAAACACAATCTGACTGAAAGCTCATTTTTTTGAGATATCAAACTCAAATTTGGAACACAACTTGTTTAGATTTATGGCTTTGATTATCTCACAATTTTAGAGTAAAACGTGTTTTGGAAAATAAATGTTTCATATAAAATGTAAAAATAGTATTTTTATGCATTTTTCATAATAATAAACATAAAATCATAAATTTTTTTAAAAAACTTTTTTCACTTCAACAGTAATCTGCCTTTTAAATAAAGTGTTTTATTTAAAAAGAGACCAAACTTCAATCTGTGCTCCAAAGCATTCAAGATTTACGTTAAGTTTGAAATTTCATTTTCAGGTCTATGCTCAAAAAGTGAATAATGGATCATAACTATTCCATAAATATAGTTTAGTACCATAAAATCCAGTAAAAAATACAAAATATGAAATAAAAAAACATTATGCCATTTATTTAAAGTGCATTTGTATATTGGTCTAATTGTAAATTCATTTTATTTAAAAAAACTAATTTTTAAATTATGTATATATTTTCGAGGTCTTTCAAAGTTGTCTTTATTTATAGTAAATAACTAAATTTACTAACAAAATGTTTTAGTTTCATCTTAAGTGAAAATTCTGCTTTCATAGTATAGCTAATTTAGCTTTTGTTTATGGTTAAATCAAGTTAAAAAGCCACAAATTGTCTTTACCTACAGTCCAAGTGCAAATTCCAACGCGACACTTAGTTATATCAGTGAAAGAGTGTATCGTAAGATTAAGTAGCTAAACATTTAATATTTGACAACTGTTTTATGATAAAATCGTTCAGCGACCAACAGTAATATCCAGTGATGCAAACTACTTGACATTTTTTATGAAATTTCACCATTTTGAATTGGAAACATGACATTATTTATGTAAATCATAACTGAATTTGATGTGACAAGAAACATTTTGCATTTTTACATATTAGGCAGACGAAAATAAGAGCGAATGTGTGAATATTTAAAAAAAAAATATATACAGTGGGGAGAACAAGTATTTGATACACTGCCGATTTTGCAGGTTTGCCCACTTAGAAAGCATGTAGAAGTCTGTAATTTTTATCATAGGTACTCTTCAACTGTGAGAGACGGAATCTAAAACAAAAATCCAGAAAATCACATTGTATGATTTTTAAATAATTAATTTGCATTTTATTGCATGACATAAGTATTTGATCACCTACCAACCAGTAAGAATTCCGGCTCTCACCGACCTGTTAGTTTTTCTTTAAGAAGCCCTCCTGTTCTCCACTCATTACCTGTATTAACTGCACCTGTTTGAACTCGTTACCTGTATAAAAGACACCTGTCCACACACTCAATCAAACAGACTCCAACCTCTCCACAATGGCCAAGACCAGAGAGCTGTGTAAGGACATCAGGGATAAAATTGCAGACCTGCACAAGGCTGGGATGGGCTACAGGACAATAGGCAAGCAGCTTGGTGAGAAGGCAACAACTGTTGGCGCAATTATTAGAAAATGGAAGAAGTTCAAGATGACGGTCAATCTCCCTCGGTCTGGGTCTCCATGCAAGATCTCACCTCGTGGGGCATCAATGATCATGAGGAAGGTGAGGGATCAGCCCAGAACTACACGGCAGGACCTGGTCAATGACCTGAAGAGAGCTGGGACCACAGTCTCAAAGAAAACCATTAGTAACACACTACGCCGTCATGGATTAAAATCCTGCAGCGCACGCAAGGTCCCCCTACTCAAGCCAGCGCATGTCCAGGCCCGTCTGAAGTTTGCCAATGACCATCTGGATGATCCAGAGGAGGAATGGGAGAAGGTCATGTGGTCTGATGAGACAAAAATAGAGCTTTTTGGTCTAAACTCCACTCGCCGTGTTTGGAGGAAGAAGGATGAGTACAACCCCAAGAACACCATCCCAACCGTGAAGCATGGAGGTGGAAACATCATTCTTTGGGGATGCTTTTCTGCAAAGGGGACAGGACGACTGCACCGTATTGAGGGGAGGATGGATGGGGCCATGTATCGCGAGATCTTGGCCAACAACCTCCTTCCCTCAGTAAGAGCATTGAAGATGGGTCGTGGCTGGGTCTTTCAGCATGACAACGACCCGAAACACACAGCCAGGGCAACTAAGGAGTGGCTCCGTAAGAAGCATCTCAAGGTCCTGGAGTGGCCTAGCCAGTCTCCAGACCTGAACCCAATAGAAAATCTTTGGAGGGAGCTGAAAGTGCGTATTGCCCAGCGACAGCCCCGAAACCTGAAGGATCTGGAGAAGGTCTGTATGGAGGAGTGGGCCAAAATCCCTGCTGCAGTGTGTGCAAACCTGGTCAAGAACTACAGGAAACGTATGATCTCTGTAATTGCAAACAAAGGTTTCTGTGCCAAATATTAAGTTCTGCTTTTCTGATGTATCAAATACTTATGTCATGCAATAAAATGCAAATGAATTACTTAAAAATCATACAATGTGATTTTCTGGATTTTTGTTTTAGATTCCGTCTCTCACAGTTGAAGAGTACCTATGATAAAAATTACAGACTTCTGCATGCTTTGTAAGTGGTCAAACCTGCAAAATCGGCAGTGTATCAAATACTTGTTCTCCCCACTGTATATTATTTGCAAATAGTTTACTTCATAACTACAATACAACTGGAACTTTTACCGTTCTTATTTCTTTTTCTTTATTTCCTTAAATCCCGTTTAATCTTTTAATAATTTAATTCCTTTAAATAAACCAAAAAGACCTTCACCACGCAAAAAAACAACAACCTTTGCCCCCCCCAATGTCTAAGACATGGTTATGGTGGCCAAAATTATTAGAACACCTGACAGATCTGAAAATATTGACCTTTTTTTGCCTCCAAAACATGATTTCATTTCATAATGTTCATGGAACAGATGGTTGCTCTGACCATCAAATATCAGATAAAGTGAGGCGTACTGTTTTTATCCACTTTTAACTTTAATATTTGGTGTGTCCACCTTTTGCAGCACTTACAGCAGCTCATCTCTCTGGCATAGTGTCAATATATTTCCTCTGAGAACTTCAACACTAATGTTATCCCGTGCCTTCTGCAACTGAAGCCAAAGGCTTTCCTTTGAATGTACAATTGATCTGTCCAGTTTATTTTCCAACTCGCCCTAAATGCTCGATGGGGTTGAGGGGGCCAGTCCATCATTTTCAATAGTTCTGGCAATAGTTAGAAGAATGTTTCGGGTCATTGTCCTCTTGGAAAATAAATCCAGGCCCAATAAGACGACTCCCAGATGCCAAGTGTTCTAATCATTTTGGCCACCACTGTACATCAAGGAACAAAAAATATATTAAGTATATGGTCTTTATAATAAATAATCTTTTTACTTACATTTATGCATTTGGCAGACGCTTTTATCCAAAGCTGCATTGCAAGAATACACTTTTTATCAGTTCATTCACTGGGAATCGAATTACTTGGCATTGCTAGCACATACAGAAAAGCTGCATGCTATGAATGTTTTTGTCTTTGGGAAAACATATATTTTTGATTAATATTAAATCAACATTTATGCTTTGAATCAAACCATAAATGTAACTGAGAAAATTATGTAACAAATTTGAGTGTTTTATTATAAGTTAGTTCAAAGTATAATTTTGTTCAGTGTTTCATTGGTCAGTGTGTGCTTTATGATGTGGGCGTCTCTCCGGCTGGAAGTGGCAGTGGTTCATCCTCACTGAAGTCCACTGGACGCTTGACACTGCAGTGGTAATCGTCGGTGGTGGTGGGTGGACATCAGACTGGACAGAGCTGGATCCGGCAGGCTTGGGTTCTCTCGGGATACGTTTCTGCATAAACTGAAATTATGCTGTGCATCAAGACAGTACACTGTAAAAATGAACCTGCAATTGTTCCCTTAAAGCAAGGCCGTAACCTCCACGGACACTGAGAGGGTCAATCCCCCCAGTAATTAGTAAAGGCTGAAATGGCCAATCAAATCAAAGGAGGCGGGGCTTCCTGTTCACTGAAGACGAGTGCGAATTCAGCGCCACGCTTTAGTTTTAGCAGTGAAAGAGTGTGTGGTGAGATGTACGCATTAAACATTTAATACCTGACAAATGTTCAGCGGCCGGCAGTGACGCACACTACTCAAGTTTTTAATGAAATTTCACTCTCATGATTCAAGTATTTCCTAACTGAATGTGACGAGACAAGAAACGTCTTGCATTTTTGACATATTACAATAAGAGTGAATGTGTTATTTGCAAATAGTTTAAGTTGATTACTTCACAACTACAATAGACCTGGAATTATTATTTATTCCCTTAAAGGCACAATATGTCATTTTTCGCTGATAGATGTCTCTTATTCAAAACAAAGATGATCCCTTGATTTGGTGAAGCTTTTATTCTGCCACAGACGAGCACTTTCGCTTCTTCCACTCATGTGTATGTGGGGTAACGCAGCGCTGTTTTATCACATTACACACATTTGAGTGTGTTAAAGTTATGTTATAATGCTACTATGAGACACTTGTTCACACTGCAGTGAGCTAGATCGATATTAGGCATGGTAAAACATGGTACTTGCGGTAAATAAAGAAAACCAGATTTAAACAATAAGACTAACTGTGTTGAGCTGTAGAACAATGATTAGTTTTCTGTCCATGAATGATCCAAACAGTTGCTCACCTGTCTAATAAAACAAACCTCAAACCTTTGGTCCCCCAATGTTCAAGACATACGGCCTTGCCTTAAAGATCTATTTCTACCTGATTTAACCCATAAAATTATTTTTGTTGGTATAAATCAATGTAGGTTGGTTCAGTAATGTTAAATATTTTTAACTTGAATAAAACCAGTTATACTACGGGGCTGTTGAATGCTTGAATCTGATTGGCCGACGAACGTTCTAAGGTGTGCAATTATTTTCAGAGAAAAACACTAATGTAGTTCCAGCAGGTCTTGACCGCATTACAGTTCCATATCACTCCGCCAAATGATTTCAGTTATTTCAAAGGTCCTTACAGACGAAAACAGCAAAAGAACCAAAACCCACAGCGACACTGAAAAAGCAAATAAATATGTGACCCTTGCTGGCAAAAGGAGTCAGAATGCGCACAGGATAATTTCGAGCTACAGGCAAAACAAGTGAAAAATGCAGATTTTGAGGTCTACACAAAAATGCGTTCATTAAGCCCTCGTCTAGCGATACCAATGCTCCAAATATCAATCAAACATCTAAAAGTATCTCGTTTCCTGAGAGGAGAACCTTTCCCTTGTCCATGAAAACGATCTCACTCGCGCTGACTGACAGATCCGACGCATGCGCACAAAGACTCTCAGACATCGCTCGATCCCGATACACACACACACAGAATTACAGTACTTCAAAATATCTGTCATGGCGAGTATTCACGCAGACATCATCTGTTATGTCTTATGTGAATGTTTGGTTAACTGATGGGGAAAAACATCTGTAACATTATATCAGATCCGTGCGGTACAGTAGAACTGTCTCATTAATGTTAATCAAACAATTGTGGTATCATGGAAAAAAGTTGAATATATATTTTTCCTATAGATATTTGGTTTTTACTTGGTGTGTGTCAAATTTGTTGTTATTAAGGTGATTTTATTTTGAAACCTTCAGAAAACTTGAACTCGATTTTTCTCAAAATGGAGAAAAACAGGTGTAGCTCAGTCATTTTTTGTCAGATTCAAACAAATCATACATCATTTTGATGGTTTTTTAAATATATATTTGAAAATAACAACTCATTTAGAAAATTTGCTCATTGCGACTCATTTTGCCAGCACGGGTCACATATATTAAACAATAGGATAAAAACTGATTACGTTTTATTATGTTCGGAAAAGAGCATACTCTCTTTCTACCACTCAGACGCACACACACATAGAGTACGGACACCATAGGCGGAGGGTGAACCAACTCTAGGGTAAGGCTAGATGTGATTCACAAACCACTACACTATGAACAGGCAAGCATATGCGTGATTTGGCATGGCAGCCAGTTCGAATAATAAATAGCCTAACCATTGCCTTACCTAATTCAGCAAAACATACGTGTTTTCTTCAAATTTTGAATGGATTATCGCCTAGAAACCGTGCATAAAAACGCTCCCTTAAGCTCACAAAGTTCTGCTAATCGATTAAGCTGACTGTATGATCGATGAGCCTACATAATGTCTACATGTTAAATTATAACAATCTCAGCACTGGACAAAAACTCCGGCGTTTTGAGTGGTGAGGCGATTCTCTAATTTAAACACGTCTGATTGACCATTGCGTTCAAGAAATCATCAGATATGTTTGTGAATGGCTACATTGCTCAGCCGTGCAAAAATAGGTTGTAAATAGAAAGGCCTATTTATATTAGTTTTGACGCTCTCAGTAGCACAATCACCAAATCTGTTTATGTGTATCAGTTTATGATGAGAGAGTATTTGCGAGAGTGCAGAATTCAGAGTTCAGATCGCGCATTGAACAAATCTCAGGTGTTTCAGCGATTGCTAATCTTAACACCTCTGATTGGCCATTGCATTCCTAAACTCAACAGAGACTTGTGTGATTGGTTTTAGTGTGCAAGGCTGTAAAATGCTTAAAAGTATGATGCAACATGAGCAGATCTAAATGTAATGCCGCAATCGGCACTTTTCATTTAATTTTCATTTTCACTTTATTACTAGATTTTGTTTAAATGTGCAGGTGCATTTTTGACCCAAGCCCCCGTTCATTTTTGACCCGTGGCCAGCCTTACACACGCTCCGCTTATTACGGACACACACTCACACAGAAACGTGTTGTCAGCGCTGCTCTAATGATTTTAGCAGTAAAATAGTTTAGCAACTTAAAAGCATGACATGCCATTTCTCACTAGCGAGGTAATAACACCGCTGTTGTTGAAGCAGATAAACTTACAGTTTCACTATTAGTAGAGATGTGGCTGCTGAACACTGAGACGCACAGACTCATGTAATTCACACACACTTAATCTCTCTCATAACTGCATTAAAGGGGTCATGAACTGCGTTGTTTATTGTTTTATGATGTTTCCTGGGGTGCACTTATAATGTTAGAATGCTTTTTACATAAAAAAGTGTCATAATTTATAAATAAAAGGCACTTTTCCTACCCTGATTTTAGCCCTCTGGTTTGAACGCTCTGTTTTAAGGGGCGTGTCTGCTGTGAGAGTTCAGTGTAAACGCCCACTGCTGTGATTGGCTGCTGTGAGACTTCAGTGTAAACGCCCACTGCTGTGATTGGCTGCTGTGAGACTTCAGTGTAAACGCCCACTGCTGTGATTGGCTAACGTCTTTCTATTTGAAATAGCTAAGTATTACTCTCTCTTTTAGCGCGTTTTTACTATTACAGCTCTCATGGTTAACTAATCGTGAAAAGTGTTGCATTACATTTAAATCTATAGCATTATATTCAGATCTATAGCATTATATTGAGATCTATGGCATTATATTCCGATCTATGGCATTATATTCAGATCTATAGCATTATATTCAGATCTATAGCATTATATTGAGATCTATGGCATTATATTCCGATCTATGGCATTATATTCAGATCTATAGCATTATATTCAGATCTATAGCATTATATTCAGATCTATAGCATTATATTGAGATCTATGGCATTATATTCCGATCTATGGCATTATATTCAGATCTATAGCATTATATTCAGATCGTGGCATGAAAGGTTGCAGAGATGAACATTGTAGCCGATCACAGACATGCTGAGCGCATGAAAGCAGTGATCTCGTCATTGCAACTCAGTTTCTGTACACTAACGAATGCTTTCATCTTCACTAACAGTGCAAATGTGATATAGTTAAGAGATTCGTTGAATAAACGGGAGTCACTGATAAACTTTCGCCGTTTGATTGACAGCTCCAGCGCGCGCTGCTCCAGCGATCGCAAAGGGAGCTTTCCCTTATCGCTTTCGTTACAGAATTTAATCACCGTTAAATAACAGATTATTTTCATCCTACTAAGAGAAACAACGCAAGTTGACGTTATTTTTGTAATCCTCAACGGCATGTTTATTGCTTGGTAGCTCGATCTGGTTTAACACCACGTAGGCCTATGTCACTAAAGGCTACCTGTTCTATTGCATGTCATGCGTGAATCGGTGGGCGGGGCTAAACAGGCAGTGATGAAGTAGGCGTTGATCTTCTTCTGCAGAGGCGGTGCTTGCCTCCCTTTGACGTCATAGATCCCCACTTTGAAAAACCTGTCGTTTGCTGGGCCTGGTGTCAATAAAAGCTTTTATTGGACTAACAAGGAAGTTTTCAGTTCTGAAACTTACAGGATATTCTTATAGTATGATGACCTCTTATATGTCAAAAGCTCAAGGAAAATTTGATTTCTCAGTTCATGACCCCTTTAATATCTGCATTAATAACTGCATTAGTCTGCTATCAGTGGCTCAAGCCTCCGTTACTAGCTCTAAAATGGCGTTTTGGAATTAGCAATGGAGGCTTGGGTTTAGAGCGTTTTAAGGACAAAACCTGACAAATGTCTTGAAATACATCATCTGGACAATGTTTTGAGGTGTGGTGACCGTATATAAGCGGAATAATTGACGACGGGCTGTTGAATTATTGAAAAATAATGCACGCCTGAGGTGGTAATGCCATTACACCTCGGGTGTAGGGCTGTACAATTAATCGTATTTCGAGTTCTATTTTGGCTTCCAACGATTATGAAAACAAGATAATCGACATGAAACGATTACTGTGCCGCTGCCGCATTCAGTCCAGCGCACCATCATTTCCTTTACAGCGGTGCGCTTTCGTTCCTCCCTAAGCCAAACATCCAAGTTAGTCGAATAAGTGAGTGATGTAAAATGCAGTCTACTGTTGCTAAACTGCGGGACGTGCTTGATATTAAACAGTGTTATTAAAAGTGCATTAAGCCGAGAAAGAGACGCTGTTCCCTATGTGACCTCCTGTGCGTGCGCTCTGAGACGGAGCAGATGCGCATAAGCGAAGGATACTGTGGGCCTCAGATACGCGCCGAAACGCTCAAATAGCCTACACACAAATATGTTGAAATACCGTTTTGGTAAGTATCCTCGTAAACACAGTCGGTTATGTCTTAAGTGAGTGTAAACACTGAAAGAGCGTGTGTGTATCAGTATATTGGATCCGTGCATTAGCTCTTAAAGTGACAGTAGCCTAATAAACCTGCTGCTGTCTGTCATTAATGTTAATCAAACAACAAAAGACAAAGATAAAATCACTCACTGCTCTTGAATGAATAAACTGCAGTTTTAATAAGGATTAGTCTATATTTAATGTATACAGCAGTGTTATTTTACATTTGATTACTTTATTCAGTTTCTGTTGTAGGCTATTACTATCTGAATACCACTAAGTTCATCTTCCTGAAAAACCTCAAGCACTGTTTATTTCATTTGTATTTTTGTTCTGTTGTATTTCTTGTCGGTTTGGTTTGTAATTAGTTTTATTGTTCTTATCGTATTGCTGACTGTTTACTTAATGTCATGAGGACTTTTTACTTACATTAATTAACCTGGTATTAGTATTTGCTAAAGTAGCGATAATTGTGAAATTTCACTGACATTTAAAATGACTCATATCATGAAATAAGACTTTGATCATATCACCCACCAATAATCGTGATTTCAATATTGACCAAAATAATCGTGATTATGATTTTTGCCCTACTTGGGTGTGCATTATTTTTCTAATAATTCAACAGCCCATTGTCAATTATTCCTTACTTAATTTAAATGTTACCATTTTTTCAGTGTACACTCACCTAAAGGATTATTAGGAACACCTGTTCAATTTCTCATTAATGCAATTATCTAATCAACCAATCACATGGCAGTTGCTTCAATGCATTTAGGGGTGTGGTCCTGGTCAAGACAATCTCCTGAACTCCAAACTGAATGTCAGAATGGGAAAGAAAGGTGATTTAAGCAATTTTGAGCGTGGCATGGTTGTTGGTGCCAGACGGGCCGGTCTGAGTATTTCACAATCTGCTCAGTTACTGGGATTTTCACGCACAACCATTTCTAGAGTTTACAAAGAATGGTGTGAAAAGGGAAAAACATCCAGTATGCGGCAGTCCTGTGGGCGAAAATGCCTTGTTGATGCTAGAGGTCAGAGGAGAATGGGCCGACTGATTCAAGCTGATAGAAGAGCAACTTTGACTGAAATAACCACTCGTTACAACCGAGGTATGCAGCAAAGCATTTGTGAAGCCACAACACGCACAACCTTGAGGCGGATGGGCTACAACAGCAGAAGACCCCACCGGGTACCACTCATCTCCACTACAAATAGGAAAAAGAGGCTACAATTTGCACGAGCTCACCAAAATTGGACAGTTGAAGACTGGAAAAATGTTGCCTGGTCTGATGAGTCTCGATTTCTGTTGAGACATTCAGATGGTAGAGTCAGAATTTGGCGTAAACAGAATGAGAACATGGATCCATCATGCCTTGTTACCACTGTGCAGGCTGGTGGTGGTGGTGTAATGGTGTGGGGGATGTTTTCTTGGCACACTTTAGGCCCCTTAGTGCCAATTGGGCATCGCCACGGCCTACCTGAGCATTGTTTCTGACCATGTCCATCCCTTTATGACCACCATGTACCCATCCTCTGATGGCTACTTCCAGCAGGATAATGCACCATGTCACAAAGCTCGAATCATTTCAAATTGGTTTCTTGAACATGACAATGAGTTCACTGTACTAAAATGTCCCCCACAGTCACCAGATCTCAACCCAATAGAGCATCTTTGGGATGTGGTGGAACGGGAGCTTCGTGCCCTGGATGTGCATCCCACAAATCTCCATCAACTGCAAGATGCTATCCTATCAATATGGGCCAACATTTCTAAAGAATGCTTTCAGCACCTTGTTGAATCAATGCCACGTAGAATTAAGGCAGTTCTGAAGGCGAAAGGGGGTCAAACACAGTATTAGTATGGTGTTCCTAATAATCCTTTAGGTGAGTGTATATGATAATGCTTGAATTCACAGTAAATAAATACCAGTAAAATTTTATTTTGATGGCCCACTTTAGACATTCTATAAATAACTTTGCAACTACATGTCAACTTATTCTACTAACCCGAACCTAACAGTCTACTAATACTCTAATGAGAGTTAGCTGACATGTACCTTCAAAGTTACCTATAGTTAGTAGAATGTCTAAAGTGGGCCATCGAAATAAAGTGTAGCCTAAATTCGTCCAGTGTTCTTGTGCATGTTTTCTTTGAGCTCATCACAGGCCACCTTCTGCCACCAAACCCACAAGCGAAGCACGAGACACTCCCTTCAAATAGAGGAAGCACATTTGCTCAAGCGGGCAGTGACAGGAAACATGGTTTCTAGTTTGCTTAAACATTGGGTTGAGGTCATGGCCAAAGTCAAGAAAGCCGCACGTGTAACCACACAGTGTGAAACAAGGGCAACACCCAAGAACAACTTCTCCTTGGGTGGTTTTTTCCCTCGAAATTAGTTTACTATTTTTGACTATAGGAATAATAGAACCATATAAAACTATATTGACTATAGGAATAAAACCTTTCAAAAAATTAAGTTAGATAAAGAGTACAAAATGAGACATTTTGAGGAATACAAAACATTGAAACAAACATTTAAAATTAAATTGAGCCGGAAGAAAACACACAGAAGCCCTAAGCATTTCCTATTTTTCTTGTTTTCATGATGATTGCAACTTATGTGAATTTTCCTCATTATGTCGACATAACAAAAGTTGCTCTGGAGGAAACAAAAGATCTACAATAATAGAGTACAACAGACACACCTTAAGACAAAAATGTGTTTTTTTTTAAATAATGTCTGAGTTAATACTTGTTCAAAATAATCACTTTAGCAAAGTTTGTACTATTTTCGGCTTCTTTTGTTTTGATAAATAAAATAATTAATTTTGTTCTGGAAGCATTAAAGGAGATTGCATAATAATTGAATATAGATTTACAGTAGTAACAATAATTGATATTATATTATATGATATGATTAATATCATATTTTTTAAATATGATGGTTTCATTATAAATATGGTGATTATCTCTAAGGTTTGATATATGATATATTTCCCATCTGAATCTAACCATGTCATCAAATGTTAAAGTCAGCCGCTGTTTATTATCATGTTAATTATTGTGTCTTTCACCCCAAATACCATACTTTACATATTCTTCCGTTACTGAACAACTGTTGCTTTATCTTGAACAAAACTGAAAATCATTAAGAAGACCTTTGTCTCAAAATATAGACAATTTTATTGATTCTCATTTGCTACTTAAATCTACAATTTAATCTACAACATTAAAAAAAAAACATGAAATATTAGCTCAAATTAGCTCAGAATCATCTTTGCGCTGCTGCCCGCGATCATGTCAGAGATCAGACAAATTTCCACGTGCATCTTGAAAAGCGGATGTTTCGGAAATTGCTGCTGTTTAGAGGAAAGCCCTTTAGCCCCGTTGTAGGGGAGAGTGGGGTAAGATGAGCCATTTTTTTTTACTTATGTGGTCCTCAAGATAAGAGAAATCTAAAGTAATTTCAGGATGTTTGCTATCATTTTAAATGATCAGAATACATCTATGACAAAGGGTTATAAAATTATGGCTTCTTATAAAAGTTGTATTCCTGTGGCTCAATTTACCCCAGGTTAGGGGTAAGCTGATCCGAGTCAGTGGGTAAGTTGCACCATCTGGGTGTAAACGGACCATCTACCTGAATCTGAATCAAACCCATGTGAAATTGTAAAGATAATTTACCTCTTTTAAAAACACTTTTAATAATGAAAGGCAGCGCCTATTTGCACTAAGTGCAAATAGTGATGCTATTTACACCAAGTATAAATAGCAACTAGATTCTACAAACCCGATTCCAAAAAAGTTGGGACACTGTACAAATTGTGAATAAAAACAGAATGCAATGATGTGGAAGTTTCAAATTTCAATATTTTAATCAGAATACAACATAGATGACATATCAAATGTTTAAACTGAGAAAATGTATCATTTTAAGGGAAAAATAAGTTGATTTTAAATTTCATGGCATCAACACATCTCAAAAAAGTTGGGACAAGGCCATGTTTACCACTGTGTGGCATCCCCTCTTCTTTTTATAACAGTCTGCAAACGTCTGGGGACTGAGGAGACAAGTTGCTCAAGTTTAGGAATAGGAATGTTGTCCCATTCTTGTCTAATACAGGCTTCTAGTTGCTCAACTGTCTTAGGTCTTCTTTGTCGCATCTTCCTCTTTATGATGCGCCAAATGTTTTCTATGGGTGAAAGATCTGGACTGCAGGCTGGCCATTTCAGTACCCGGATCCTTCTTCTACACAGCCATGATGTTGTAATTGATGCAGTATGTGGTCTGGCATTGTCATGTTGGAAAATGCAAGGTCTTCCCTGAAAGAGACGACGTCTGGATGGGAGCATATGTTGTTCTAGAACTTGGATATACCTTTCAGCATTGATGGTGCCTTTCCAGATGTGTAAGCTGCCCATGCCACACGCACTCATGCAACCCCATACCATCAGAGATGCAGGCTTCTGAACTGAGCGCTGATAACAACTTGGGTTGTCCTTGTCCTCTTTAGTCCGGATGACATGGCGTCCCAGTTTTCCAAGAAGAACTTCAGATTTTGATTCGTCTGACCGCAGAACAGTTTTCCACTTTGCCACAGTCCATTTTAAATGAGCCTTGGCCCAGAGAAAACGCCTGCGCTTCTGGATCATGTTTAGATATGGCTTCTTTTTTGACCTATAGAGTTTTAGCCGGCAACGGCGAATGGCACGGTGGATTGTGTTCACCGACAATGTTTTCTGGAAGTATTCCTGAGCCCATGTTGTGATTTCCATTACAGTAGCATTCCTGTATGTGATGCAGTGCCGTCTAAGGGCCCGAAGATCACGGGCATCCAGTATGGTTTTCCGGCTTTGACCCTTACGCACAGAGATTGTTCCAGATTCTCTGAATCTTTGGATGATATTATGCACTGTAGATGATGATAACTTCAAACTCTTTGCAATTTTTCTCTGAGAAACTCCTTTCTGATATTGCTCCACTATTTTTCGCCGCAGCATTGGGGGAATTGGTGATCCTCTGCCCATCTTGACTTCTGAGAGACACTGCCACTCTGAGAGGCTCTTTTTATACCCAATCATGTTGCCAATTGACCTAATAAGTTGCAAATTGGTCCTCCAGCTGTTCCTTATATGTACATTTAACTTTTCCGGCCTCTTATTGCTACCTGTCCCAACTTTTTTGGAATGTGTAGCTCTCATGAAATCCAAAATGAGCCAATATTTGGCATGACATTTCAAAATGTCTCACTTTCAACATTTGATATGTTATCTATATTCTATTGTGAATAAAATATAAGTTTATGAGATTTGTAAATTATTGCATTCCTTTTTTATTCACAATTTGTACAGTGTCCCAACTTTTTTGGAATCGGGTTTGTATTTATACTATTCTATTTATAACATATTTTCTTAGCGATAGATGATATGTACACTAAGTGCAAATAGCTGTAGATGTTATTTACTAAGTGAAATAGTGATATATTCTATTTACACCATGTAAAAGTAGGTTATTTGCAATATGTGTAAATAGTAATTACATACAATTTATACTTTATTTTGACATTTGCACCTCAGTATTGTTGTACATTAACAGGATGCATTAATAACATAAGAGTGTAAATGATTATATTTATTAAAATTATTAAATGGATGCCGCCTTAATGGGACAATAAAAGCCCTCCCTACACCGACCACTAACCCAATAAATGCTTTTATTATTATTAAACATTTCGTTAGGCACTTTATTTCCACTTTTAGAACATTTTCTTAATTTTTATTGAAAGTAAATGCCTTTCCGATGTGATATGTGATGGGAAAAGGAAGAGCGAGCTCGGCAAAACTAAGATCCTTAAGCCTTACGCTTTACTGACTGCGCCACTAAAGACGTGGAAATATGTGCGTTGATGTCTTATTTGGCCCAATCAGGCATCGTTAGGCGGAGCTAGTGCGAATAGCACTTGCCAACAAGGAACGCTATTTGCACTTGGTGAAAAAGAACACTCCGATAATGAAATTTCCTTTTACAAATAGTCATATTTCTTTTCTTAAAGCTAACTTAACATAAAACCAACAAAATGAAGTTGAAATTTCAATATCTTTAATTTTTTGCATTTCTGAAACAATATGTTGAACACTAAAGTTGTAACCTTCCCAAAAACAGACTAAACTGAGTTTGTTGAGTAAAATACAATAAAACTGAATTAGAATGAATGAATAAATGTCACTGAAACTAATAAACATTTTAGTCAAACGGTTCTTGGAATGGTAGTTTTTCTGCGATATTGAACATGTTAGGCCATTAGGGACTAAAGGTGGAAAGATGATTAAGCATCTTCTGGGTCTTATCAGAGAAGGATTTGCTGTACCTGTACATCGTTCCTATCAAATAAACTCAAACGAACATTTTTTTTTTTTTAAAGAAAATGATAAACTAAACCAGTTGCGTAATATTACATTGAAATTATTCCAGTTTATACTTCAGAGATTTAACTTAACTACAGTGCCTCGTGGTGGGGTAAGTTACTGTAAAACACTGGCTCAATTTACCCCACATTTGGCTCACTTTGCCCCATAGCTGCCATTTTGGATAAAACTAGCTTACCAATTCAGGCTAATATTTAGCTAAATGACTTGCATGGTTTTTACATTGCTAAATCCCCAATATGGGTTTTAAATATTTTGCTTTGATGTAACACCCATTACATCTGTTATGCTAAAATTTTACTTTGACCAGCCAAAAACAGTTTTTAAAGTAAACGGGTGCCTTCCACTCCTCCCATGTGCTTCTCCTTTTCGCAGTCTGGCAGAAATGATGGGTGGTTCCCAAATATATGGTCACATGACAGTAAAAGTGTACAGTTGCCAAGATAAAGGGCGGGTAAACTTACCCACTGGCTCATTTTACCCCACTACTGGCTCATAGTATAATTGGTAAAACACATCGTTAGAGAAGAGATGTTGTTTGGATTAAAAGAAAAATAATGATGTGTGTGCACAGATGAATCATTTATAATAAACACTGCAATATTCAGTAAAAAATAAGAATAGACCATTTTGACTGGTAAATTTAAAGACAATTTAGTTAATATTAAAAGATGAAACCTGAAAAGATATGAGAAGCAGCTACGTTTACATGGGCACTTTTGGCTTCAATCTGAATGAATTCATTCCGATCGATGAATCCGACCGTAGTGTTTACATGATCGGGTTGATATGTGCGCGTTTATGTCACAAACTTCGGATCGGATTTAATCTTTTGACATGCGCACACTGCACGAATATACATAGTTACCCGCTGTAGTTGCATACTAACCATCCTCCTTTTCTTTGTTTTAATTTCGGGTCCTTATTAAGAGACGACGAGCATATGAACCGTTATGCTGTGCTGCTTGTATTTATCAAACAGTAAAAACGCCCATTCCCGCGCCCAAAACCAGTCGACTTAGGATAAGAGTCTGAAACAAGGACTGGTGGGATGTTGTCCTGCTCCACTTCACAGACAATGAGTGGAAGGAGAATTTCAGAATGACACGACACTCATTTATGACACTTCATTCAACATTGAATCAACAACCGCGCGTCATACGTCATTACGCTATTACTATGTCACTGCACATGCGCAGTACTCTCCAGTTTCGGTTATCAGTCCGATCAAGTGTTTACATGTCCTCTCGATCAGATCAGAAATGGTTTAAACCACCGCTTACAATCCAAATTAAATTTTAATCAGATCTGGTTAGTTCATTCCGATTGACGTGTTCACATGTGACTTTTTTATTCCGATTGTGCTAGTAGTCCGATTACAATCGGACTATTAGGGTCCATGTAAACGTTTATAACAAACAACAAAAGACAGAGAAAATCACTCACTGCTCTTTAGTAGGATCTATAGTTAATTTATACAGTGAAGACTGTGCAGTTTCTGTTGATAAAGACTTTCTGTTCTGCTTTTTTCTTCCATGAATGCTATATTTGTTAAGCTCTAAACTGTTCCTAATCACCTCTAATAGAGGGAATGGAATATGTTGCACGCCAGTAAATAAAGAGTTGTCAAATCATTATACTTTCTTGTCTCTTAATTTAGGCTATTCATACTTAAATACATTGTTGTTAATAATAGTTGGCCTATTATTTATTTCAGTATTGGTGATCGGGATCAGTATTGGCTTTTGTGAAAGTAGTTTACCTGTTTTCCCCTTTCATTTGGCATCAGGCCCGGCTCCACCCAGTCAGAACCTTGGACCACCCTGGCCCCACGCCAAATAACCGATTTCAATATTTCAGATCCAGATTTTGAGAGAGATTGTGCTTTTCGGCCGCTTGGCATCAAAAATCCGCTTGTTATTTAGAAACTAGAAAGCCTGATTTAACCCCTTAACTGTTTTTTATATCACATATCATAGTAATTATCATAAATTAGGTATCATTTGAAAGTTTATCAACTCAAAATTCATCCTGTGAAAACTGTTTTGAAATTGGACGTTGCGTTACCATAGAAACGGTACTCTAAATTATTTTAGCGGGCTCCTTAGCTGGGTGTCGTCATGTTTCATAATTTATAATCAAAACCTTTTCTAATCTTGACAAAACACATATCGGCGGAAAGGTCTGAGTCTCAAGGTTCCATATTTTGTGATAGAAGTGAAATTCAGACAGAAATTTATTAATTTGTTACAGCAGAATTCAATGGAATGTGCGTCACCCGGTGGCTATTTTTGGTTTTACGCCTAAACAAAATCTCATAGGAACTTCAATTTTTGTGATATTAATGTGACATATGGCTTTGATTTTATAGTAATTTTAGAGTAAATAATATTTTGTACAATATATATTTTATATAAAATGCAGTTCATTTGATTTACAGTACATTTAAACTTCTATAACTTTTTCATACTTTCATTTTTTCAAGTACTTTTACTTTTGCTTTTCACTTTAACAGTGTCTTTAAAACAAGACCAAACTTTATATTTATAACATAATTCTACACTTTTTAAAATGCTGGGTTTTTTTTTTAAACCCAAATGCTGGGTTCAGCCTGCTGGGTCATTTTATTTGGTTATTTTCTAATATTTTTACCCAGTGCTGGGTAGTTTTTCTTTAACTCAGCTGTTGGGTCATCATCATTGACTGACCCAGAACTTTCAAAAAAACAACCCAGGAAATGGGTTAAAGTATAAAACCCAACAAGCTGGGGAAAAATAACCCAGCATGTGTTCGGTCCAATATTTACCCAGCGCTGAGTTGCCAAATAACCCAGAAATGGTTGTTTTTAACTCAGCATTTTTTAGAGTGATGATATATGAGTTTTAACACAAGCAACAATGCTGTTTTTCCCAACATCTGCACTGTGACAACAGTTCAAAAAACAAGAAGTTACTGAGTAACTTCCATAGACACTTTCTGTTTTTGCTCTATCAAAGAAAACAGAACAAACAGCACAACCGCTGCGTCTCCGGGTGTATTTGAACTAATCAGATGAGTAAATGATTCAATTAGGCTATCCATTCATAAGTTAAATAAGTTAGCACTTTGAACGAATTGGTTGAATGAAGGACTCAACTCATTCATTAATACAGTGGATTGCCGCTTCCTACTGCCGGTTGTAGTTTCATATTTAAAAAAGTAGCCATTGTTTAATTTTTTAAACCTATTTACTAGCTGCTAATTACATCTTCAACAGTGTAATTAGATTACTTTACTAATTACTCTCTTTCTAGAAACTATTCCATTACTTATTACTAATTACTTTATAAATCCCATACCAACCTCGACCAGTTGACTAATATAAAGATAGACATGAAACTGCTCTTTTAATTCTTTCAAATGGGCTAAATAATATAACATTTCACAAATTATTCTTGAACAGACCAAAATAGGGATGTACAACATAAGATGTACAATTTTGATGTTAAATCCACTATAGGAAGCTGTAAATATAGAGAGTCCCTTTCAAGACCTGCCTTTTCGGTTATAAAATAAATTTTTGTTACAGGGAAAAAATAAAATAATGTTAAAAGATTTATTTTCCTTGGCCCTCCCTATACATCTCAAAGCTGGAGCCGGGCCTGTTTGGCCTAAAACACTGTTCATAGTCATCCAGTTTTAAATGTTCACTACAAACACAGAGGTTTTTCAGATTTCCATCCCGGTGTTCTCTCCATATTTATTTATTCTTTCCCTTTATCCGCTGCCTAAAACACACTGGATCCTTCACTGGAAACCGAAAGTAACTCACTCCCGGTAAACATTTACTCAAACAATAAGTCGACACCATTATGACTAAAAGTTTGCTAAAAAGTATTTCTGACTAAAGCAAGATGTTATTTGACTCTGGTAAGTGTATCCAGAGCAGACTGGTGGCTGCGGCCTTGGACGACAACAAGCCCAGTGCATTATGGGTGTTGAAGTTCATATTTGGCAAAAGGGAATACAACAACATGTTTTTCTTCTGTTTTCTCTAGTCAGATATGCCCACGGACCGTTGGCTGAACGTCTGATGCATATGCTGATGCACTTATCTGGAAACAGGAGTTTTTGAAGTCGTCATCTGATTGGTTGAATTCTACAGGATGTCCGCGAGACTTGTGTGTTGCATTCTTTAACGGTCCGCCTAAATGCCCTGGCGCCAAACTCCCTAATCGAAGAAGAACGGCGTCGTGTTTACAACTGTGACAATGAGAGCTTACCAGGATCAACTAAACGCAAAAGTATGTTAAGTTCGCGGCTCCATTGTTGCAGTAAACTTGAACAATGTTCTTGAATGAATCATTTATATACGCACGCTGGTCTGTTATTGCAGGGACATCGACTTTACATTTTCACGCCCCTAAACATGACGTAGAACAAATCGAACTGTGATTGGTTGCGTTGCATGTCAGTCAAACGTTCTCTTGGGCGGTCCTTGACCGATGCTGGTAGCACCAATGCAGGTAGCACCGATTTCAACATTTTTCACAAGAAAACAGCAGTAATAAACAAAATAAGAGGCGTCTGTAGTGTGATGCTTGCCTGATATTTTTCTCTCATGTTGTCAAGGCGTAATCTTGTGGTTGTTAGGGTGTTATACTGTAAGTGGTTTTGGTGGTTTGGGTGTTTGTCTACTGTTCAAAGTCTAAAGTCAGACCCCAAGTCTCTTTATATATCTAGTTCAGTCAAGAAACTCTGGAGGGCGCAGGCTGATCTGTCCTTTACATGCAATCTGCATGAGTGAAATCTATTAATATCTATAAAATGAATACTAAAAATATTAATCTGATACAAATACTAGAAATGGCTAAATTAAAATTTCAATATTTCATTTCCATAAGGTGTGACATACAGTAACTGACAATGTAGATAAAGTGTGTTACACTTATGCATTTGGTGGACACATTGCCTATACACTGATCAGGCATAACATTATGACTATCCTAATATTGTGTTGGTCCCCCTTTTGCTGCCAAAACAGCCCTGACCCGTCGAGGCATGGACTCCACTAGACCCCTGAAGGTTTTCTGTGGTATCTGGCACCAGATGTCAGCAGCAGATCCTTTAAGTCCTGTAAGTTGTGAGGTGGGGCCTCCATGGATCGGACTTGTTTGTTCAGCACATCCCACAGATGCTCGATTGGATTGAGATCTGGGGAATTTGGAGGCCATTTCCATGAAAGGGTGTACATGGTCTGCAACAATGCTTAGGTAGGTGGTACGTGTCAAAGTAACATCCACATGGATGGCAGGACCCAAGGTTTCCCAGCAGAACATTCCCCAAAGCATCACACTGCCTCCGCCAGCTTGCCTTCTTCCCATAGTGCATCCTGGTGCCATGTGTTCCCCAGGTAAGCCACGCACACGCACCCGGCCATCCACGTGATGTAAAAGAAAACGTGATTCCTCAGACCAGGCCACCTTCTTCCATTGCTCCATGGTCCAGTTCTGATGCTCACGTGCCCACTGTTGGCGCTTTCGGCGGTGGACAGGGGTCAGCATGGGCACCCTGACTGGTCTGCGGCTATGCAGCCCCATACACAACAAACTGAGATGCACTGTGTATTCTGACACCTTTCTATCAGAACCAGCATTAACTTCTTGAGCAATTTGAGCTACAGTAGTCTTGGCCGCCCATGACCCTGTCGCCACTTCTAACACATCAACTTTGAGGACAAAATGTTCACTTGTTGCCTAATATATCCCACCCACTAACAGTTGCAGTGATGAAGAGATAATCAGCATTATTCACTTCTCCTGTCATAATGTTATGCTTTCTCTAGGAATCAAACCTATCTATTTTATGTTGATTGTGGCATCTTCTAGTCTCTTAGAAAACAGGTTCAATAGGGCATTCATCCTAAATATCGCTGACAACATAAAAGAAGAAGAAGCAACTAGGGTCACATTTGCTGATTCTCCATCACTCTTGTTGTAGTTGAATGTGTGTGTGTGCTGCCATCTGGCGTCCACCCCATGAACTGCATCAGCACCATGGTCAGCACCAGCACATCGATTATTAATGCTGTGTTTTTAGGCAATCTGTTGAGGTCGTCAAGCAATAAAAGTATTCAGGAGCTGCATTTGATGTGGCAATTGCTGATTATTCGAGGAAAAGCTCTTCAATGCATTACTTGAGGAAAATTCGTAGTTGTAGTATGGATGTCTCTTCTGAAAATGTGTTTTTGGGTTTGTCTTAAATTTTCTCCTTGATTTGTCTGTATGGTAATCTCAATGGAATAAGAGTAAATTTGGGTAATTTTGTGAAAACATGTAGTAAGATAGTGGGGGGTTTGATCTTAATAAAATGACGCAAGTGCACGTGACAAGAGCGAATTGAAAGACTGACTAGTCACTGACACTATCCTTTGTTTAGTTAATATAATATAATATAATATAATATAATATAATATAATATAATATAATATAATATGTATAAAAGGTAAACACATTTGGGTCATTCCATGTTAAAATCAACCAAATTTCAGAAACTTTCCTGCCTTTTTTTTTTTGCTTTTGTTTTTTGAAGAAAGACAAACAAAAATTAAGAAGAAAGCAAAAATATTAGTAAAATCTGTTGACTTTATCAATCTTTATTGCATTATATGCCAACCGAGACCGTTCAAAAATGTGAAAAAGCACTTGTGTTTTTGCCCAAAGTATGAATGCCTGTAACTCATATTAAAGATATCTTAATACCCTTTTAGATTCTAATTCTTAACAAACTTTCTTTTTGGTTTGTTAATTTTTAAGGCCCAATCATTTCCAGAGATATAGGGATCTCAATATGGCTCCATGAGTAAACTGGTACACATTTTCAATGGTTGCTCATTTTCTGAAAAACAAATAATGTTGAAACTAGAAATGTATCTTGTTTTTTTTTTTATATCAACACAATTGAACATACCTGTCTGAGTGCCATAAATAGTATTTTTAAGTTTGTGTGCCTATAACTCTAAAAGTATTCAGATATCTCAGTATCCTTCTATATTCTCATTCTTAATAAACTTTTCTTTTGTAATCTTCATTTTAAAGGCTCTATATGGTTCAATCCCATAGATATAATGTGGCATGTTCAAATTATTGAATTTTACCGATTTTCTATACATCTACACCAACACATATTAAATATCATCAACGTCTATTTAAAATGATAAAATGTTAAGTTTTTTGTTTGTTTTTTTTGTCAGGAAGATAGGCTAGATAGATGGCATAACATTTGAAAGCATAATAACTGAACATCTTTGAAATTTCAGCCATTCAGCCTAATATTGTGTTGGTCCCCCTTTTGCTGCCAAAACAGCCCTGACCCTTCGAGGCATGGACTCCACTAGACCCCTGAAGGTGTGCTGTGGTATCTGGCACCAAGATGTTAGCAGCAGATCCTTTAAGTCCTGTAAGTTGTGAGGTGGGGCCTCTCTATGGATCGGACATGTTTGTTCAGCACATCCCACAGATGCTCGATTGAGATCTGGGGAATTTGGAGGCCATTTCAATGAAAGGGTGTACATGGTCTGCATGTATCACAATGTCTCCACCGGCTTGCTTCTTCCCATAGTGCATCCTGGTGCCATGTGTTCCCCAGGTAAGCCACGCACACGCACCCGGCCATCCACGTGATGTAAAAGAAAACATGATTTATCAGACCAGGCCACCTTCTTCCATTGCTCCGTGGTCCAGTTCTGATGCTCACATGCCCCCCGGAGCACTTTTGATAGATACTGACCACTGCAGACCGGGAACACCCCACAAGAGCTGCAGTGTTGGAGATGCTCTGACCCAGTCGTCTAGCCATCACAGTTTGGCCCTTGTCAAACTCACTCAAATCCTTACGCTTGCCCATTTTTCCTGCTTCTAACACATCAAATTTGAGGGCAAAATGTTCACTTGCTGCCTAATATATCCCACCCACTAACAGGTGCCGTGATGAAGAGATAATCAGCGTTATTCACTTCTCCTGTTATAATGTTATGCTTTCTCTGGGAATCAAACCTATCTCTTTTTATGTTGATTGTGGCATCTTCTAGTCTCTTAGAAAACAGGTTCAATAGGGCATTCATCCTAAATATCGCTGACAACAGAAAAGAAGAAGAAGCAACTAGGGTCACATTTGCTGATTCTCCATCACTCTTGTTGTAGTTGAATGTGTGTGTGTGCTGCCATCTGGCGTCCACCCCATGAACTGCATCAGCACCATGGTCAGCACCAGCACATCGATTATTAATGCTGTGTTTTTAGGCAATCTGTTGAGGTCGTCAAGCAATAAAAGTATTCAGGTGCTGCATTTGATGTGGCAATTGCTGGCAGAAACATTGCCCAAAGCATCACACTGCCTCCACCAGCTTGCCTTCTTCCCATAGTGCATCCTGGTGCCATGTGTTCCCCAGGTAAGCCACGCACACACACACCCGGCCATCCACGTGATGTAAAAGAAAACGTGATTCATCAGACCAGGCCACCTTCTTCCATTGCTCCGTGGTCCAGTTCTGATGCTCACGTGCCACTGTTGGTGCTTTCGGCGGTGGACAGGGGTCAGCATGGGCACCCTGACTGGTCTGCGGCTATGCAGCCCCATACGCAACAAACTGCGATGCACTGTGTATTCTGACACCTTTCTATCAGAACCAGCATTAACTTCTTGAGCAATTTGAGCTACAGTAGCTCGTCTGTTTGATCGGACCACACGGGCCAGCCTTCGCTCCCCACGTGCATCAATGAGCCTTGGCCGCATCTTTGAAATTGAATAAAGCATTTTTTTAAACAATTGAACTTAAAATTTTAAACTAAATGTTGTTGCAACCATGTATGAATAAATGAAAATGGATATTTTTCAATTAAAGAGAACTTAGAGGGTTAGTATGGGCTGCTTTTCGTTAACATTATTAACTTACAATAGTGAAAGACGACTTCCCTCCGGGAGATTGCATGTTTTCTTGCGTGGCTGAATGTTGGACTCATGAACAATAATCACGTTGTTTGCATTCACCAAAACTGATTTGCCATCAATAATTTGTCTCACAGGAATGATTAATTCTCAATTTAGAGCGTATGCCTGAGTATACGAGACAAACTATGTTCCGTATGGCTTTAGTACTGAACGCTTCATTGCCTTAAAGGGATAGTTCACCCAAAAATTTTACTCACCCTCGTGTCGTTCCAGTCTCCTACGCAGTTTCCATTGTAAATAGTGCAGCGCTTTCAAGATCTATGGCAGCCGATGCTGTTCACGTGAGCACCATGAGCACTGTATTTACATTGGCCTAGGAGACTGACACAGGCTAGAACGAAATTGTTTTTGCTCACAGAAAGTATTCTCAATGCTTCATTAAATTGAGATTAAACCACAGGAGTCACATGGACTATTTTAACGATGTCTTTACTACCTTTCTGGGCCTTGAAAGTGTTAATTACATTGCTGTCAATGGACGTGTCAGAGAGCTCTCAGATTTCATCAAAAATATCTTCATTTGGGTTCCGAAGATGAACGAAGGACAGGTGAGTAATTAATGACAGAATTTTCATTTTTGGGCGAACTGTCCCTTTAAATACAGGACGATTCCGTATTATATGGAACGGCGTTTACTAGTTTTTTTTAAATTTGATGCAAAGGTAATGTAATACTAAGTATAGTGTTATAAATGTACATACATTTTTATTAAAAATGAAAATATAAAAAAATTTGCAGGAATTACGATGCTGATGACCGTTAAAACGCGTCATCACAGTCTGTGTGAAATGGGTGAATGGCGCAACCGAAGAGTGCGCAAGATAGCACCGTGAGTACAGGTGTTGAGACATAGCGCCCATCAACAAAGTTGATTTTAAGCAATAAAACTGACTTTTTCATTTCAGTCTAAGCCTTATTTGGATGTTAAGTGCTACTCGGGCGTTACGGTTTGTTCACGTTTGAGAAAAATGTCAACTGATAAGAAAAGGAAGAATTCTGCGACGAAGAAGAAAGAAATGGCTGTTGACACGGAGGCGTCGTCAGCCAGCTCTGCTTCTGCCTACAACGTCCTTGTCGACAGCTGTCATGATTACTATGGTCCTGGTGAGGACCGAATTTTCGTGATGTCAGAAGTAGATTTCCCCTCGCTCCCTGATACTCCCGTGAAGCCTCCCTCAAAGAAAGGCCGAGGTGAGTCCGCTGACTTTCTGAGCTCATCGACACACGGTCTGATAAGCTGGAGTCGATGGTTGCGGTCAACACTTCTCACATTGCCGGATTGAGAGAAAAGCTGAACTCCGTGTGTGATGATGTGAATGATGTGAAGAACAAAGTTTCCCAAGTCGAGTAATCACTTTTGAAAGAGAGCAATCGGATCGGCACATTCACTGAATCGCATCACGCATCACTGAATTGGAGCGGTATTCCAGACGTTGGAATTTGAAATTACACGGCGTGCCAGAAAATATCGATGAGAAAAGTGTAAGGAGAGAAGTGGTTGGCATTTGAATTCTGCCCGCGGTGTAATCATCCAGTTCTCTTCGCGTATACACAGAGCAGCAGTATGGGCGGCAGCCAAAAACTCCGCTTATCTACGGGAAAACGGTCTGCGTTTCAGAGAGGATCTTTGCAAGGCCGACAGAGAAAGTAGAATGAAGTTGTGGCCATCAGTCGAGGCACAGAAAGCAGGAAAGGTTGCCTACTTTGTAGCTGGTCGGGCCTTCGTGGAGAAAAAAAGAGATCTTTCCGCCAGGCTGAATTCTCTCAACTTTGAGATAAGGTAGTGATGGGGAGTCGACTCCAAAAGAGTCGATTCCTCGACTCTGAATAGCCTCAGGAATCGACTCTCTGTGTCGACTCTGTTGCTGTGTCCGAAATCGTTCACTTGTTTACTGATTCTCTAATCCCTATTGAGGCTGAATCCCAAATGGCACACTTCTATGCGGTCTTGTGGACTTACAATGGCTGCAGCGTGCGCGTGTCCGTTAAGTCCACGAGACCGTAGGGTGACCCATTCATCATTTTAGGTTTCAGAATGGTGCTCGCGAGCGCCCCCTTTGCGGCCGTTATGCGCCCTCGATGCGCACTTCAGCTGAACCCGCAAGTTTGCGAGCTACGCAGAGGACTTTACCCGGCAGTCAAAGCGGCATTACGTCACGAAAGTGCGGACTCAGAGGAAGTCCGTGAGGGTTTAGGGTGCCATTTGGGATCCAGCCATAGTGCATGGCAGTTGAGTGCACTATATAAGCAAGAAGTGAACGAAGTGAAGCGAGAAATTCGGACACTGACGTATTACGCCGCGTCAGAGAGCTGTCGCAGAAACGTTGTCACACACATTTATCCTACATGTACTGTACCTCACTTTAGAAATAAATAGATAATCCATAGAGACTAGTGCTAACTTTAGTTTAATTGATGGTATATTAATGCAATAAATATAGATTTGGTTTTCCATGGTTAACCTTGTGTTCATAATCATTAAACTAATCATAAATCATAAAAAACTCACATAAAGAATAAATATAAAAAGTGTACATTATCGTATGTATTGTATACATTTTTAGTATCTTTAACTCTCCTGTCCAAGCACCTTTTAAGCTTTTAAGACAATGATCATGTGCGTTTAGCGCCATCACCCGACCATTAGCCTATAATAAGAATAATTCATTAAAGAATACCTTCTTTCTCGTTTATATAATTCTGACATAAAATTCGACCACGGCTGTTTTTCGTGAATTTTCCCTCTGTAAAATTAGGTATTGGCAACAGCTGGCTAGCAACGTTGATAGCTACTCATCAAGTCATCGCTAAATTGGACTAATTTGAACAGTCACACTAAAAGTGTGTTGTTTTAATAAGGGGATTTTAAGACTTTTTGTTTAGTTTCCCAGAGTTAGTGAGGGATGATAGTTAAACGCTTTTTATGGACTTTTACAAAGCCTTCGATTCTCTTGAACATGGTTTTATATTTAAAACTTTAGAAAAAATTGGTTTTGGGAACCTGTTCATTAGAGCAGTTAAAACTTTATATGTCAACGGGAATTCTTCTGTTAAGCTTAAACACGGTACCTCTCCAAGATTCGAACTGCAGCGGGGAATACGTCAGGGTTGTCCCATTTCGCCATACTTTTTTATATTGACTACTCAATTATTAGCCGATTACATTAGGAATAGTGCCTTGCAAGGAGTTGGTATCATAGGAAAGGAGATCATCATCAGTCAATTGGCTGATAGATACTACCCTTTTCCTAGAAAATTCAGACCAGATTCCCTTGGCTCTTAATACTATTAAAACGTTCTCCAATGCATCAGGGCCCGTATTCTTAAAGCTTCTAAGAATTTAATTTAGCTTAAAAACTTCTACGTAGGAGTCTCAGCTGAAGAGTGATTCAGGACCGATCTGAGAGCAACTCTGAGCGAGGAAAATACTAACACTTTTATCTTAGTGAGGAGGCGAGGCTGACCCCGTTGCTACGTGTGACACAAGGTGCGTGCCATTCGACCGTAAGTGGACTGCGAAGTGGACTGCGAAGTGGACATCACAGGGTATTCCGCCATCTTAAGTGAGATTCCAATCCGAAGGGAGCGAACATGTTCAGTTCGAAGGGCACTGCGAACGGCGTAGGGAAGAAGGGAACATCGATACATCACTTCACAGGAAATGAAGAGCGAAAATCACCCAACTGTCATTGCGCGTCGCATCACGTGTCTGAACTAATGATGGAGCAGAGCCGTTGGAAGAGTTTTTAAACGCCTCTGCGACGGAGGAGTTTACGTATGCATTTGAATATTCATAGTTATTATTATACAAAACTAGAGTATGAATGGTTATGGCAATGACTGTTGTATTCGCATATTCTATTGTATGAATATGTAAACAAATTAAAAGTGTTGAGAAGCAGCTGAGGCCTGTCATTTTATACTGTATTTACCTCGTTTACTATGCAGCTGCGCGTGGGAAAGAAAGCGCACGAGATGAGACCGCTACAATTATTAAGACCATTGATTAAGAACACATTAAATACATAGTTACCCAAATCAAAATGTATTTTCATATTGAGCTGTTCATATTCAAAATCATATTGATTTTCATATTCAGCATCAAATCTGTTTATAGTCAATTAAATATACAAGTATATGTAAACTAATAAAACGAATAGACTAATACAATGTTTTGATTATATTTTTAGATACATACTGTGTGTTTTGTAAATGTGTATTTCTATTATATGGTTTTAAATTTGAAAGTAAAGTAAATTACAATATTAATTTATGTTGTATCATAATCTGCGCGACCCCGTCGTTGCCTTTCTTTGATGGCGTTGCAGGGCGTTCCAAATGAGCGGTTATTGTCAGCGAAGTCCACTTCAACTGATATACCGTGCTCAGGGAGTAGGGAGCAGTGAACACTGCGCAGGGACCCTGTCGAATGGAACGCACCTCCAGTCTTTTGAAGACTGTGATTGGTTGGTTGTCCAAGAAGGAAAAAAGAGCGCTTTTAAGTATAGAGTCTATATAAACCTTCACTTTGAAATTACAGGCGTCATTATTCCTGTTTTACCGTACTCTCTCTCTCTCTCTCTCTCTCTCTCTCTCTCTCTCTCTCTCTCTCTCTCTCTCTCTCTCACATAATATATATATATATATTCTTTATTTTTTATTTACCATGCTGTTAATGTTGTACTTAAGGTATTTGATAGGAAATGAATAGCGACACAATAATGTTCTGAAATTGCTGTAATTGTGTGGTCACTTTGCTTATAGAAGGTTGTGAAAGACCCAAATCATCACGGCTGCATAGTTGCATTTTTCCAGTTGCCAAACATGTTAATGTAGTGATTACTTTCTGGCGCTATGGCATTTCTGCACTGTGTCTAATAAGATCGGTCACGATCTAATGTGTAGTGTCTTATTAATTCACTCATGCATTGTGTGCAACACTTTTCTTCTCCCTCTTCAAGTTTCGTCCATTTTCTCCACTGCTAAAGAAACTCTTAAGCCTCTTAGAAGTCCTCGTCCGCACTCCTAACACTTTTGGACCTTAAGACCTCTTTTAAGGGTTAAGATGCTTTCTGAATTACTTTTTTCTTGACTAGGATTTTTTCTTTAATTTTAAGAGGAATTAAAATTCTGCCCTCTAAGATTTTCTAAGATTTTTCTTAGAATTTTGTCACTAGGAGCTACTCTTTGCATTGAGATTTTTCATGAATACGGGCCCTGGGCTTCATCTCAGTGTGCTCAAATGTGAATTAATGCCAATCAGACAATTCTCTGTTTCCAGTATATGTAATATCCAAGTCAAAGAGACAATAACATATCTTGGAATAGTAATCTCCAAAAACTCAAAACTTAGGTGTGATTTAAACTTTTTGCCCATCATAGAGAAAGCTAAAAGTAGATTTAATCAGTGGCTTCAGAGAGATTTATCTTTAAAAGGAAGGATTCTTCTCTCCAAGGCAGAAGGCATCTCACGTCTGACATATGCAGCCATCTCATCAGACCTTGATAGAGTAATGTGTAAAAAGATTGATCAACTACTATGTCATTCTGTATGGAAAAATAAGACTCATTATATCAAAAAATCTGTTTTGTCCAACAGCTTCAGTAACGGTGGTCTTGATTTTGCAATGTTTAATCAACTGGTTGAGGAACTACTTGAGAAATCCTTCCAATATTATACCGGAGTATGTCTTTTCTCAGCTGGAAGGTTTGAATTTTCTGTTGATGTGTAACTTCAGCATTGAGAAGATCCCTGTTGCTCTCTCTAATTTCCTCTCTCTATTAGCGTGGTCTATGATCTATAAAACACAATTTTTCTCCAACCAATTACTTCATTTGGAATAATAAGAATATTTGTTATAGACATAAGTCCTTATTTTTTGAAAACTGGTTTAAGAATGGGATCAATCGGGTTAGCCAATTATTTAATCATGGTTACTTATTTACTCTCTCACTATAATATTCCTGTTTGCCACTGTATGTGGTGCTATCCCTAATGGTGTCATTATGCTATTTAAGGGCCATAATAGTTTTTTGACAAGTTCTGAAATGCCTCTCCCAGACCCGGCTGACACGTATGTAGGCAGGATATGTTTTAAATCTACATTAAAAAATAATAGAGATATTCGTTTTCTTTTTCTCAATGATTGTGTTTCCACTCCTCATGTTGTTACAAAATGGGACACATTAGTGGAAAATATTTCATGGAAGAAGGTTTGGACTCTCCCTAGCAAGTACCGATTGGTAAATAAGGTCAAAGAGATTTCTTTTAGGCTTATTCATCGATATTACTGTCAAAACATTCATGGTGTCAAAGTTTAAATTAAGTATAGATGCAAATTGTACTTTTTGTGATTCACAAACATCTTTTTTGGCATTGTGATCATACAAGAAAACTTTGGCAAGACATTTGCCAGTTCATTGTAAACTATATACATATATAAAGACTTTGAGCTTTATTTCAAGGATGTTTTGTTTGGGTTTTTCCTTTTTGAGAAGCAATATGAAAATATTTTTTTTCTTTGCAACTTAATTATTTTGCTTGCAAAATATTTTATCCACAAATGCAAAATATGAAAGTTATACCCACAATTTTTCTCACTTTCAAGAAGATGTATTAGATCTATATTAATCCTTATCTACCTCCTGTAACAAAAAGGCGACTAAAACTTTGAATGTATGCTCACTTTTTGGCGTTTTTGTATAATTTTGTTCATTATTATTATTGTATGTTTTGTGGGGAGGATTGTTTTTAATTGATACTTCCTCATTTATTGATTTTGTTTTATTTTTGTTTGTATTTATTTATTTATTTTTCTTTCTTTCTCTGGATTCAAATATGATGTAATGTTTGTCGGTCCCTGAACCTCTGGCTCTCTTTTCTGGCTTATGGCTCTTCACTTTTGTATTTTGTAAGTAAATGTTTAATTAAAAAAAAAAAAAAAAAGAATGGCGCGCAACCCTGCGCGTTTCGCCGCGTCGCGTCAGAATTCTATCCGCGACGCTTTCTGGTTTAGTCGCGTCGCGTTGGCGGCGTAGGTGGCTGTTGTGATTGTGAAAGAAAGGTCTGTGCTGTGTGTTTCTGAACCACATGCTCTGATTCTGAATCATACCGCAAACTGAGCCATTGACGTCAGCTGTGCGAGTCATCTCAGCGACCAATCAGATGCGAACAAGCAGGCGCCGCTGTCTGTGAACTGCCAACGCGTTCTGATCGGAATGACAAGCCGAGGCTGAGCGCTGCCCAGGTGAGAGACCTCGATCCAATAAACGGGCGAGCAAACATTAAAATCATGAATACATAACAACGACAACAGCAGCAGAAGCAAGTCGACAGATTCCCTCTCAACCACGTCTTCAATTTCATCCCCAAAAGATGCGCGTGGCACGGGATGCGTTCCTGAGCCTCATCTATTCTTCTCTTGACGGAAGAGGGATGGCGACACGAGCCCGTTCAGTGGTTGGTACCAGTCTTTTCACAATGAGTCTGTGTTTTACAACAATGTATGCATGATATTTTTACTTCAATTAAGAAGCTTGATTATTAGCTCAGTTAAATATAGCCCCTTATTTTACATGCAGCAGAGGGCTATAAATAGCCTATTCTCTGCCTCTTTTAAATAGATCTGTGACAGGTCAGTTTTGTTTTTGTTGTGTAGCCCTGGTATATTTTTAGTTATTTTTTTAAAGGCACAATATGTAAGATTTTTGGATTAAAATATCCAAAAACCACCAGAACAGTGTTATATATTTATACTTGTGTACTTACATTATCCCAAATGTTTCCAAGAACGTCCAGAGAAATAAGCAATTTTAACCAGGACACGGACCGTCAAAGACATCATACCTGCGTTACCCTCGATTTCTGTATTTTGTAGAAACCATGGAAACACCAAAGACGCTTTAATATGATGTGTTTTATTAGACAGGTGAGCAACTGTTCATTCATGGACAGAAACGAATCATTGTTCTAAAGCTCAACACAGTTAGTCTTATTGTTTAAATCTGGTTTTCTTGATTTACCGCGAGTACCATGTTTTACCATGCCTAATATGGATCAAAAAAAGTGTCTCATAGTAGCGCCGAGCGAACGCACAGAGTAGCATTATAACATAACTTTCAACACACTCAAATGTGTGTAATATGATAAAACAGCGCTGCGTTACCCCACATACACATGAGCACAAGAAGCGGAAAGCGCTAGTCTGCGGCAGAATAAAAGCCCCGCCAAATCAAGGAGTCAAGACACGCCTTTGTTTTGAATAAGAGACCGCTAGCGGCGAAAAATTACATATTGTGCCTTTAAGTCAAGGTAAGTCAAGTCATATTTATTTATATAGTGGTTTACAATACAGGTTGTTTCAAAGCAGCTTCACATTAATAAACAGATAAATAACAGTGTTAATGCTGTAACATTCATCAATTATGAATCAAATTCAAGCTATAAAGCAGCTCTAAAGAAGACAAAGATGTCATTATTCAGCTCAAATCAGAAGAAAAAAAAACATAAGTTCTAATGATTTCCACTAAAAACACAAAAATCGCAAACCTTTAAGAGTTAACCATTAAAACCATCACCTAATGGCTTCAGTAGCAGTGCATGCATGCATTTCAGTGAATTACAATTGTATGCCAATTCTGCGGGAAAGCAGCAAACTTGGCAACTAATTGTAATTCAATTAAATGCATTGCATTAAAATATTATGCATTCTAGCAATGATAAAATTGTGCTAGATTATGAATTTTGTGTGAAAGAGGCCTTTGAGCTCCCTTATGAAAAAATGTTCAAGATGAAATTGTGCATAAAGCATAACAGTGACTGTAAAATGTATTGTATTTTAGGTATGGGAGTTGAGATTCGGTCACTGGGCTTGTTTTGGGTTATTTTTGGTTGGCCTTTGGGCTGGTTTTGTTACACTGACCTGGCAACCCCTGTCCTGTACAAAATTCCATTAGGATTTAATGGTTTAATATGCCACCAATAGAAGGCAACAGATTACCAGTAGAATCCCACAGAGACCATTACAGCTTCCATTAAAAACCAAAACAATTCCCATTATAACCATGAAAACCATTACATATTCTTTAAGGGTTTCTATTGTTTTTTTTCAGGAGAGTTGATTCAAATCAGTCCAGTATTGTTCAATGTATGAGTACAACAAGATGTGTGGTAAACATAACTTGATGATATTTGAACATTTTGTTCTACAACATAAACTGCACACACTCACACCCCAACTTATTGGACCATACGTTTAAAAAAAAGCTTCAAAATGTGCAGATTTGCAGAAAGATCGTAGAACAAAACATTCAAGTATCGTCAAGTAATGGTTACCACATACCTTTTTTACTCATAAATGTAAAAAACCCACTATAAAAACATCCCTGCACCACTCTATAAGCATCTCTACAGAAATTGTTATTCAGCTCAAGTTACAAGTAACACAAGTTATGTAATCAGATTACTTTTTTCAAGTAACTAGTAAAGTAGTGCATTACTTTTACAATTTACGACAAAATATCTGTTATTTTTTCAAATAAGTAATGCAAGTTACTTTGTTTTCCCATGAATTGATTGACAGCTCTCCTGTCGCCATCTTGAGTGAAATTGAAAGTAAGTGCAGAGGCGTTGTGTGTAAACATGATGGTTATTGCGTTTACTATAATGCATTTACTCATCTCACTTGCACAAAAACAGATTTGGTTACACTTTATTTGAACGTGTCCATATTACAGTGTATTTATACATTTAAGTACTGAGGAATAGTAACTACATGTACTTACTAGAGAGTTAGGGTAGGATTAGGGTTTGGTTTAGGGTTAGCTGCATGTAATTATGCATAATTTGCATGTACACTCTAAAAAATGAGGGCAGACTCCCCTCATCACAACAGGAGTCTCTGTTCATCTGCCATGATGAAAAGGACAGGACTCTAAAACTCACACCTCCAAAAGAATTTCCACAATCAAGGGCTGGGAGATAAGCCTGCTAAGACAATTGCCAGGTACCAGTTATGGAAGGGAATGATGACATTACCCTGTCATTGATCACAGACTGATCCCATCACCATTTGCCCCTTGTACACCCGTTCCTCATTCCAGAGACCAAGTGTGAAAGACCACAGACTCTCAGACTCATGGTGTTGCCATGTGGCTTGATGGCAAAAAGGATGGAAGCTTGTTTCCGGCACAGAATAAAACATTTTAAAAGATAATTGCGACTTTTTATCTCACAATTGTGAGTTTACATCTCGCAATTCTGACTTTTTGTCTCAGAATTGCGAGATATAAACGCGCAATTGTGAGTTATAAAGTCAGAATTGCGTGATATAAAGTCAGAATTGCGAGATATAAAGTCAGAATTGCGAGATATAAAGTCAGAATTGCGAGATATAAAGTCCGAATTGCGAGATATAAAGTCAGAATTGAGAGATATAAAGTCAGAATTGCGAGATATAAAGTCAGAGTTGAGAGATATAAAGTCAGAATTGCAGATATAAAGTCAGAATTGCGAGATATAAAGTCAGAATTGCGAGATATAAAGTCAGAATTGCGAGTTATAAAGTCAGAATTGCGAGTTATAAAGTCAGAATTGCGAGTTATAAAGTCAGAGTTTCGAGATATAAAGTCAGAGTTGCGAGATATAAAGTCAGAATTGCGAGTTATAAAGTCAGAGTTGCGAGTTATAAAGTCAGAGTTTCGAGATATAAAGTCAGAATTGAGAGATATAAAGTCAGAGTTGCGAGATATAAAGTCAGAATTGCGAGTTATAAAGTCAGAGTTGCGAGTTATAAAGTCAGAGTTTCGAGATATAAAGTCAGACTTGCGAGATATAAAGTCAGAATTGAGAGATATAAAGTCAGAGTTTCGAGATATAAAGTCAGACTTGCGAGATATAAAGTCAGAATTGAGTGATATAAAGTCAGAATTGAGAGATATAAAGTCAGAATTGAGAGATATAAAGTCAGAGTTTCGAGATATAAAGTCAGACTTGCGAGATATAAAGTCAGAATTGAGTGATATAAAGTCAGAATTGCGAGTTATAAAGTCAGAATTGCGAGTTATAAAGTCAGAATTGAGAGATATAAAGTCAGAATTGAGAGATATAAAGTCAGAATTGCAAGATATAAAGTCAGAGTTGCGAGATATAAAGTCAGAATTGAGAGATATAAAGTCAGAATTGAGTGATATAAAGTCAGAATTGCGAGATATAAAGTCAGAATAGCAAGATTGAAAAACGTTCAGTATCCCAATGATGTTTGGACATTGTTTTCAGCACAATGTCTAGGTTAATCTGGAATTGGTTTGGAAAGTGAATTATGCATAGGAAAAACCTTAAAGACGTTTTTCTAAACATGAACTTTAAGCTATGCAAATGAACCTCATGCCAGAGAGGAAAATTAGTATTGAAGTGTTTCAGATATTTCAGTATCGATATGTATCGACAAATCTATATTTTTTATAAGAGTACACTGCACATAGTTTATTATTTCAGATGCCTATTTAAAAGAATACAATTGAAAAATTTATATTATCTATCTATCTATCTATCTATCTATCTATCTATCTATCTATCTATCTATCTATCTATCTATCTATCTATCTATCTATCTATCTATCTATCTGTCTTCGTCCATCCATCCATCCATCATTCTATCTATCTATCTATCTATCTATCTATCTATCTATCTATCTATCTATCTATCTATCTCCATTCATCCATCCATCCGTCTATCTGTCTATCTTTGTCTGTCCATCCATCCATCCATCCATGTCTGTCTATCTATCTATCTGTCTAGCTCTATCTATCTATCTATCTATCTATCTATCTATCTATCTATCTATCTATCTATCTATCTATCTATCTATCTATCTATCTATCTATCTATCTATCTAGCTCCGTCCAGCCATCCGTCTATCTGTCTAGCTCTGTCCATCCATCCATCCATCCATCCATCGTTCTATCTATCTATCTATCTATCTATCTATCTATCTATCTATCTATCTATCTATCTATCTATCTATCTATCTATCTATCTATCTATCTCCGTCCATCCATTCATCCATCCATCCGTCTATCTGTCTGTCTTTGTCTGTCCATCCATCCATCCATCCATCTATCTATCTATCTATCTATCTATCTATCTATCTATCTATCTATCTATCTATCTATCTATCTCCATTCATCCATCCATCCGTCTATCTGTCTATCTTTGTCTGTCCATCCATCCATCCATCCATGTCTGTCTATCTATCTATCTGTCTAGCTCTATCTATCTATCTATCTATCTATCTATCTATCTATCTATCTATCTATCTATCTATCTATCTATCTATCTATCTATCTATCTATCTATCTAGCTCCGTCCAGCCATCCGTCTATCTGTCTAGCTCTGTCCATCCATCCATCCATCCATCCATCGTTCTATCTATCTATCTATCTATCTATCTATCTATCTATCTATCTATCTATCTATCTATCTATCTATCTATCTATCTATCTATCTCCGTCCATCCATTCATCCATCCATCCGTCTATCTGTCTGTCTTTGTCTGTCCATCCATCCATCCATCCATCTATCTATCTATCTATCTATCTATCTATCTATCTATCTATCTATCTATCTATCTATCTATCTATCTATCTATCTATCTATCTATCTATCATGCTCTCTTATGTGACTCTTCTGCTTGTCTCATTTTCAGTGATTCGTCCTCCTGCTGTAGCAATGAGTAACCTGCTCCAGAACACTTCTCTCTTCAACTGGGATGTACTGGAGGGAAGAAACGCGTCACCTGTGCCGTCCTGGGAGCTGGAGCCGGTGCCAGTGCCAGTGCCCGTAATCATCAACCCATGGGACGTGCTCCTGTGTGTGACGGGCACACTCATGTCCTGCGAGAACGCAGTGGTGATTGCTCTGATCTCCTACACACCCACTTTGAGAGCGCCCATGTTCGTCCTCATCGGGAGCCTGGCGTTTGCTGACCTCCTTGCCGGCCTGGGCCTGATCCTCAATTTCATCGTAACCTACATAATTGATTCAGGATTCGTCACGCTACTGTCAGCAGGGCTCCTCATTACAGCCTTCTCGGCCTCTGTGCTCAACATCCTGGCTATCACCGTGGATCGTTACCTGTCGCTGTACAACGCGCTGACGTACCACACCGAGCGCACGGTGACTTTCACCTATGTCACGCTCGTGCTGTTGTGGGTCACCAGCGCCCTGCTCGGCTCGCTCCCGGTGCTGGGCTGGAACTGCTTGGAGGACGAGAGCACCTGTAGCATCTGTCGACCAGTGAACAAAAGCAACGCCGCGGCACTCGCTGTGTCCTTCCTCCTGATATTCGCTCTCATTCTGCAGTTGTACCTTCAGATCTGCAAGATCGCCTTCCGGCACGCTCAGCAAATCGCAGTTCAGCGTCAGTTTATAGCTGCGTCGCATGCGTCTTCCACCACGAAAGGGGTCTCCACCCTGACCACCATCCTGGGCACTTTCGCTTTCTGTTGGTTCCCCCTCGCCATGTACTCGCTGGTGGCGGACACACGATTCCCAGTGATCTACACTTACGCCACGGCTCTTCCAGCCATCTGCCACTCCATCATTAACCCCATGATATATGCCTTCAGGAACCCTGAGATTCTCAGATCTTTGAGGATTGCTTGTTGCGGATGCATGCCTTACAGATTCACCATGCGACCAAGGACACCCAGCGATGTGTAGCGTCTTCGAATCAAAGCGCAGTCGTGGTAGTGGCCTGTCTGTAAAGCACATGTTGCATTAGAAAACACATTTTCTAATCCAGTGGAAATGTTTATTATTTGGGCAATTTAGTAGCACAACATGGTAGAAAAACACTTACTTTATGGAATATTTTCAATGGTTTGGAATACAAAACATAGAACTAATTCCCAATTTTTTTGTTGAAGCCAAAATTAATGAATAGGGGTTAATAGGAACTGGAATTATGTTCTAAATCTCTCGAAAAATTCAGTTCACTTTCCTACCACCAGAGGTCGCACAAAAGGCAAAGCTAATAATGTTTCACAAGCTTCCTTTTCATTATTTTCACTCAATATAATGAGCACTGATCCGCAAAAGCCGAAGCAATGTGAGTTACGACGGGAAGACTTGCTTCTTGGTGGAGTAGTAAGGAAGGGACCGTGGGGAAAGTGCAAGTTTTCTTCGTTTTCATATCAGTGTCCATGTTACACGTACGGTAATGACAGAATAATTTTGTATAACATCAACAGTAACTTACTTATGGAGCCCCTAAAGGGACATAATGATGGTAAAAATGAAATGAGATGGGACGAAAACTTTATTTCAATGCTTTTGCATTCCCACAAGAAAGTTATCATTCGCTTGGAAAAATTTTGCATTCCCAGAGAAACTTTGCTTTTGCTTTTTAGTTATGAAAATTAGTGTTGCCACGATACCTTGAAAAATATCGTTATTTGATACCATTTTTGATACCACAAGGAAAACTGCCATTTATAACACCATACAGATGATTTGTTATTATCTTTTGATAATTTGAGTAATTTTGTTGTAATAGCTTACACACAGCGCAGGGAGGCTTTATTTGAATCGTTCAACTACATTTACAAAAAAAAAAGACAAGTAGTTACGGACTTAACAGTCCGTAATAAAATAAGAACAAATTGCAAACGACATCACTAATAAATACAATAGAATAAAGAGATAAATTAAATAAACATGGCTTTAAACTTTTCAGGTGGGTCTAACAGTAGGATAGTATTCAGGTTAGAAATACTACAGAAATGAAAGTAATCAAATGTAAAATAACACTGGATAGTTTTCATTGTAAAAATTAAATACAGATGAATGCTTACAATTAAAGCTACAGACAGCAGCAGGAATATTAGGCTGCTGTCACTTTAAGAGCACATGCACAGATCCAATATACTGATCCACAACATGCATTTGCTCTCAAAAATTACGTTCCAAAACTGACTGTGTTTACCTGAATACTCTGCATTTTGACATAATTTTGTATGTATTTGCCTGTTTAAGTGCAATAAGCCACAAAAAATAACTCAATTTGGTACTCGCGAGCTGTTTGAGAGGTGGCTTTATGAGAGCGCCACTTATATGGATCAGTAGTGTGCGCGCTTTCGGTGTGAGCGCAAAACCTGCGGGAATTAGTAAAATTATGAGCAATACAAGCACTGTTCAACCAGAGCGAATGAGACGAGTGAGTGAGAGGAGGCGGGTGTGTGTTTCACTTCACCGTTAGAGAGAAGAGAGAGTGAACGCGCAGCTGGAATCGGTGTATCAATACTGCAGAAAAGGAGTATTGGAACCTTTTCTATAGATATTGAAATATCGATATTTCTGACAACACTATGAGTTGGGAGAAAAACATTATTTCAGTGCTATTGCGAGAGAACACAAAGTTTATCAGGGGAATGCAATAGTTTTGCAAGAGAGAACGCAAATGTTTTGCGTAATATTAATTTTACAAATATACATTTTCTTCCCATCTCACATTTTTTCCCATCACCATGTAGGGGCTCCGTACTTACTGGCAACAAATAACCTGCAAGCTGCTTCATACCACAGTAAAACTGCACTGTAAAACTAACTATAGTGGTTTACTGTACGTACTGTACATTGACTGTACTGGGCAATTAATTATAGCTGTCTATGATGTTCCCTACCATCGGTCTGAGGCATGCTGGGACATGTACCAGCACTCCCCTGTGGCCCTACATAACGCAGGCTTAGAAGATGGAAGGATGGATGTACAATTATAGTTGTTGTTTGAATGCCAGATACAACTAACCACAGTTCACATAGTGTAGTTACAGTATAACTACAATGAAATGAAATACTGAGGCAAAACAATACAATAGTTATAGCAAAATAATAATATCCAGTACATGCAGTGATTTTAAAATACCTACAGAAATACATCATGAAGAACACACATTTTCAACTTCATTCACAGAAAAGTCTGAAGGCAAATAAACAAAATACTGTAAATCGTTTCCACAGAAAAACACAATTGCAGGTTAATTTTGGTATGAAACAAAGTCTCAGCTTTCAAATTTTGTCATTTTTTAAGAAATTCATACAGTAAATGCCGTTTTGTGGCTCTTTAATGTGTCGCCTCAGTTCAAGCGGCACGTAAACCGATCTCTTCCTCTTTACTACCAGTTACAGCACCGAATAAACGTGCCAGAAGGTATGTTGTTTCAACCACGGAAGACGTCAAATACACATGATTTTTCAAGTTCAAATCCATCTACGTTAATCTAATAACTCTCCTGTCTGGTTTGTTTGTCAGACAGAATGGCGGATTCGGCGTTATGATTGGTCAGATCGCTCACCTGTCAATCAAACTCCCTGCAAAATAATTACACATTAAATACATGTTGTCCATTATACTGAACACACAGTCACATGAACGCTGTAATGTAAAGAGTGACCTGCCATTTCTGTAGTGATGTTTGGTGGCATTGATATAAGTGGATGTTCTATATGCATTTTCAACACAGATAATCAAATAGTAATGTGGTGTCCTAATACAAATTAATATCATCATCATCAAAAGGGTATATATAATAATCCAAATGTAGCATACACGTTTCTTGTCAATACTAATTTTTGCCATTAAACGAACCCCTGTACAATTATTCCACTGGCGCACTAAAGTGTATATTGTGCTATTCTCATCCTCCAGTGATTCATTTGCCAGAACAATTATTAAATGCATCATGTTTCAGTTGAAGTTGTGTACATTATTTCTAATATACTGATATATATTGACGGTGATCTTCCAGGTGTATGGTCACAACACTAGTCACTGTACGAACAGACATGGAGATAATCGCTTTCCGTTGTGCGATAATGACTGCTTTCAGATCAGTCGGATGTTGTGTGGATGTGTGGTGCTTTATGCCTTATTTGCACTCGCTTTGATGTATTACAAGCTTCGAGATGTTCATTTTATATTTGTAAATGCAGCAGTAGTACAGAACAGTTGTATGTTTGTCTTCACAGTCTAGTCTAGACTACTTTTGTGTGTGGCGGTGTGTGAAAACATCTCAGTATCATCAGCGAAGACGGTATCATAGCGAATGTCAAAATGAGTGGAGGCAGCCAAAGAACCACGTTTGACATGTCAGATTTACTGAACTTGAATGAAACTGTGTTATTTTAAATAATGTATAAGATGTCTTCTTTTCTGAATGTACCGTCTGTTGTCTCAGACTTTTTGTATAACAATAACCCAGTCTGATATAAAATGTCACAGACAGCAACATCGTGTCGGCCCAGATCTGGGATCTGTTGCTGTCTGGGGTTGGTCTGCATACATGATTCATACATGTCACATTACAATTATGTTCTGTGTAATGTTTATATACAAGTATATTTTTGTACTTCCTTAGAACGTTTCACTCCTTGTGTGTGATTGATCCATAAATAGCATGCCACCGATCTCTGTCGAACATTCACCCCAGAAACATGGCTACTGTATGTCTTCCTATGTTTTCAATGGGATACTAGCCTACTGCACAATATAGTGGTTCTCAACCTTTCCGACTCAAGACCTCCCTTTGTCCAAGAAAACACCTGTAGGCCCTTTTATCTGAGCTGATCTGTACCTCTGATTCTTTAGCTGTAATAAAAATTGATGCATTTAAAAACATGATCTCAGTGTATATTTATTTTTTGCATTTTAATTAAGACTGTTAAAGGGTTAGTTCACCCAAAAATGAATATTCAGTCATTAATTCCTCTCCCTCATGTCGTTCCAAACCCGTAAGACCTTCGTTCATCTTCAGAACACAAATTAAGATATTTCTGATGAAATCTGAGAGATCTCTGACCCCTCCATAGACAGCTGTTGGAGCACTGGAGATTAATATTTTGTAAATTAAGTGGTAAATTATGTTTTTTTTTGCACAAACAAAGCACTGGAGTCATCACATGGATTACTTTAATGATGTCTTTACTGCCTTTCTGGAGCTTGAAAGTGGTAGTTGCGTAGCCTGTCAGTGGAGGGACAGAAATCTTACGGGTTTGGAACGACAATGACAGAATTTTCATTTTTGGGTGAACTAACCCTTTAAAATAACTAAATTTAAATCATTATAAGACTTATTGGGACCCCTGGAAGTTTGCTGAGGCCCCCTATGGGCCCCGGGCCCCTCGTTGAGAACCACTTCATACCGTCTTTTTTCGTGAAAAGTATGTAAAAAGGTACACATTCAGAGATGGGCATATATACATGAAACTGTATTTAAAATAAAACTACAAAATAGCTCAGTTGAAATGCATCAACAACAACAAAAACAAAAAACAAATACTGTGTGGAAAAAAATATTTTGTATTTTGAAAATACACAAAACATGTGAAATTGGCCATTCAGTGAAGTATCAGACTGAAATCTATTTAGAGACTGATTCTGAATGCAAAGAACATTTTGGTGTGTACAACTGCTTAGAAACTGCAAAAACAGTGCAGTGAACATTTCTAAATAAATCACCTGTAAAACTGGGGGGTTTTCCTGCAATCTAGCCAGGATTAGGAATGGATCATATGACCAAAATCTTATATCATGATATGAGTCATTTTCACAGTAACAATATACACTCACCTAAAGGATTATTAGGAACACCTGTTCAATTTCTCATTAATGCAATTATCTAATCAACCAATCACATGGCAGTTGCTTCAATGCATTTAGGGGTGTGGTCCTGGTCAAGACAATCTCCTGAACTCCAAACTGAATGTCAGAATGGGAAAGAAAGGTGATTTAAGCAATTTTGAGCGTGGCATGGTTGTTGGTGCCAGACGGGCCGGTCTGAGTATTTCACAATCTGCTCAGTTACTGGGATTTTCACGCACAACCATTTCTAGAGTTTACAAAGAATGGTGTGAAAAGGGAAAAACATCCAGTATGCGGCAGTCCTGTGGGCGAAAATGCCTTGTTGATGCTAGAGGTCAGAGGAGAATGGGCCGACTGATTCAAGCTGATAGAAGAGCAACTTTGACTGAAATAACCACTCGTTACAACCGAGGTATGCAGCAAAGCATTTGTGAAGCCACAACACGCACAACCTTGAGGCGGATGGGCTACAACAGCAGAAGACCCCACCGGGTACCACTCATCTCCACTACAAATAGGAAAAAGAGGCTACAATTTGCACGAGCTCACCAAAATTGGACAGTTGAAGACTGGAAAAATGTTGCCTGGTCTGATGAGTCTCGATTTCTGTTGAGACATTCAGATGGTAGAGTCAGAATTTGGCGTAAACAGAATGAGAACATGGATCCATCATGCCTTGTTACCACTGTGCAGGCTGGTGGTGGTGGTGTAATGGTGTGGGGGATGTTTTCTTGGCACACTTTAGGCCCCTTAGTGCCAATTGGGCATCGTTTAAATGCCACGGCCTACCTGAGCATTGTTTCTGACCATGTCCATCCCTTTATGACCACCATGTACCCATCCTCTGATGGCTACTTCCAGCAGGATAATGCACCATGTCACAAAGCTCGAATCATTTCAAATTGGTTTCTTGAACATGACAATGAGTTCACTGTACTAAAATGGCCCCCACAGTCACCAGATCTCAACCCAATAGAGCATCTTTGGGATGTGGTGGAACGGGAGCTTCGTGCCCTGGATGTGCATCCCACAAATCTCCATCAACTGCAAGATGCTATCCTATCAATATGGGCCAACATTTCTAAAGAATGCTTTCAGCACCTTGTTGAATCAATGCCACGTAGAATTAAGGCAGTTCTGAAGGCGAAAGGGGGTCAAACACAGTATTAGTATGGTGTTCCTAATAATCCTTTAGGTGAGTGTATATCAAGATTTAGTCCCCCTGGAAATAAGGTTGTTATGATACCAAAATGTTAGAGACCAGTGAAATTTTACTATTCTCAATACCAGTTTCAATACCACAGTAAAAAAGCTAATTCTAGGCTACCTAAAGTAAAAAGTTCTCAAGCAATTGTTGAACACAAATAAACAAGTAAATATATAAATACAATAGAACAAACAAATTAAATAAAGAGTGCTAAGTTTTTCAGTAGGTCTCGAAGTAAGAAATGGCTACTAAAGAAATTAAATAAGGTAATCAAATGTAAAATAAAACTGCAGTCTTCACAGTATGAATTACATACGCACTGATGTTTATTAACATCACAGCGAGTGATTTTCTCTTTGTCTGAACTAGTATTTTTGTATTTTGAAAATACAAAATCACTAAACTTAAATGTATTTAAATTAGTGCTATCAGAATTAGCGCATTAACATGCAATTTCCAATTTAACGAGTTAAAAATATTTAACGCAATTAACGCAGCATCCGTTTTTTCTGTCATCGTTTGGCTAGAATTACATTATATGATCACGCTCTTATTCATGCAAACAAAATGACAAAAGAGAATGTGCTGTCTGTGAATGTTCTGACACACACACACACACACACACACACACACACACAGAAAGACGCGCGCCAGAATCAGTTCTCTTTCGCACTTGAACAAACAGTAACACAGAATTATGCCAAAATGCCTGTTTTGTTGAGTATTCTCATAAGACCAGTCTTAAATGAGTTCAATAACGTCTTAAATGAACTTAAAGAGTTGTGAGGAAATGAGATGCGCGTGACAGAACGTCAGATCCGCGTCATGTTCGGCAGCGGCAGATCTTAAAGTGACAGTAACCACTAATGATGTCTGGCATTAATGTTCATCAAAGAACAAAGGGAACAGAGAAAACTTTCTCTGGCTTTAATAGGTAGTTATTCTATATTTAATTTATTATTTATGCAGTTTGATAACTTCAATTTTAACTTCAACTATTCAATTTCTGTATATGTCCTACCTGTAGACAGGGAACACAGAAAATACACAGATTTAATAAGGATTCATCTATATTTAATTCATTATTTATGCATTGCAGTCTGTTTGATAACATTATTCAATTTCTGTATACTGATTATATATGAAGGCCACAGAAATATGACATTTATTATAATGGGTTTATGTGAAGATTGTTTTAAGTTCACTTAAATTAAAAGTTATTTAAGGCCTAATAAATGTTGAAATTGATAGCTTTCAATTATACTGTAATGTTGAATGTCTATCATTAATGTTTCATAGAGACATCAGTATCAGTGATTCTGGCCTTCATTCATAAAAACATGCCATTACAACAAATATTTAAAATATACTGTCTTTGAGTTGTTTCTACATTAATTTTGAGAGTACCTGTGAAATTATTACAATATAAAAATATAAAAAACTCCAATGTTTTTAATCGCAATTAATTACAGAAATAAATTGCGATTAATTAGTACATTTTTTTTTAATCGATTGACAGCACTAATTTAAATACAATTTACATTTGATTTTTCAAAGGATTTAAAATACAAAATAGTATTTTGTATTTCAAATACATATTTTAAAATACATGCCCATCCCTGTACACATTATACAAGGATAAATGTTTCAGACACGTACACCGATCAGGCATAACATTATGACCACCTTCCTAATATTGTGTTGGTCCCCCTTTTGCTACTAAAACAGCCCTGACCCGTCGAGGCATGGACTCCACTAGACCCCTGAAGGTGTGCTGTGGTGTCTTGCACCAAGATGTTAGCAGCAGATCCTTTAAGCCCTGTAAGTTGTGAGGTGGAGCCTCCATGGATCGGACTTGTTTGTTCAGCACATCCCACAGATGCTCGACTGGATTGGGATCTGGGGAATTTGGAGGCCAGGTCAACACCTTAAACTCGTTGTTGTGCTCCTCAAACCATCCCTGAACAATTTTTGATTTGTGGCAGGCGCATTATCCTGGTGAAAGAGCCACAGCCACCAGAGAATACCGTTCCCAAGGTTTCCCAGCAGAACATTTCCCAAAGCATCACCAGGCCACCTTCTTCCATTGCTCCGTGGTCCAGTTCTGATGCTCACGTGCCCACTGTTGGCGCTTTCGGCAGTGGACAGGGGTCAGCATGGGCACCCTGACTGGTCTGCGGATATGCAGCCCCATACGCAACAAAGTGTGATGCACTGTGTATTCTGACACCTTTCTATCAGAACCAGCATTAACTTCTTGAGCAATTTGAGCTACAGTAGCTCGTCTGTTTGATCGGACCACACGGGCCAGCCTTCACTCCCCACGTGCATCAATGAGCCTTGGCCGCCCATGACCCTGTCGCCGGTTCACCACTGTTCCTTCCTTGGATCACTTTTGATGGATACTGACCTCTGCAGATTGGGAACACCCCAGAAGAGCTGCAGTTTTGGAGATGCTCTGACCCAGTTGTCTAGCCATCACAACTCACTCAAATCCTCACGCTTGCCCATTTTTCCTGCTAACAGGTGTCGTAATGAAGAGATAATCAGTGTTATTCCCCTGTCAGTGGTCATAATATTATGCCTGATTAGTGTATATTGTATCTCAAAGCACGGTTTAAGAATAGGACCCTTAATACCAAGAGAACACAAAAGCAAACAGCCTTCCATCTCTGCTGAAAATGCATGCTTCTTTAAACATGAAGAGCACAAATCTAGATTCTGTTTTTCTAAAATAATATTTTGCTCCCACGGTAGCCAAGATACCACAGCTATCCGGTCATCTGGTAGCACAGCATGATGTCCACTGTGCTTTAACAAAGCAAATGTTCATGTGAAAAATCATTACATCTTAACCCAGTTAATCTACACACATTGTTCATGAAACACATTCTTAGGCACATTTATATATTCTAAAACTGCTAGCATTTGTTCTGACCGCTCTTAGACATCATCAAATCTCGCACTTATCTCATGCCACAGAACGTTCCAGATACTGATATAACTTTGGTTTGAATAAGTCAGGGCAGACCATGTAGAATCATGTGACCCCAGTGTATTTTTATCAGCAGCATGCTAAATTAGCAGTCAGATGAGAGAGAGAGAGCGGGTGGGACCAGCAGGATTTTGTTTATATATCTCCAGCTTCCCTCCTAGGCTATAACGTCACTGTCCCCTCCATCAGCGAGGCTCCATCTGTCCCTTATATCTGCGCCAGCTCTCCAGTGACTCATTGTGGAGAGAGTGGATGCTGAGAGGAGACCCTGACAAACAACAGATGCACTCGACCTGTTTACCTGTTAGTCACGGAGGGCCGTTCACCAGACACACTCTAGTGCATTTATATATGCCTACATTACAGCACTGTTGTTTTCTTTTAAGTGTGTGTGTGTTCATGTAATGAGTGTATGATTCAGAATTGAGCAGTTCTGTTTCTTTCCTCAAAAATTTTCAGCGTGACTAAAGAACTCTAAGTAATATCTGATTTTGAACATCTCATTCTTGACTATTGACTCTTGATTATTTGATTGGATAAACATGATGTCACGGTCTGTGTGTTTAGTTTCGTTTTCATGGACTTTTAGTTTGCATTCATCAATTACCTGTTTCCTATGTTTCCTTTTGTTGTAGTTTCCTGCCATTTATCTGTTACTATGGACATTCATTAACAATCACACCTGTCACACCTGTTCATTATTATCCTGTGTATTTAAGTTCCTCAGTTTGGTTCAGTCTTTGTCTGGTATTTTTTGTGTATCATACACTGTTTTGTAGATCTTGTCTTTGTAGTACCTGGGTTTATTGTGCATGTTTAATAAATTTCTACTTTGATTTTGAACTTTGTTCATCTTCGTCTTCTTCATTGGACTTACAACGTTACACATGCAATGCAATAAGGTAGCATATACACCGATCAGGCATAACATTATGACCTGGTGAAGTGAATAACACTGATTATCTCTTCATCATGGCACCTGTTAGTGGGTGGGATATATTAGGCAGCAAGTGAACATTTTGTCCTCAAAGTTGATGTGTTAGAAGCAGGAAAAATGGGCAAGCGTAAGGATTTGAGCGAGTTTGACAAGGGACAAATTTTGATGGCTAGACGACTGGGTCAGAGCATCTCCAAAACTGCAGCTCTTGTGGGGTGTTCCCGGTCTGCAGTGGTCAGTATCTATCAAAAGTGCTCCAAGGAAGGAACAGTGGTGAACCGGCGACAGGGTCATGGGCGGCCGAGGCTCATTAATGCACGTGGGGAGCGAAGGCTGGCCCGTGTGGTCCGATCAAACAGACGAGCTACTGTAGCTCAAATTGCTCAAGAAGTTAATGCTGGTTCTGATAGAAAGGTGTCAGAATACACAGTGCATCGCAGTTTGTTGCGTATGGGGCTGCATAGCTGCAGATCAGTCAGGGTGCCCATGCTGACCCCTGTCCACCGACGAAAGCGCCAACAGTGAGCACGTGAGCATCAGAACTGGACCACGGAGCAATGGAAGAAGGTGGCCTGGTCTGATGAATCACGTTTTCTTTTACATCACGTGGATGGCCGGGTGCATGTGCGTGCATGGGGAACACATGGCACCAGGATGCACTATGGGAAAAAGGCAAGCCGGTGGAGGCAGTGTGATGCTTTGGGCAATGTTCTGCTGGGAAACCTTGGGTCCTGCCATCCATGTGGATGTTACTTTGACACGTACCACCTACCTAAGCATTGTTGCAGACCATGTACACCCTTTCATGGAAACGATATTCCCTGGTGGCTGTGGCCTCTTTCAGCAGGATAATGTGCCCTGCCACAAAGCAAAAATGGTTCAGGAATGGTTTGAGGAGCACAACAACGAGTTTGAGGTGTTGACTTGGCCTCCAAATTCCCCAGATCTCAATCCAATCGAGCATCTGTTGGATGTGCTGAACAAACAAGCCCGATTCATGGAGGCCCTCCCCTCGCAACTTACAGGACTTAAAGGATCTGCTGCTAACATCTTGGTGCCAGATACCACAGAACACCTTCAGGGGTCTAGTGGAGTCCATGCCTCGACGGGTCAGGGCTGTTTTGGCAGCAAAAGGGGGACCAACACAATATTAGGTCATAATGTTATGCCTGATCGGTGTATATATTGATAGGTTTATACAACTGTCAGATATAAATCAAACTGTAAAGCTATTGATTTAGTGTTTGTATGCTCCATCCCATACTGTCTGCTGAGGTGCATGCAGATCAGCTTTGGGCAACTCTTGTACGCAAAGCTTACTGTCATGCGGAGTTTAGGCCCATTCAAGTCTTACTTGAAATGACAGGTGTGTTTGATTAGGGATGGAGCTAAACTCTGCAGTAAACTTTGAGGGATGGGATGTCCTGTGCTGTTGAATCAAGGTGTGAAACGTCCTTTTCTTGCAAGTATGCATCCAAGTCTGGTGACATTGTGTATACAAAGTGCAAATACCATTTGTGCCTTACCTTATGTTGTGCTCTCCTCCTTGACTGTCAATCACACTTTAATTACACACTCTTTATATGCATAGTGGTGTGTGCTTTATATGCATAGCATGTGGTGCTCATCGGCATGTACAGTATTCTCTGTTAAATTATAGAGAATGTAAGTATTACTATATTCATTCATAACCATACTGACCTACTGACACACAACATCATGACTAGCATTAACTTTGTCAGGAACATAATTTCATGTTCCACTGTAATTCCAGACTGTGGACATGTAGATACTGGTGGAATTTCCAAACATCTTTTTAAATATGATGTGGTTTTTACAGCAAAATCCATCTTGAATCTTTACCAATAGTTAGGGTTTGTATAAAACTATACTATCAGTTCTATAAATGAACTGGTTCTATGAATTTATTTGTCATTCAAAATGATGGAAAGGGTTCTTATCCGGTGTATTACAGCCTTTATCTGTCAGTTTAAATGGCTGGTAGTTTAGAATTTGCTATTAGTCTCCAGAGCATCATAAATTCATGAAACTAAGCATGATTTCATGGTTATCCATATATAAAAAGTTTTGAGAAGTTTGGAATTTGTGCACACAAGATATAGGCATATTAGTCATGATGACTTGCTTTATAAATAATCTTCCTGATCAGTTTCATCTCCTCAGCATCCCAGATAGCTTAGAAGAACTTGATGTTGCAACAGAAACTAATGACTCTCTCTTTTCCAGCACTTTAGACACAGTTGCTCCCCGGCACTTAAAGAAGATTAAAGAAAATAGTCCAACGCCGTGGTACAACGAGCACACTCTGGCCCTCAGGAGAGCAGACAGAAAAATGGAGCGTAGCTGGAAGAAAACAAAACTAGAGATTTTTTGCATTTCGTGGAAAGAAAGCATTATTGCATACAGAAACTGCTAGATCTGCTTATTTTTCGACTCTCTTAGAAGAAAACAAACAAAACCCTAGGTATTTATTTGATACAGTGGCTAAATTAACAGGAAATAAAGCTTCAACTTCTGACGTTTCCAAACAGCACAGCAGTAATGACTTTATGAACTTCTTTACTTGCAAGATTGATAATATTAGAGAGAAAACTATAACCATGCAACCGTCTACTACAGTATCGCATCAGACAGTGCATTGTAGTGTCACTGAGGAAAAAATCGATTCATTCTTTGCTATAGGAGAAGAAGAATTGTCTAAACTCTTTAAATCATCTATGTATGTAGCAGCAAATGAAAAGATGTCAAACCGATCACAAGTTCAGTATGGAGTACCGCAAGGCTCAGTGCTAGGACCTGTTGCTTTTCACCCTGTACATGCTACCACTGGGAGATATCATTAGGAAGCATGGCGTTAGTTTTCACTGTTATGCTGATGATATTCAGTTCTATATTTCTTCGCACCCTGATGAAACTTACCAATTCACAAAATGCATAGCTGATATAAAAAATTAGATGACTAGTAATTTCCTACTACTTAATTCTGAGAAAGTTTATTGCATCAGAAACCTCCGCACATAATAACCTAGAATACTGTCTAACATTTGATGGCTGCTCTTTCAAGTCTTCATCATCAGTTAGGAACCTGGGTGTGCTCTTTGATACCAATCTTTCATTTGAAAGCCACATTTCTAGCATCTGTAAAACCGCATTCTTCAATCTTAAAAATATATCTAAACTACGACAGTTCATGCGTTCATGACCTCAAGGCTAGATTATTGTAATGCTCTACTGGGTGGTTGCCCTGCAGGCTTAATAAACAAACTCCAGCTGGTCCAAAACGCAGCAGCTCAAGTTCTTACTAGAACTGGAAGTATGACCATATTAGCCCGGTTCTGGCAACACTCCATTGGCTCCCTATTAAACATTGTATACATTTTAAAATTTTGCTAATTACTTACAAAGCACTAAATGGTTTAGCTCCCCAGTACTTGAGCGAGCTCTTAACGCATTATAGTCCTTCATGTCTAGTGCGATCTCAAAATTCTGGCCAGTTGATAATACCTAGAATATCAAAATCAACTGCAGGCGGTCGATCCTTTTCCTATTTAGCACCTAAACTTAACACTTAAACTTATATTTATATTTATGTTTGTATATGATACAGTATAAATTACCCCAAATTTCCAATTAATTCCTTTTAATTCCTGTAAATTCCCATTAAGTTTCCTACTTGGAATATTTTCAAAATTCCCATAATTCCCATTTTCTTAACTTCCCATGGAAATTTTCCAGAACATTTCCAGAAATTCCACCCCTTTGCAACCCTAGTTTTGCCTGACCATTTAATTTGCTTATGTGCTTTGATGTATCAAAAATATTTTGATAACGTTTTGTCATGATGGCAGATGATAGGTACCAGGTTTTGTGTGAATTGAATCAACAATCAAGGAGGAGTTCGGAAAAAAATTCAAAATTCAAAAATTCAGAAAATTCAAAAACGGTTGAAAATTTCCCCAGTGTGCAATAAAATCATAGATATGATTTTTTTTTGGGCTTGACTCAAGGAAAAAACTGTTTTGGCTCTAGCCCTTATGCTTCTAGAGTTCTGTACTAAAACACAAATTTCAATTTCAGTAAAAGCTAAATTTAAGGAGATTTTTTGGTTCATTTAATTTATTATTCATACATGCATATTAGGCTCTATTCCTACAACATGATAGTTTAAACATTTCCATATTTTGAGCAGTGTTACAAAAATCTATACAACAATAAATTGTAAAACACATTAATGGTAATGTACAGAGTATTGTTACAAATGATAATATTCTAAATTCACAGTCAATATCCACAGTCTCGCACTCCGTCACCTCGTCTTACACATTTAAGCACACACAAAATACACAAACAGACACTATTAGTAAACTGCAAGCAGTAATAAATTATTGGCCACATCTGTTCCAAAAAAGCAAATAATGAAAGCATCAAGAAATTTACTAAATTGGGGTATAAATATTCATCACAACACTGTCCACAACTGAACAAAGTGACAAATTTTGGATAATGGAGAGTTGTGATATTGAAGGAGAAATGTACTGTGATTAGAACAGCTTTAAAAAGCTACTATAGCGATAGTTTGATTGTCCATATACTGTATTCAGGGCATCTCGCATGAAGCAAGCCTGACAACAACTGTGTTTGTGTAACAATACTGTGGCAACGATTTTTAACATAAAATTAATACAAGTGCTAATACCACTGTTGACCATCATTTTTGTGTATCACAAGAGATAGATAGATATTTCACTATATTCTCTGGACTGCTAACAAAATATATAATTAAAAATCACAGAACAAGTATTTTCTTGGCAACTCTTGCAAATACTAGCATGTTGAATTCACATGGTAATTATGAGACACACTGTATTGTGAAAGTTCCTGAACTGTCTCTTCTGTCATTGTCATCTTTCTATGCACTTGCACTGTGTCCTTCCACTTTGCATTGCACAAATTCAGTTTCCTGTCATGATCTCCTCAGTAGCCCCATCTGAGCGTATGAGGAGTGTGAGTGTGTGTGCAGGAATGGAAAATAGCAGCATTATGTTGGTGGTTGCAGTTCTCGCCAGCCTGGGCTCAATCGGACCATTCGTTCTCCTCTGGCTCAGAGTCCTCATCTGATTCGCTGTATTCCACAGCGATGCGTCGGGACAGGATGGTGGCCACGTCGTTCCCCACCGGCTCTTTCTTGGCCTCCTGCTCTCTCTGCTCTTGCACCTTACGAAGTTGGATACCTAAAGGAGAAGTCAAAAGTCAATAAAAGCTAATGCCTTCTAGGGGTGTGCGATATATATCGTCTATGATAATATCATAATTGTTGCCCAGACAGCAATATAGTGTCATTTAATCATAATGTCGGCCCAGATCCGGGCCACATCTGGTGCATGTGGATTCAACACGTAACAGATGTGGGTTGGATCTGGACCGACACTATGATTAAATGTAAAAATTTGACATCATAAATGATGCATAGGCTACATTTACTTAGGTAAGAAAAAAAATTGCCCTTATAAAGGTAAAAATGCAGGTAAAAGGTAAAAATCTATTTAAACTTATTGGAAAATTTAATCTAGTCACTGCTGCAAACTGAACACCTCACAAAATATAAAGAATATAAAAAACTTTCAAAAGAACAGCATTTATTTCAAATAGAAATATTTTGTAACATTATAAATGTCTTCACAGTCACTTTGGATCAATTTAATGCATCCATGCTGAATAAAAGCATGTGACACTGAAGACTTGGTGAGCAAAGGAGACCTTTTCTTTCAAAAATCTTAATGATTACAAACTTTTGACTGCCATTGTATGTATATTTTTTTCCTTTTTAAGTATATGTGTAAATTACCTATTTTTAAGGGCATTTTTGAATCTTCAGTAGCTTATGGAACACACAACATGATTCATACAGCACAATAACCTGAACTCAAAATATTTTGCATACTGACCTCTGCGGATGGCGGCCAGCAGGTCGCTCCGGGCATCGCTCATGGGGATGAGAGGCACCTGGCCCTTTCTGGGTAGAGTAGAGTCTCCAGATGGGTGTGTTACCCGGGATGGGGATGGGGCGTGGGTGGGTGGTCCTGGTGGGGGAGGAGGCGGGGCCATTGGTGGACCGCCCATTACAGCATGCAAAGGGGAAGCGGTGTAGGCAGAGGGAGGAGCAGGAGGAGGAGATGGGCTGTAGGGCCGTGAGAGGGAGAGCACTGTACCCGGAGCCAGTGACTGAGGTCCAGACGTGCTGTCAAAGGCCGTCTGAGAGGAAGGGATGAGGGGAGGAGGTGGAGGAGGGGCAGGTGGGACGATATGCTCTAGGATTTGATGGCCGCTGTCAAGTGATTACAAGGGAAAGTTGTTTAAGGAACTATTTCGCATTGAAAAAAATATTATTGCCTCAAAAGAACAGTTCACCCAAAAATAAAGATGAATAATTTACTCAACCTGTATGCAGTTAAATGATAATTATTGAAATATTTACACAGCTTAAAACGTCCCACTCATTATAAACTAAGCATTTATTTAATCAAGCTCCAAAAACGGTTCATTTTTATATTGTAGGATCTGTGATATCACATGGGCAAATACATTTGCATATGCCCACCTCCAGAGCAAGGCATCGACCAATAGTTACACATCATCGCACTATAGTTCCCGCCCACTGGCGTTCAGTCTCGTAACTCCTGACATTTGCCTACACTGGATGTGTGTCGCGTCAAAAGCAAACAGAAGCCATTATAAAGACTGATGCTGTCTACACTGATACAGTATACAGATGTGTGTTCAGTTTCTGATATCTGCCGACAACAGGACAAATGGAAGAGTGAAAGAACGTTCGCTTTGATTGTCCAGTTTAAACGGCTGGTTTGCGCCTCTGTACAGACTTCAGAAGATCCCAGCGTCGGAAACAAGTGGATGGTTTATTTTAATGGAGTCCCGGATCACATCACAGGATTATATGTTTGTTCGGAGCATTTTGTTTTGTAATCGAGGCACAGTGTAATGGAGAGTTCGGAAAGAAGCTTTTGTTGACAGATGAAGCAGCGACTGTCTTGGATCTGACAGCAGCTGCATCACAAACTGTCAGTAAATGTTTTTATAATGCTTTGTCTGTAAATGATGCTTTTATATGGATGTTTTCAAAACACTTACTCACGTGCAATAGTTAGAGACCCGATTCGAATCCCACTCGGAGCGGGGTGAGTAGGACCGGTTAAATTTGGTGCCGTGACCCGGATGGGAGTGAGGTTTAGGGGGTGAGTGTAACGGACATAGGCCAGTAAGAGCTGTGTGTGTAAATCTCACTCCCCTGGCCTCAAGAGGCATTGTTAGCGACCCCGGTTCGAATCCCGCTCAGAGCGGGGTGAGTAGGACCGGTTAAATTCCTCGAACGTGACCCAGTCATTTACGCCGTCATCACCAGGTGTTGATAGCGGGCGAGCGCAGGTGAGACCTGAACACCACACGCTGCTATTTGTGTTTAAACTAAACTCATTTAAGCCTAGCAAACATTCAAGAGCAAGACGTGAAAGAGAACTCACGCATGCTGAGAGAAGATTTGTGTGTGTTTATGTCTGTGTGTGTGTGTGCAGTGTGCACTCATCTGAAGCGTACATGGCGCGTCGCAGATAGCGCACAAATATTGAGTTCTCTTTCAAGTCTTGCGCTTGAACGGACAAATTCACACAAAAAATATGTCAACATGCCCGTCTTGGTGAGTAATCCTAGCGAACATAGTAGGTTATGTCTTAAGTAAAATGTAAACAGTCGAGACGTGTTCACGTGTAACAGTATGTGCTGGATCCGTGCATTATGTCTTAAAGGGAAAGAAGCCTATTCATGCCGTCTGTGTTTTTAATGTTAATCAAACAACAAATGACAAAGAAATATTTTGTTTATTTTTATTTGACAAATGTTCTAATTTCCCTGAACATAGCACATACCGAACTATACCGTACTGAAACCGTGACCCTAAAAGCGTGATAAAAACCGAACCGTGAGTAATTTGAACCATTCCACCCCTAATCTTTAGCCACCTCTTTAGCACGCCCTCCTCCCACGCCGGAGACCCTGGTCTGAATCCCGCTCGGAGCAGTCGAGAAGGACTGGTTTCATTTGGAGCCGTGACCCGGATGGGAGTGAGGTTTAGGGAGGTGAGTGCAACGGACATTGGTGAGTAAGAGCTGTGCATGTAAACTTCACTCCCCTGGCCTCAAGAGGCACTGTTAGCGCCCTTGTCCCATGCCGGAGACCACAGTTCGAATCCCGCTTGGAGCGAGTTGAGTAGGACCGGTTACACAATGACGTTAGCTAATCATAACAGGCTCAGTTTGAGGGTTGAAAATAATCGATTATATTATAAATGAACCTGAAGGAACATATTGAAATAATAAAAAATCCATGTCATGACCCCTTTAACCCTGCTTTCTGGAACACCCCCAGTGAAGAAAAGTGTAAATGTTGACAATTTTCATTTTTTGGTGAACTATTCCTTTCCAACTTGAACACATAGAGATGAAACGCACCATTTCACCAAATATTTTGCAATGAATTGATTGAAATTCACCTGGACATCACAACGTTACTTTAATGATAAAAGTAGCACTACTAGTTGTTTACTCTCCAAAAATGTTCCAGTAGTCGATAACATATAGTCTGTAAGTTTAGAGAGAGAAGTGACGTGCCTGTATTCTTTGGCAGCTGTTGGGCGAGGGCCGTTGAGGGACGAGTCCGGCGGTGGGGGTCCGTGGTGGGCCTGAAGGCGTCCCAGAGAGTGCTGTCGGGCTGCAGCTGCGCTGGATGAGCCCGGGGGTCGGTGCGCTCGGTCAAGGGACTGAGTCTGTGTGGGGCCGCCGTCTTTCCCATCAGCCCCTGCTCCGCCAGCTTCCTGTGGGTGGCTGGGACTCGCTGGGTACGAGTGCTCGTCTGACAGACCAGATCTGGGGTAAAACACAATATACAGACACACAGTATGCAGTTATTATTAGTTATATTGAATTTCATTTCTGATCATATACTGTATTGAATAGTTTTAAAAAACAGTCCTTGCAGATCACACAATAGTAATTAATTAAAAGGCCACTTAAAGTACAATTTCCAGACACTTTTTAAACAAGCAATGATATGGCTTGACAAACTGATCTACTTAAGCTTCTTCTTCTTCTGAGCCAAAAATTAAACAGTATCTCCTCCTAGAGCTTTAAAGCTACAACCACTAAACTCGGCTCAGACCTTCAACGAGTTCTGACTCTGTGTGCTGTATCTTTTCAAACTGATCGCACTTACAGTTTTTGTTAAACGGACCAAAACTATAAAAAGTCAAGGTCAAAACTGTAACACAATAACTCTAATAGAGTATTTAAGCTTCATCCACTATGTATCTATCACTAGCAAAGCCTAGCACCTAGCTTAGGACATGCTAGCAACATGCTAATTAAAACATGTTAGCAAAACATGCTAAATCATGCTAGCAAACATGCTAATTAAAACATGTTAGCAAAATGCTAATCCATGTTAGCAATATGTTAAAACATGCTAGCAATGTGCTAGCAACATGTTAATTCATGCTAGCAATGTGTTAAAACATGCTAGCAACATGCTAATTATTGTTAACGTGTTAAATCATGCTAACAACATGTTAGTTCATGCTAACAAAATGTTCAAACATGCTAGCAATAATGCTAACAATGTTAGCAAACTTAATTAATGTTAGCAATGTGTTAAAACCTGCACTTTCATGTTAGCAAAGTGCTAAATCATACTGGCAATGTGTTAATTCATGATAGTAATGTTATAACATGTTAGCAACATGCTAATTCATGTTAGCAATGTGTTAAAACATGCTAGCAACATGTTAATTCATGCTAACAATGTGTTAAAACATGCTAGCAACATGCTAATTATTGTTAACAACGTGTTAAAACATGCTAGCAACATGGTAATAATGCTAACTATGTTAACAACATAATTCATGTTAGCAATGTGTTAAAACCTGCACATTCATGCTAGCAAAGTGCTAAATCATGCTAGCAATGTGTTAATTCATGATAGTAATGTTATAACATGTTAGCAACATGCTAATTCATGTTAGCAATGTGTTAAAACACGCTAGCAACATGTTAATTCATGCTAACAATGTGTTAAAACATGCTAGCAAACATGCTAATTCATGATTGCCACATGCTAGCAACATGCTCATTCATGTTGACAATGTGTTAAATCATGTAGAAAATATGCTAGAAACATGCTAAATCATGTTAGTAACATGTTAATTCATGATAGTAACGTGCTATAACATGCTAGCAACATGGTAAATCATGTTAACAATATGTAAAAAAACATGTTAGCAAACATTATAATTCATGTTAGCAATGTGTTAAAACCAACTAATTTATGCTAGAAAAGTGCTAAATAATGCTAGAAACATGTTAATTCATTATAGTTATGTGCTATAACATGTTAATTCATGATAGTTATGTGCTATAACATGTTAATTCATGTAAACAACATGCTAATTAATGCTAACAATGGGTTAAAACATGCTAGCAACATTCTAATTCATGTTAACGTGTTAAATCATGCTAGCAATATGCTAATTCATGCTAGGAAGTGGTTTAATAATGTTAGCAACATGTTCATTTATGCTAGCAACGTGTTAAAAAATGCTAACAACATGTTAATTCATGTTACAAGTGAGTTAAAAAATGCTAATTCGTGCTAGCAACATGCTAATTCATGCTGGCAACGTGTTAAAACATGCTACCAAAACATGCTAATTCATGCTAGCAATATGCTTAAACATATGAATTAATGTTTAAACACATTGCTAGCATGAATTAGCATGAGTTAGCAATGTCTTTCTTTCCACTTCACTCAATTTAAAGCTTATAAAACTTTCAAACTTTCATACAGCTTTGTCAAGCCAACATCGAAGTTTGTCTGAATGAACTTTACTTTAGGTTTAAGTTGCATTCTACAGAGCACTACTGTGGCTCGACCATGCCGTGCACAGCCCACAGCACCCACCTATCTGGAGACAGAGACCCCTCAGAGGACATGCCATGGTAAGGAGAGGGTGTCAGGCGAGTGTCCGGACGGAATTCCTTATCGTACGCCATCATGTTCCACTCCTGACGCCGGTTACGAGCTTTACGGACCTTCTTCACCTCGCGAGTGGGATCCTCCGTGTGCTTTTGCTCTTGCTAAGGCAAAAAAAAAGGAAATGAATACTGACCTGATGATTAAGAAAGTTTGACTAAAGAGTCAATTCTCTGTATATTTTATGTCTTCGTCAACTGTATGTATTAAAAACACGTTTAATTATCGTCATGATGCATCTTGTTTATTATGTCACATCAGTAATTTCGTTTTTGCATGCAAAATTTAAATCACAACTATTTAATTACATTATAATAGCTATTTTAAAGTATATTATAGTTATTATGTCATAAAGTATGTTTCTGGCCATACACAGACACACACCTTCTGCCGGCGTTTCTCCTTCCTCTTGTTTTCTGTGGCTTGCAGCATCTTTTCCTTCCAAAGATTAAAAAAGTAGGATGGATCTGTATAGAATTTGAGCCCGTCTTTTTTGTCATCCCTGTAAGACAGCACAACACGACATTAGAAATGAAATCCTTTTACTTTGTAATTATATTGCATAAAGAAAATGAAGAGTATTTTAACAGCCATTTTGTTTTTTCTCTCTACAACCAATTACCATTACTGAAGAGCTGAGATGGGAGGCCACTTTCATGCATTTAAATTGTTTTTTTTAATAAACCAAGAAATAAATCAAAATTGAACTTGAAAAAGTTATGGTAACACTTTACTTCAAGCCTTCATTAATAGGCTTAATGCATTATAAAGTGTTTTAATGCATTAATTATGCCTTGTAATGCACCTTATAATGCATTATATGATCTCATAATTGTAATCTTATCTATTCATTGAACACACCATTAGAAAGTATAATGCATTAAAACAGGACAAACATCCAATTTCAGATGTAACAAGGGATTTTAACTTTGGTTCGTGACCAGAGTGTTGTTGTGAGCGAGGTGTAATGAGATACTCATAGCATCTCAAGTGAACTACATTAACCCTCATATGGTCCTTTTGTGTTTCCCTTCATCTCAGTGGGATGAGATTTTGTGACTTTTTTACATTATCTATCTAAACACACACACAAATGAGCCTGATTCGGTTGTTCTGAAGGTATGTAAAATAGAAGAAGTCACACTCTGGGTGTTTGGGTTTCAAACGGACGCCACACTGAAAATGAATGGGAAAGGCAAAAAATTAAAACGTTTTTTTATTTTTCATTTTTCAATAAATCTGGCATAAATCACACAGAAATGAAGGCCCAGTACTAAAGCGTAAATGCAGTGTGAAACAATCATGCTCACACACACACACAAGGCAAGGCAAGTTTATTCATATAGCACATTTCATACACAATGGTAATTCAAAGTGCTTTACATAGAAAATGAATTAAAATAGTGATAACATATGCATGAGAAATAAGAATACCATGTATAAGAATTAAAAATAAAAACAAGGATAATTAAAACAGTTGTAAAGAGAATTAAAAAAATAAGAATAAAATGATGATAAATAGATCCCTAACTGCCTGATTCTCTAAATTCGGGGTACCCCTATCTGAGATGGAAGAGATGGAGCAGGTTCACAATGTCTCCTGGACCTTACAAGTCGGTCCAGGACGGGCTCCTGTAGGGGACGTGACCTATGCCCCGCAGGGCTTCCCGTTTCTTGAGTCCGCTACCGTTTTACCTATGCCTTTAGCACTATCAGCGACTTCTTATACCATTAACCCTTAGTATAATTATGCCTCACTCTTCACAAGCGGAATGAGGCGAAGCACACTGCTCCAGTCTCTTCCAGTCAGACAGCCCTGACCAAAAATAATAATCAACAGATGCATAAGAAATAGAAATAAACAGTTGCAAAGAGAATTAAAAAGAATAAAATGATGATATATAGATAAAATAACAATAACCAAAGATAAGAACAAAGGTCAACTAAAACAGTTATAAAGAGATGATGCATAGATAAGATAAGGTGCAATCAGTCGGACGTACAGTGGCACAGAGCTCATTGAGTGAATGCACAGCTGAACAGATGTGTTTTGAGTCTGGATTTGAATGTGGCTACTGTTGGAGCACATCTGATCTGTTCAGGAAGCTGGTTCAGCTGCGGCTGGCGTAAGAGCTAAACGCAGACTCTCCTTGCTTTGAGTGAACCCTTGGTATTTCTAACGGACTTGATCCTGATGATCTGAGTGATCTGTTGGGTTTGTATTTAATCAGCAGGTCCTAGGCCATTGAGTGATTTATAAACAAGTAACAGTACTTTAAAACCAATTCTAAATGTAACTGGAAGCCCGTGTAAAGACCTGAGGACTGGTGTGATATGGTCATATTCTCTGGTTCTGCTCAGTGTTCTGTCTAAGGGTCTTTTTGGGAAGGCCCGTGAGGAGTCCATTACAATAGTCCACCCTGCTGGTGATGAAAGCATGAACAAGTTTCTCTAAGTCTTGCCTGGAAACAAAGCATCTAATTCTTGAGATATTTTTGAGATGATAGTATGCTGATTTAGTTATTGCTTTGACATGACAACTGAAACTCAGGTCTGACTCCAAAATCACACCAAGATTCCTGACTTGATTTTTTGTTTTTAGACCTTTAGCCTCAAGATATGCGTTCACCTTGAGAATTTCATCTTTATTTCCAAATGCAGTGAGTTCAGTTTTGTCTTTGTTTAACTGAAGATAGTTTTGGCACATCCAGTCGTTAACTTCATCAATGCATTTGCTAAGTAGATCTGGGTGCCGTCAGCATAGCTGTGGTAAGCAATTTTGTTCTTTTTCATTATTTGGCTCAGTGGCAGCATATACAGGTTGAATAGGAGTGGTGCAAGAATTGACCCTTGTGGGACTCCACATGTCATGGATGTCCACTCAGACTTATGGTCACCTATACTCACACACACACACCTATATGGTCACCTATACTCAAACACACACACACACACACACACACACACACACACACACACACACATACACACACACACACACACACAGGTGTGACTGCAACAGACAGCATTTGTATAGAATTCCAAACTCCTGTTCATTTCTGCTTATTGCTATTGGTTTTATTTACATATTTTTTCAATAATTTCTTATTATGCGAATATTCCTATCTAATAATTGCCTTATCGACACGACATCCCAATTTACCGTCTCCGGCGTGATGACTCCAATCTTTCTAATATTCCTATCTAATAATTGCCTCACCGACACGGCATGATGGCCAGAGGAGAACTGGCACCCCGACTGAGCCTGGTTTCTCCCAAGGTTTATTTTTCTCCATTATGCCACCTGAAGGAGTTTTGGTTCCTTGCCACCGTCGCCTCTGGCTTGGCTTGCTCAGTTGGGGACACTAAAATTTTAAACTAAATATTCAAATAAATTTTCAACTAAATTACTGATCTGCCCGCATGGTCACTATATGATAACTGAAATGAGCTGGATAACATCAACGTTTTCTCCAGAACGGCTGTAAAGCCGAATCAAATTCTGTTGCATTATTTTCCTGTTAAACACTGTGAAGCTGCTTTGAAACAATCAGCATTGTAAAAAGCACTATATAAATAAAAGTGACTTGACTTGACTATAAAGTTAGTGATTTATTACATTTGGTATATTTGTGAATACAATCTGACTCTTAAAGTGCATTTTAGTTATATTTTGTGCAAATTTATGTGCCATTATTGCAAAAACAGACAACAACAAAAACAACAAATTCTAACCTTTCACAAAAATATTGATTTTAATGTATTTTATGTTTATATATATATTCACAAAATACAGTAGATCAAAAAAGTTGTGACTGGATCTCCTCTGCTGGATATATATGGTCAAAACACTTTATTTCTAAAACTAATTCCTACAGGTTTTCTTCACCAGCAGTATTCTGCCTCTAACACCTAGATCAATATCCACAAACTCATATTTAATTTAGATCATCATTAAAGTATTTTTTTCAGAAAAGTGTAATATTTCATATGTATGCTAATGGTGTAGTTGAGTAATTCTGTGGTAAATAGGTACCACATATCCCCCAAAACACAGCGTAAATGTATAGTTGAGATGTAAATTATACAAACCCGATTCCAAAAAAGTTGGGACACTGTACAAATTGTGAATAAAAACAGAATGCAATGATGTGGAAGTTTCAAATTTCAATATTTTATTCAGAATACAACATAGATGGCATATCAAATGTTTAAACTGAGAAAATGTATCATTTTAAGGGAAAAATAAGTAGATTTTAAATTTCATGGCATCAACACATCTCAAAAAAGTTGGGACAAGGCCATGTTTACCACTGTGTGGCATCCCCTCTTCTTTTTATAACAGTCTGCAAACGTCTGGGGACTGAGGAGACAAGTTGCTCAAGTTTAGGAATAGGAATGTTGTCCCATTCTTGTCTAATACAGGCTTCTAGTTGCTCAACTGTCTTAGGTCTTCTTTGTCGCATCTTCCTCTTTATGATGCGCCAAATGTTTTCTATGGGTGAAAGATCTGGACTGCAGGCTGGCCATTTCAGTACCCGGATCCTTCTTCTACACAGCCATGATGTTGTAATTGATGCAGTATGTGGTCTGGCATTGTCATGTTGAAAAATGCAAGGTCTTCCCTGAAAGAGACGACGTCTGGATGGGAGCATATGTTGTTCTAGAACTTGGATATACCTTTCAGCATTGATGGTGCCTTTCCAGATGTGTAAGCTGCCCATGCCACACACACTCATGCAACCCCATACCATCAGAGATGCAGGCTTCTGAACTGAGCGCTGATAACAACTTGGGTTGTCCTTGTCCTCTTTAGTCTGGATGACATGGCGTCCCAGTTTTCCAAGAAGAACTTCAAATTTTGATTCGTCTGACCACAGAACAGTTTTCCACTTTGCCACAGTCCATTTTAAATGAGCCTTGGCCCAGAGAAAACGCCTGCGCTTCTGGATCATGTTTAGATATGGCTTCTTTTTTGACCTATAGAGTTTTAGCCGGCAACGGCGAATGGCACGGTGGATTGTGTTCACCGACAATGTTTTCTGGAAGTATTCCTGAGCCCATGTTGTGATTTCCATTACAGTAGCATTCCTGTATGTGATGCAGTGCCGTCTAAGCGCCCGAAGATCACGGGCATCCAGTATGGTTTTCCGGCCTTGACCCTTACGCACAGAGATTGTTCCAGATTCTCTGAATCTTTGGATGATATTATGCACTGTAGATGATGATAACTTCAAACTCTTTGCAGTTTTTCTCTGAGAAACTCCTTTCTGATATTGCTCCACTATTTTTCGCCGCAGCATTGGGGGAATTGGTGATCCTCTGCCCATCTTGACTTCTGAGAGACACTGCCACTCTGAGAGGCTCTTTTTATACCCAATCATGTTGCCAATTGACCTAATAAGTTGCAAATTGGTCCTCCAGCTGTTCCTTATATGCACATTTAACTTTTCCGGCCTCTTATTGCTACCTGTCCCAACTTTTTTGGAATGTGTAGCTCTCATGAAATCCAAAATGAGCCAATATTTGGCATGACATTTCAAAATGTCTCACTTTCAACATTTGATATGTTATCTATATTCTATTGTGAATAAAATATAAGTTTATGAGATTTGTAAATTATTGCATTCCTTTTTTATTCACAATTTGTACAGTGTCCCAACTTTTTTGGAATCGGGTTTGTATATCATTTGTATAAAAAAAATGTATATTTTTTATACAATCGCTTTATAAATGCGTGGGGTCTGAGCGGACCCCAAAGACTCTGTGTGTAAAAGGGAAATGAGGACCGTATGATGGTTAATAATAATTTTTCTGTAAGAGTGGTGGTGGGAACATGAGGCCACGCATGCGAGCACTCACGTAACCGTAACACATGTATTCAACCATTAATTAGAATTTCTTTTAATTAAGCTTAAATGAAATTTAGTACAATATAAGATTTACGATATAAGATTTATATATACTGTAGGCTATAAAAAATACTAATGGTCCTACAAATGCACAAATATATACACAAATATATAAAAAAAAAAATTCTTTTGATTTTGAGGTGAATATGTTCTGATAATGACTTTTTGTCCTCGCTGAAGCGAATACTGACCTGTATGGTGTGAGGATGTTGAGAGGAGGGGGTTTGTCGCAGCGCTGGTACACCTCCATCACAGGGTTCGGGATAGAGTTTCTGGACACCACCTGCTGGTCCTGAATAGTGGAGCTCTTGAAGGCTTTTCGCATGTTGATATCCTGTAAGGAAACTGAAGTGCAAGCAGAAAGACCCGTAAAAACACCATCAAACACCATCACTGATCTATTACAGGGCTATAAGTGATATAAAAACACAATGAACTCTATTGATGGGTTTTTCCTGTCTAAGGGTTGGTTCGTTTGGTCCGGACCAAAAAAACCCCAAAAAACATTTAATCCTGGTCTAGCGCTCACATTGGCATTTTTAACAACGAACCTAAAGGCGTAGGGATATGTTCACAACCTGATTGGTCGGCTTTTATGTTGTATATTTTGTGACAGAACATCCGAAACAATGCTGTGTTCTGGGCTAAATGCGCTCGTTGTGTGGTTCTGACACCTGTACCGAACTGTGATGGACAACATCGCGACTAAGAAAGCGAAAGGTTGACATGGAGCCGCTAAATCTCCAATCTCCGGAGAATCACCCATTTAAACAAACACCGAACACAAGAGAGTCTGCTGGAGAAAAGAGAACGAGACAGAGCTCATAATAAAACAAGAATCAACATCGGCTTGGCTTTTCAGAGATGGAGAGAACCGAGGGATATGAAATGTTGTAAAAGTGACACAGATATTATGGTGTTTTATTACTCAACAGGTGAGTAAGGTGTTTTATTGAACAGATAAACTACCATATGTAGCTCTCTAACAAGAGTGCAGAGGATAGAGCAAATCACCAGTCACGAATTAGAAGTATAAAACTAGAATTTTTAAAGAGAAATGTGGGAGGAGCTTGAGTTTGTTTGTTTGAACCGCAAGAGGCGTCTACTCCCTCATCCTACGTCATGTGTCGGGTCAGAGGTCACTCATCATGTGGGTCAGAGGTCATCTGCTCTCACCTGAGCTTACGCTACTCCTACATCCTATGTCATGCGTCGGGTCAGAGGTCACTCGTCATGTGTCGGGTAAGAGGTCGTCTACTTTCACCTGAGCTTACACTACGTCTACATCCTACGTCATGCATCAGGTCAGAGGTCACTCGTCATGTGTTGGGTAAGAGGTCGTCTACTCTCACCTGAGCTTACGCTACGCCTACATCCTACATCATGTGTCGGGTCAGAGGTCACTCATCATGAGGGTCAGAGGTCATCTGCTCTCAACCGAGCTTACGCTACTCCTACATCCTATGTCATGCGTCGGGTCAGCGGTCACTCGTCATGTGTCGGGTAAGAGGTCGTCTACTCTCACCTGAGCTTACACTACGTCTACATCCTACGTCATGTATCGGGTCAGAGGTCGCTTGTCATGTGTCGGGTAAGAGGTCGTCTACTCTCACCTGAGCTTACGCTACGCCTACATCCTACGTCATGTGTCGGGTAAGAGGTCGTCGACTCTCACCTAAGCTTACTCTATTCCTACATCCTACATCATGCGTCGGGACAGAGGTCACTCGTCATGTGTTGGGTCAGACGTCGTCTACTCTCACCTCAGCTTACGCTACGCCTACATCCTACATCATGTGTCGGGTCAGAGTTCGTCTACTCTCACCTGAGCTTACGCTACTCCTACATCCTACGTCATGCGTTGGGTCAGAGGTCGTCTACTCTCACCTTAGCTTACGCTACTCCTACATCCTATATCATGCGTCGGGTCAGAGGTCATCTACTCTCACCTGAGTTTACGCTACTCCTACATCCTACGTCATACGTCGGGTCAGAGGTCGTCTACTTTCACCTGAGCTTACACTACTCCTACATCCTACGTCATGCGTTGGGTCAGAGGTCGTCTACTCTCACCTGAGCTTACGCTACTCCTACATCCTACATCATGCGTCGGGTCAGAGGTCATCTACTCTCACCTGAGTTTACGCTACTCCTACATCCTACGTCATGCGTCGGTTCAGAGGTCACTCGTCATGCGTTGGGTCAGAGGTCGTCTATTCTCACCTGAGCTTACGCTACTCCTACATCCTACGTCATGCGTCGGGTCAGAGGTCACTCGTCATGCGTTGGGTCAGAGGTCGTCTACTCTCACCTGAGCTTACGCTACTCCTACATCCTACGTCATGTGTCGGGTCAGAGGTCACTCGTCATGTGTCGGGTCAGAGGTCGTCTACTGTCACCTGAGCTTACGCTACTCCTACATCCTACGTCATGCGCCGGGTCCGAGGTCACTCGTCATGTGTCAGGTCAGAGGTCGTCTACTCTTACCTGAGCTTACGGTACTCCTACATCCTACGTCATGTGTCGGGTCAGAGGTCACTCGTCATGTGTCGGGTCAGAGGTCGTCTACTCTCACCTGAGCTTACGCTACTCCTACATCCTACGTCATGTGTCGGGTCAGAGGTCACTCGTCATGTGTCGCGTCAGAGGTCGTCGACTCTCACCTGAGCTTACGCTACTCCTACATACTTTTATGACGGATGGATGCACTTTTTTGGGCTTCAAAATCTCGACCCCCATTCCCTCCCATTATAAAGCTTAGAAGAGCCAGGATATTTTTTAATATAACTCTGTGTTCAGCTGAAAGAAGAAAGTCATACACACCTAGGATGGGTTGAGGGCAAGTAAATTATGGGATAACTTTCATTTTTGGGTGAACTATCCCTTTAAGTCTAGTAGTGAATGTTTTATGAGCAGTATGATAATCATATTCATTCACACAGAGCTGAAGCACAACCAAAACAATGTTCTTCCACAAAATCCATGAAGTTCTGTTTTCTAACCACTAGAGGGCCAAAAGTTACAAAGTTACAAAGTGTGCCTTTAAAGGATTAGTTCACTTCAAAATGAAAATTTCCTGATAATTTACTCACCCCAATGCCATCCAAGATGTTCATGTCTTTCTTTCTTCAGTGGAAAAGAAATTAAGTTTTTTGAGGAAAACATTTCAGGATTTTTCTCCATATAATGGACTTCAATGGTAACCAAAATGTCCAAAGGTCCAAATCAATGCAGTTTCAAAGGGCTTTGAAGTGCTTCAAAGGGCTCTGCACGATCCCAACTGAGGAATAGGGTCTTATCTAGCGAAACGATCGGTCATTTTCTAAAAAAAATAAAAATGTATATACTTTTTAACCACAATTGTTCGTCTTGTGCTGGTCTGCAACAGACCAGGCATTACGTAATCACGTTGGAAAGGTCACGCTAGACGTAGGCGGCCATTGATCGTAGTACCGCCCCATTGTTTACAAAGCGAACGTGCGAAGCATAGATATGTATACGTATCTATGGTGCGAAGACTATAGAGGGTATGCACGTCTGGAGTGACTGCGGCTATAACAAATTAGAGTATTTTTTCCAGCACCATATCCCTTTATGGGCTCCGTAGGGTCAACAGTATAATTTTTCCTCAGTGTATTTACTTGGGAAACTTTTCCTTTCTCTACATATCATTTAAAGACTGATGGCAAGTTAACTGGTGCTGATTGTAATTACTCTGCAGTTGTAAATGTCAAGTGCACAGTAAGTTTGCATTTTATGCACTGCTGATGAAGAGAACCAGTCAGTGAAGCACATCACATCATACAGTATTTACACAAGTGGGAACTTCCCACAAGGACTTGCATTACTTTACCACTCTATTAATTATGTTTACTTGTTGACTCCCTCTTATTTAACCGGACTATTTGACTGAAGTTATTCAGACTTCTCTATTATACTTCTATATTGTCCTGACATCAGCCCTGTGGTTGCACTGTGCTGTATGTCCAGGCTGTCACAACACATCAGGTCAGCAGTGGGTCAGTTTTTGCTGATGCATATTCATTCATACGCACCCTCCTCCACTGTGGAGTCCAGTTGTGTGACCTTCACCGCCAGCAGGTCCACGCGCTCCTGTAAACGGTTCATGCGTGTGTAGAAGCTGTTGGCCTCATTAAACAGCTCCCCGAAGATGTCCTCTGCATGTCGACCTGAATCCATAAACACATATTGTAGAATAAGGCAAAAATTATCACTTTTCACATAGGAATTTATGTGCAATATCATTTATTACAAACCCGATTCCAAAAAAGTTGGGGCACTGTACAAATTGTGAATAAAAAAGGAATGCAATAACTTACAAATCTCATAAACTTATATTTTATTCACAATAGAATATAGATAACATATCAAATGTTGAAAGTGAGACATTTTGAAATGTCATGCCAAATATTGGCTCATTTTGGATTTCATGAGAGCTACACATTCCAAAAAAGTTGGGACAGGTAGCAATAAGAGGCCGGAAAAGTTAAATGTACATATAAGGAACAGCTGGAGGACCAATTTGCAACTTATTAGGTCAATTGGCAACATGATTGGGTATAAAAAGAGCCTCTCAGAGTGGCAGTGTCTCTCAGAAGTCAAGATGGGCAGAGGATCACCAATTCCCCCAATGCTGCGGCGAAAAATAGTGGAGCAATATCAGAAAGGAGTTTCTCAGAGAAAAATTGCAAAGAGTTTGAAGTTATCATCATCTACAGTGCATAATATCATCCAAAGATTCAGAGAATCTGGAACAATCTCTGTGCGTAAGGGTCAAGGCCGGAAAACCATACTGGATGCCCGTGATCTTCGGGCCCTTAGACGGCACTGCATCACATACAGGAATGCTACTGTAATGGAAATCACAACATGGGCTCAGGAATACTTCCAGAAAACATTGTCGGTGAACACAATCCACCGTGCCATTCGCCGTTGCCGGCTAAAACTCTATAGGTCAAAAAAGAAGCCGTATCTAAACATGATCCAGAAGCGCAGGCGTTTTCTCTGGGCCAAGGCTCATTTAAAATGGACTGTGGCAAAGTGGAAAACTGTTCTGTGGTCAGACGAATCAAAATTTGAAGTTCTTCTTGGAAAACTGGGACGCCATGTCATCCGGACTAAAGAGGACCCAAGTTGTTATCAGCGCTCAGTTCAGAAGCCTGCATCTCTGATGGTATGGGGTTGCATGAGTGTGTGTGGCATGGGCAGCTTACACATCTGGAAAGGCACCATCAACGCTGAAAGGTATATCTAAGTTCTAGAACAACATATGCTCCCATCCAGACGTCGTCTCTTTCAGGGAAGACCTTGCATTTTCCAACATGACAATGCCAGACCACATACTGCATCAATTACAACATCATGGCTGTGTAGAAGAAGGATCCGGGTACTGAAATGGCCAGCCTGCAGTCCAGATCTTTCACCCATAGAAAACATTTGGCGCATCATAAAGAGGAAGATGCGACAAAGAAGACCTAAGACAGTTGAGCAACTAGAAGCCTGTATTAGACAAGAATGGGACAACATTCCTATTCCTAAACTTGAGCAACTTGTCTCCTCAGTCCCCAGACGTTTGCAGACTGTTATAAAAAGAAGAGGGGATGCCACACAGTGGTAAACATGGCCTTGTCCCAACTTTTTTGAGATGTGTTGATGCCATGAAATTTAAAATCAACTTATTTTTCCCTTAAAATGATACATTTTCTCAGTTTAAACATTTGATATGTCATCTATGTTGTATTCTGAATAAAATATTGAAATTTGAAACTTCCACATCATTGCATTCTGTTTTTATTCACAATTTGTACAGTGTCCCAACTTTTTTGGAATCGGGTTTGTATTTAGAGACCCAATGCAGAGAAATTGACTGATAATTACATTTTTTTTCTTTCTTGTTCTAATGAAGTTCCTTTTAAAAAGACTTTAATATTATTATCAACATCATAAATATGTTGGGTTGGGACATGTTAAAGGGCTCATTCTTAAAAATAAATAAATAAAAAACAAACATGGGCAACATGATTTAGGTCAGATTTGTATGTATGTAGGACTGCACGATTTGGCGGAAATTTTGTGATTATACATCAGCATGGCTATATAATAACAATAATATATTATAATAACATATTAGTATAATTATTATGAATAATACTGTTATAATTATTATTATTATTAAATTAAACTATAAAAAAATTAAATAAAAATATATTATAAAAAATAAGATTGTAATCATTGTAAAACTATTGTAATATTTTACCTTAAAATAAAGTAAAAAATAATATTTATAATATATTTCAATATATATATATATATATATACAGTAGTGGTCAAAAGTGATGCCTGTCTTAGGAAAATTGACACCTTTACCCTTTATTAAAAATTATTATTAAGATTTGTTAAAAATTTGTCGATTTTGTAGTCATATTGCTTGGAGTTGATTGTTTTATTTGTGATAATAACGCAATGAAACATGACAAATTGTGCGGATGTAATTTTTGGCCAGGCTGTCGTACAAAGTAATTATGAAAACATGCAAAAACAAGAGAGAACCAACAAAATATTCATAACTGATTGTGCTGTAGTCAGTGTTTGCTTTTTTTGTCAGCTTTTTGTTTTTCCATCCTTTTTTTGCATGGTAAAATAAAACCTGTAGCTGCAGTTTGTCAGATAATCACCTTAACCAAGTTCAGTGTTTTGTTTTTCCCTCATATTTTGATATTTGTTTTTAATGACCTTACAAAAGTAAGAGTTTTAATGAGTTGGCTACATTTATTTACATTTTATTCATTTAGCAGAAGCTTTTATCCTAAGAGTGTTACAACTGAGGAATATCAGAAGCTATTTGTTATAAACAAGCAGTTTGCCATTATGTATCTCATTGGCAAAAAAAGTAATGTCGAAAAATATTGTACACTCTACTAGAAAATCATCCTTTCCGTGCTCAAACACAAACACAGCTGAAAACACAACTGGAACTGTTCCTTGTGCTCAGAGCCGTTTGGCCCCATGTTGCAAGTCTAATGGGTTAATATTAAGGATGCACTATTGGCCATTGGCTGGTTGTTTAAAAACAGGCGAGGATCAGGGTCGATTATATCCTGTCAATCAAAAAGGGGGCGGGAAAACATGTCCGACTATCGCTCTTGTGCTGAATTTAGGGCTGTCGAAGTTAACGCGACAATAACGCATTAACAGTTCAAAATAGTGGGCTATGAATCACTCGTAGTCAGGGTTGCCAGGTCCACGTTTTTCCCTAGCACCTCCCATCCAATAATCGCAGAGCTTTGTGTTTGTGTTACTTCTGATAAGAAACCAAGTGTCAGCTTTCAAATTCTGTCCATTTCATCATGAAATTCAAACAATAAATGGCGTTTTGACGCTCTTAAATGTGACGTGCCAGATCACTGTAGCACCTCAGTTCAGAGTCTTTTCTTCCACTTTAATACAAGATACAGGATGAAAAAACAAGCGGTAACACTTTAGTTTAGGGTTCAATTCTCACCATTAACTAGTTGCTTATTAGCATGCATATTACTAGGATATTGGTTGTTTATTAGTACTTACACCGATCAGGCATAACATTATGACTGACAGGTGAAGTGAATAACACTGATTATCTCTTCATCACGGCACCTGTTAGTGGGTGGGATATATTAGGCAGCAAGTGAACATTTTGTCCTCAAAGTTGATGTGTTAGAAGCAGGAAAAATGGGCAAGCGTAAGGATTTGAGCGAGTTTGACAAGGGCCAAATTGTGATGGCTAGACGACCGGGTCAGAGCATCTCCAAAACTGCAGCTCTTGTGGGGTGTTCCCGGTCTGCAGTGGTCAGTATCTATCAAAAGTGCTCCAAGGAAGGAACAGTGGTGAACCGGCGACAGGGTCATGGGCGGCCAAGGCTCATTGAGGCACGTGGGGAGCGAAGGCTGGCCCGTGTGGTCCGATCAAACAGACGAGCTACTGTAGCTCAAATTGCTCAAGAAGTTAATGCTGGTTCTGATAGAAAGGTGTCAGAATACACAGTGCATCGCAGTTTGTTGCGTATGGGGCTGCATAGCCGCAGACCAGTCAGGGTGCCCATGCTGACCCCTGTCCACCGTCGAAAGCACCAACAGTGGGCACGTGAGCATCAGAACTGGACCACGGAGCAATGGAAGAAGGTGGCCTGGTCTGAGGAATCACGTTTTCTTTTACATCACGTGGATGGCCGGGTGTGTGTGTGCGTGGCTTACCTGGGGAACACATGGCACCAGGATGCACTATGGGAAGAAGGCAAGCCGGCGGAGGCAGTGTGATGCTTTGGGCAATGTTCTGCTGGGAAACCTTGGGTCCTGCCATCCATGTGGATGTTACCACATGTTACCTACCTAAGCATTGTTGCAGACCATGTACACCCTTTCATGGAAACGGTATTCCCTGGTGGCTGTGGCTCTTTCAGCAGGATAATGTGCCCTGCCACAAAGCAAAAATGGTTCAGGAATGGTTGACTTGGCCTCCAAATTCCCCAGATCTCAATCCAATCGAGCATCTGTGGGATGTGCTGAACAAACAAGTCCGATCCATGGAGGCCCCACCTCACAACTTACCGGACTTAAAGGATCTGCTGCTAACATCTTGGTGCCAGATACCACAGCACACCTTCAGGGGTCTAGTGGAGTCCATGCCTCGACGGGTCAGGGCTGTTTTGGCAGCAAAAGGGGGACCAACACAATATCATCCCTTAATCTAAACTTAACAACTACCTTACTAACTATTAATAAGCAGTAATTAGGAGTTTATTAAGGCAAAAGTCGTAGTTAATAGTGAGTTATTAGTGAGAATTGGACCATAAACTAAAGTGTGACCAAACATGCATGAACATCAGAAGGTATGTTGAAAGATACAGTACAACTTACTGAAATGAATCATGTGTCATGTAATCGATCAATCAGTGTCCAATGTTCACTATGTTAATTATTATATCTGAAAATAAATAGCAGTTTAATATAATAATACTTCTATTGGTAATTTTAACCTCTAATATTATGATATAATAGTATCCTAAATAAGAGGGTTCCCTGTATAGTTTATAGCATTAGTTCATTCTGAATAATTGGCTATCGGTATCGGAGGAGAAATATCAGTGCATCTCTAGTTAATATCTAATCCAGGGTAATGAATGAACAGTGTAAAATATAAGACAAGATAAGTCAGGACTGCATTAAACCTTATAGTTAAGTTAAAGTTAAAAATGACTGTGGGTCAACAGTTCAAGTGTGAAAGACTGAACCTACTAAGTCCTCCCAGCTGTTTGATGATGGCCGCCAGTGTGCTGTTTGTGACGCACTCCAGCTCATTGGTCACCCCGTCCGGCAGAGCTCCCCGACACAGGTGCTTGGGCTCGATGGTCCGCTTTACAAGAGGCATGGCTGTCCTCGACTACCAACACTGACCTGTGAGGAGACAGAAGAGCACAGCGTTTTCAGAGCTAACGTGATGCAGAAAACACAAGGACTGTAGACATATTATTATTATGCTTTGCTTGCTTTTGAATCTGTATTTGATATCATTCCCTGTTGTTTAAACTGCTAAATATAACTTACCCATCACCATATATTGTCTAATATTGCCTACCACATTAAATCTGACATCGCTAGCTTTTAATCTAAATCACTATCAAGCGTTAGCATTTCGCTAGCCTGTTAGCTTGCCATCTCTGCACTCGGGTCTCTTGTTTTCTGAGTTCATTAAACAACTGTGGTGAGTTGGATTAGTAAATAGACTCCATCAAACAACTGTGGTAAATTGGATTAATCAACAAATACGGTAAGCCATGTCTTCTTCTCCTGTCATTGTCACTTGCACTGCATGTTTCATGTTTAGTATATCTTTCTCCGTTGGCGAACAGGGCTTCACATGTGATAAATGTAAGGAGATAGTCAGGCTGACGAAGAAGATTTCAGAATTAGAGACACGCATCCAGACTTTATTTGAGAGTAGTGAGAATGTAACAGCTTTAGACACTGCTTTGGATGTGAATAGCTTAGTGAACTCTGTACATTGTTCGGTTCCGGCTGTAGAGCCCGTGCAGCAGGGCAACTGGGTGACGGTGAGACGGCATAGTCGCGGATCAAAAAAACACTCTTCCGTTCCGATTAGAACATCAAACAGGTTCTCCCCACTCAGTGATGCACCCACTGAGAATCCTGTTGAAAGTGCCCTAGTTATTGGCGATTCTATTACACGGAACGTGAAAATAGAGACACCAGCCACCATAGTCACATGTTTCCCGGGAGCCAGAGCGCCTGACATCAGAGCAAATTTAAAAGTGCTGGCTAATGCTAATCGTAAATTCTCTAAGATTATTATTCACGTCGGCACAAATGATGTTCGACTTCGCCAGTCGGAGATCACCAAAATTAACATTAAAGAGGTGTGTAAACTCGCAAGTACGATGGCAGATGACGTTTTTTGCTCTGGTCCCCTCCCCATTAAAAGGAGTGATGAGATACTTAGCAGACTATCATCACTCAATGGCTGGTTGTCTAAGTGGTGTCCGCAAAATAACATAGGGTTCATAGACAATTGGAAAAGCTTTTGGGGCAGACCTGACCTGTTGAAAAAAGATGGCATCCATCCCTCCTAATTTGGCACATAGTCTTAGAGCTAAACCTTGACTAACTGGGGCCCAGGTCAGGAAGCAGACGGACTGGCTTACCCGACCGCCTGCTAGCTGTCTCACGTCACAGAAGTCAAATAAATCCCAGCACATAGAGACTCTTTCACCTAGATATTATCACATAGAGACTGTGTCTGTTCCACGAATTAGTAAATACAAAAAACCATCAAAACCATTCAACGGTAAAAATGTAATTGATGTCCAACAAATAAACAACAGATATAATACAGATGATCAAATGATAAAGCTCGGGCTGCTGAATATTCGATCCCTTTCCTCAAAAGCGCTTATTGTTAATGATATGATTACAGATCATAACCTAGATGTGCTGTGTTTGACAGAAACCTGGCTAAAACCTGACGATTACATTACTTTAAATGAGTCCACCCCCCAAGATTATTGTTATAAACACGAGCCGCGTCTGAAAGGTAAAGGGGGAGGTGTTGCTGTAATTTATAATAATATCTTCGGTATTACTCAGAAGTCTAGTTTCAAATATAATTCCTTTGAAGTTTTGGTGCTTTATGTAACGTTATGTAGTGAAATTGATAAATCCCGTTTGACATTTCTGTTGGCTACTGTATACAGGCCTCCGCCGGCTTGCCTTCTTCCCATAGTGCATCCTGGTGCCATGTGTTCCCCAGGTAAGCCACGCACACGCACCCGGGCATCCACGTGATGTAAAAGAAAACACGATTCATCAGACCAGGCCACCTTCTTCCATTGCTTCGTGGTCCAGTTCTGATGCTCACGTGCCCACTGTTGGCGCTTTCGGCGGTGGACAGGGGTCAGCATGGGCACCCTGACTGGTCTGCGGCTATGCAGCCCCATACACAACAAACTGCGATGCACTGTGTATTCTGACACCTTTCTATCAGAACCAGCATTAACTTCTTGAGCAATTTGAGCTACAGTTGCTCGTCTGTTTGATCGGACCACACGGGCCAGCCTTTGCTCCCCACGTGCATCAATGAGCCTTGGCCGCCCATGACCCTGTCGCCGGTTCACCACTGTTCCTTCCTTGGAGCACTTTTGATAGATACTGACCACTGCAGACCAGGAACACCCCACAAGAGCTGCAGTTTTGGAGATGCTCTGACCCAGTTGTCTAGACATCACAATTTGGCCCTTGTCAAACTCGCTCAAATCCTTACACTTGCCCATTTTTCCTGCTTCTAACACATCAACTTTGAGGACAAAATGTTCACTTGCTGCCTAATATATCCCACCCACTAACAGGTGCCGTGATGAAGAGATAATCAGTGTTATTCACTTCACCTGTCAGTGGTCATAATATTATGCCTGATCTGTGTATGACAGACTTGTGCTGCACGTTGCACTGAACTGTATTTTCCTTTTTTAAGTGATTCCAATCATATTTCAAGCAATTTAAACCCATCATGATGAACAGTGTGCATCTGAAGTGTCTCAGCTGAAGGAAATAATATATTATCTATCGATTTTAATATATCGGCCAAATTTTCTTATCAGGCCAATAATGATAACATTAAAAATGAACATATATCGGCCGATACCGATATGGTGACCGATATATCGTGCATCCTTAAATAACTGATCACTATATTTTTTCTCCATAATGAGTTCTTTCAGACTACATATTTGTCAAATTTATAAAAATAATTTGACTTAAGTTCAGCGTCCGATTAAATATATCAGTAGTCAGTCGTGGGAACACACATAACACTGGGTCTCATTCACTAACTGCCTATTTTTGTATAAAATCAATGTACAAACATTTTCACACAGAAATCGGGATTCATCAATAGGTTCGCAGTTTCTTTCAGATTTTTTCCCTCCGTTTGGCTTGAAATGTTGACTACAAACATGGAGATTAGATTTTCTGTTGCAGAGTTCTCTCCATATTTACGATTCTTGAAACGACTGAAAGTAACTCACTCCCGCTAAACGTTTACTCAAACAACACAAGTCGACACCATTATGACTAAAAGTTTGCTAAGAAGTATTTTCTACTAAAGCAAAGCGTTATTTGACTCTGGTAAGTGTATCCAGAGCACTGGTGGGCGTGGCCTTGGACGGCAACAAGCCCAGTGCATTATGGGTGTTGAAGCTATTTTTCAAAAGGGAAAACAACAACATTTTTCCTGTTTTCTCTAGTAAGGTAGCACTGATTTCAAAATTTTCAACAGCCTTTCTACTCTATAGGCAGCCAAGTGTTACTGAAAGCCCATTTTGCCAGCGAAGTACCCTTTTAAGTGCTGAATCAATCTTACTGACAATACAAATGACACGCCAGCCCAGTGCTGAGTATAACTGGATCAGTTTGTCAACAGTCACTCTGTATTCTGTCCTGAGGGGAATCTTCCTGAATTAAATTAAGGTTTGTATTCAACTTTGTTCCTATTGAATTATTCGTATACAAACAGTAAAACATCCAGTCTCACATTATACACTATATTTTATTTGTTTAAATGAACGCTAGCCTTCTACAAAAGCATCCAAATGGAAGGGCTGCGACACAACTGTCTGTAGGATCGAAGCAGACTCAAACGGAAGTTGAACCCAATGTAGGTGTTTATTAAATTAAAGTAAAACAGTGATTCGACAGATGTACACCACACACAGGACAATGATGAAATGCTGATGATTTAACATCTTTTACAGGATACACAATAGAACAACGTAGGAGGGAGATGAAGAGGATCACTGAAAGAGCTCATGAAGTTGCAAGCAATGGAATAAATACTGCATCCGTATATTATTTACATAGAGGTCTGGGGAAGCTTTACATACAAAAACTTGTTAAAGTCTAGTCAAAGCCCAAAACAATTCTGTTGTCTTGTTATAATGTAAACTACAAAAAGCTAATTTGTGAAAACAGTGGCATCATGCACATGCGTATTACATGTTCAGTCTATAGGCACGTAGTGTTTCTTTACAAAGTGACATCGCCATCTACTGGCCTGGCAGCAGAATACAGCGTTTTTTGTCGTTTTCGCGGATCCGTGTGAACGGGGATCGTTTTGACAACATTGTCGACAACTTTTCTGTTTTTAGCACATCATTGTCATGTAAACCTACCCTTAATTCACAGGAGAAAACGAACTGAACAAGAAACAGGTGCACAAAGCAATCAGTAACCATGACAACAATTACTGAATGAGAACTGGGAAAACCAAACTAAAACACAATGAAACTAAACAAAAAACCCTTAGAATATTAATAGATATGGTCATTTATTACACTGCCTACAGCCTTCTCTCCACAGATGTCAGTTCCCCAAGATTGATTACGTTGCTCTTGCACTTCATAAAACGTTTTTCTAAATGTTTTTGAGTATTTATGATTGTCAAAGACTGAGTTGCCTTCAAACAAAAATCATTTTATATGGCATCTCTTGTGAAAAATAAGGCCTTAATTATATTGAATGTGCACTTGTAGTGTACTTCAAATCTTAAAAAAGTATATTTAAAAAAAAAAAAATTTTGCAAATAATATAATATTCACCTAAGTGTCCTTAAAGATACACTTTCATGACACTTGTTTACTTTAAATTACATTTTAAATCATTATGTTTTCATTTTCTTTTGTTGCACTTTTAAAAAAGTACACAAAAAGTTGATGTGTTTACTAAGATACTAAAACTGGATTGCTGTGAGACATTTTCACCTTAACAATTGCCACAGGAAGCAATTATATTTATGACATTTTAAATTCAGCCAATTCTTTTTGCCACGATTCATAATTCATTTTCAAAAATATGTTTAGCGGCACAATTGTAAATGGAGAGACCATTTGCACTATAGGGGAGTATTGACAAACATACATCAGGCTTTACATTTACTGGCCCAAAAATGTAAATTTGGATCGGGATTGTAAGGATACACAGCAATAAGATTCAAAATGGCACGACTGTAAAAATAAATAGAAAAACAACACTACATTAATTATTGAGCCAATTGGAATAAAGAATCACAAGATATTGCCTGACTTGATGCAAACAAACAAACAGACGGTAAGTGGGCTGTGATTAAAAATTGGCATATCATCATTTACTGAACCAATAACTGTCATGTATACAGGCAAATAAGTTCCATTTTTAAATCAAGCAGGATCACAAATTTAACATCATAATGAAACGTTATAGATAATTACCATAAGCATAAGTGTGCTATAGTAGGGCTTTTCCTAGCATGTTAATCAAGTATTCCATAAAATGCATAATAGAGCTGATTCTAATTGTGGAAGAAATGAAAAACATTTATGTTATTGTGCTGACATGGATGCACACAATTATAAATAATGACACAGAAAGTCGATCTCTGTAAACACACTCCACGCCTGTTGTGAGATGAGATCATACGTAATCTAAAGCATTGGGTATTATTAGCCATCATAACTAATTACAAAAATGTCCTAATCAATGTATCAAAAACAAGTTTGAGAGTTTAGCCCGCTAACGCCTACTTTGGCTACATGGATTCAGTATTTCACGTATTTTGTAGCTACAGAGAAGCTACAGAGAGCTAAAGACTGCACCTTCTCTTTGCATTTGGAAACCCATTTTTGTGAATCAGATCCTGTTATGTAGTCTTTCAGAAAAACACTGAGTGCACTACTGTACTTAAGCATACGATCAGCCGAGCAAAATACATTTTCACATAGGGCTGACATTTAAAAGGAAATATACACTATATTGCCAAAAGTTTTGGGACGCCTGCCTTTACATGCACATGAACTTTAATGACATCCCATTCTTAATGTGTAGGGTTTATTATGGAGTTGGCCCACCCTTTGCAGCTATAACAGCTTCAACTCTTCTGGGAAGGCTTTCCACAAGGTTTAGGAGTGTGTTTATGGGAATTTTTGACCATTCTTCTAGAAGCGCATTTGTGAGGTCAGGCACTGATGTTGGATGAGAAGGCCTGGCTCACAGTCTCCGCTCTAATTCATCCCAAAGGTGTTCTATCGGGTTGAGGTCAGGACTCTGCGCAGGCCAATCAAGTTCCTCCACACGAAACTCGCTCATCCATGTCTTTATGGACCTTGCTTTGTGCACTGGTGCGCAGTCATGTTGGAACAGGAAGGGCCACCCCCAAACTGTTCCCACAAAGTTGGGAGCATGAAATTGACCAAAATGTCTTGGTATGCTGAAGCATTAAGAGTTCCTTTCACTGGAACTAAGGGGCCAAGCCCAACCCCTGAAAAACAACCCCACACCATAATCTCCCCTCCACCAAACTTTACACTTGGCACAATGTAGTCAGGCAAGTACCGTTCTCCTGGCAACCGCCAAACCCAGACTCGTCCATGGACAGACAGAGAAGCGTGATTGGTCACTCCAGAGAACACGTCTCCACTGCTCTAGAGTCCAGTGGCGGCGTGCTTTACACCACTGCATCCCACACTTTGCATTGCACTTGATGATGTAAGGCTTGGATGAGCTGCTCGGCCATGGAAACCCATTCCATGAAGCTCTCTACGCACTGTTCTTGAGCTAATCTGAAGGCCACATGAAGTTTGGAGGTCTGTAGCTATTGACTCTGCAGAAAGTTGGCGACTTCTGCGCACTGTGCACCTCAGCATGTGCTGACCCCGCTCTGTGATTTTACGTGGCCTTGCTGTTGTTCCCAATTGCTTCCACTTTGTTATAATACCACTAACAGTTGACCGTGGAATATTTAGTAGTGAGGAAATTTCACGAATGGACTTATTGCACAGGTGGCAACCTATCACGGTACCACGCTTGAATTCACTGAGCTCCTGAGAGCGACCCATTCTTTCACAAATGTTTGCAGAAGCGTCTGCATGCCTAGGTGCTTGCTTTTATACATCTGTGGCCATGGAAGTGATTGGAATGCCTGAATTCAATGATTTGGAGGGGTGTCCCAATACTTTTGGCAATATAGTGTATCTCAAACACAACCCAATATAAGATTTATTTTGGGCCAAAATGCACTCCAAAAAAATGGGCCAAGCCAAAAATGCCAAAATATTTAGTAGTCTTTTACCATTTCAATCACAAATCACTGGTCAGAAAATTAGCAAGAATTGCATTTTTAAATTATGAATTTGCATTTTATTGCATGACATAAGTATTTGATCACCTACCAACCAGTAAGAATTCCGGCTCTCACAGACCTGTTAGTTTTTCTTTAAGAAGCCCTCCTGTTCTCCACTCATTACCTGTATTAACTGCACCTGTTTGAACTCGTTACCTGTATAAAAGACACCTGTCCACACACTCAATCAAACAGACTCCAACCTCTCCACAATGGCCAAGACCAGAGAGCTGTGTAAGGACATCAGGGATAAAATTGTAGACCTGCACAAGGCTGGGATGGGCTACAGGACAATAGGCAAGCAGCTTGGTGAGAAGGCAACTACTGTTGGCGCAATTATTAGAAAATGGAAGAAGTTCAAGATGACGGTCAATCTCCCTCAGTCTGGGGCACCATGCAAGATCTCACCTCGTGGGGCATCAATGATCATGAGGAAGGTGAGGGATCAGCCCAGAACTACACGGCAGGACCTGGTCAATGACCTGAAGAGAGCTGGGACCACAGTCTCAAAGAAAACCATTAGTAACACACTACGCCGTCATGGCGTGGCTGGGTCTTCCAGCATGACAACGACCCGAAACACACAGCCAGGGCAACTAAGGAGTGGCTCCGTAAGAAGCATCTCAAGGTCCTGGAGTGGCCTAGCCAGTCTCCAGACCTGAACCCAATAGGAAATCTTTGAAAGTCCGTATTGCCCAGCAACAGCCCCGAAACCTGAAGGATCTGGAGAAGGTCTGTAAGGAGGAGTGGGCCAAAATCCCTGCTGCAGTGTGTGCAAACCTGGTCAAGAACTACAGGAAACGTATGATCTCTGTAATTGCAAACAAAGGTTTCTGTACCAAATATTAAGTTTTGCTTTTCTGATGTATCAAATACTTATGTCATGCAATAAAATGCAAATTAATTACTTAAAAATGTGATTCTCTGGATTTTTGTTTTAGATTCCGTCTCTTACAGTTGAAGAGTACCTATGATAAAAATTACAGACTTCTACATGCTTTGTAAGTGGGCAAACCTGCAGAATTGGCAGTGTATCAAATACTTGTTCTCCCCACTGTACTTTAGATAAAGTAACTTGATGAGGAGAACATGAGTTGAAAAATGTCTCCCAGTTTCGTTTGAGTTTAATGTGACACCAAATATTCACTATAGGGTTCAAATCTGGACTCTGACAAGGCCAAAACCCTGATGAGCCTGATGGATTTGTTCTCAAGCCACTTCTTGGTTGTCCTTCCAATTTGGGTAGAGCATCTGATCATTCCTCTTTAGATAACAACTTTTCATTAGTGGGAAGCAAGCCATTCTGCACTAGGCTCCCCACACAATCACACTCTTCCTCCATGCGTCACTGTGGTAGAGATACAAAGTTCTGTCATGAAACTCTAAATGGCACAGGCTGATAGGTCCTTAACTCAATCTGCTTGCAATCACATCATTCTCTATAGGGCACAGCTGATTGGTTCCAGCTCTATCAGTAGCCAATGAGCTCGCTGCTCAACCTTCAAATACTGGTCAGCATTTGCTGTAGCAGTTGTATAACCGGTCCTACTTGACCTGCTATGAGTAGGATTCGGATCGTGGTCTCCGGAGTGGGAGGCGGCACTGTAACAAGGAGGCTAAAGTTGCTAGAGCGCCTCTTGAGATCAGGGGAGTGAGGTTTACACGCACAGCTCTTACTGGCCTACGACAGTTACAGTTGCAGCACGCTTTCAGAAACCCACCACTATCCCCAGCTCCACCTGTATAGATCTGCTACGAGTACTTAATGTATGCTATATTGTACAGCAGCAACATGTCTTAATTGCTCACAGCAGCGTGTTGTGTATGTATTCGCAGTAGCAAGTCCTGTGCTTACTCTACAACAGCAATTAAGCAGCAGCAGCAGCAATAACAGCAGCAGCAGCAGCAATAACAGCAACAGCAGCAGCAATAACAGCAGCAGCGGAAGCAGTAATAACAGCAGCAGCAGCAGCAATAACAGCAACAGCAGCAGCAATAGCAGCAGCAGCAGCAGCAATAACAGCAACAGCAGCAGCAATAGCAGCAGCAGCAGCAGCAATAACAGGAGCAGCAGCAGCAATAACAGCAGCAGCAGCAGCAATAACAGCAACAGCAGCAGCAATAACAGCAGAAGCAGCAGCAATAACAGCAACAGCAGCAGCAATAACAGCAACAGCAGCAGCAATAACAGCAGAAGCAGCAGCAATAACAGCAACAGCAGCAGCAATAACAGCAGAAGCAGCAGCAATAACAGCAACAGCAGCAGCAATAACAGCAGCAGCAGCAATAACAGCAGGAGTGGCAGCAGTAATAACAGCAGCAGCAATAACAGCAACAGCAGCAGCAATAACAGCAGCAGCAGCAATAACAGCAACAGCAGCAGCAATAACACCAGCAGCAGCAATAACAGCAACAGCAGCAGCAATAACAGCAGCAGCGGCAGCAGTAATAGCAGCAGCAGCAGCAATAACAGCAACAGCAGCAGCAATAACAGCAACAGCAGCAGTAATAACAGCAGCAGTAACAATAACAGCAGCAATAACAGCAACAGCAGGAGCAATAACAGCAGCAGCGGCAGCAGTAATAACAGCAGCAGCAGCAATAACAGCAACAGCAGCAGCAATAACAGCAGAAGCGGCAGCAGTAATAACAGCAACAGCAGCAGCAATAACAGCAGCAGCAGCAGCAATAACAGCAGCAATAACAGCAACAGCAGCAGCAATAACAGCAGCAGCGGCAGCAATAACAGCAACAGCAGCAGCAGCAGCAGCAGCAATAACAGCAACAGCAGCAGCAATAACAGCAGCAGCAGCAGCAATAACAGCAGCAGCAGCAATAACAGCAGCAGCAGCAATAACAGCAACAGCAATAACAGTAGCAGCAACAATAACAGCAGCAGCAGCAGTAATAACAGCAGCAGCAACAATAACAGCAGCAGCAGGAGCAATAACAGCAGCAGCAGGAGCAATAACAGCAGCAGCAGGAGCAATAACAGCAACAGCAGCAGTAATAACAGCAGCAGCGGCAGCAATAACAGCAGCAGCAGCAGCAATAACAGCAACAGCAGCAATAACAGCAGCAGCAGCAATAACAGCAGCAGCAGCAGTAATAACAGCAGCAGCAACAATAACAGCAGCAGCAGGAGCAATAACAGCAGCAGCAGGAGCAATAACAGCAGCAGCAGGAGCAATAACAGCAACAGCAGCAGTAATAACAGCAGCAGCGGCAGCAATAACAGCAACAGCAGCAATAACAGCAGCAGCAGCAATAACAGCAGCAGCAGCAGCAATAACAGCAGCAACAGCAGCAGCAATAACAGTATCAGCAAAAAGAGCATCAATAACAGCAGAAACAGCAAATAACAGCAGCAGCAATAACCAAAAGCAGCAGCAATAACCAACAGCAGAAGCATAGCAGATCTATTCCACCAAGACCAAACATATTAACATTGTAAAATCCATTACCATGCCAAACAATCTGAGAGTTGTCATGACAGAAATGCATTTATTATTATATTTCTCAGCAGATTTTCGAAAACACCACTCTGGAGCATCACCATGCAACTCGTGTTTCATTGTGATTCATCACTCCACACACAACTCCCCATATCCTGCCAAAAACAGCAATGGCTTTTTAAGTAGTGCATTTGTTTAAATCTTGCTAATTTCCTGACCAATCATTTGTGGGTAAGACAACTAAAGCTTAGTGTTCAGCCATTTAGGGCTTGGCCCTTTTTTTTTGTTTTTTTTTTGCCCAGGAGTGTACTTTTGAAATGTATGGTTCAAATTTTAAAAAATATATTACAAAAAATAGGACAATACACTTACAATATCAAAATACATTTTCGATATAAATGCTAATTTTTGTATAATATAATTCCATATGAAAATCCATGTTTAAATATGTATTAGCAGAACATTTTGCCACTTTATGTCTTATGGGTTCACTCAGACAGGCAAATTGCCTTGAAGCCTATGGCCATTTCCATGACAACCAACCAAGGCCTCTCTCATGCTCCGTTGAGTACTAGAGCTTCTAGTCTGTTAGAGACAATCTCGTTGTAATGCTACTTGAAACACATACTCTATTTTCAGGCTCAGCTTTCTTCTGTTTTGCCATTTCCAAAAAAGAAAAAAGAAAAGAAAAAATTAAAAATAGGTCACAATGCTCCCTGAGGCTGTAAACCCTTTTTGCAGCTGTTATAGTGGTGATAAACATCCATCAAGATGTGCACATAAACATCCTGAAGGGGTCTGTGGTGCACATGACACTGTGATCTGATTCAATGAAGCCCATTCGAACGAAACAAACACCTATTTATTTTAGCTGTGAGGAGCCTAGCAACCAGAACCCTCCTCAAAGAAGAACTGCTTCTGGTACTGGAATAGTATGGGTCTAGAATTATGTCATAAAAAGTGTTTGCATCACCCATCATTCACCTTTCAGACACAAGAGATCTCAACAACGTCTCACAATGCTGAGATTTGTCAAGAAGCCAAAATCTGTAATAAAAAGTCAAAGTAAACTCAAATAATTCTCATAATTTTCCCCCCCAAGGCCAAATGAGATAAACGCACTCCACATTCATTTTATTGCTTTATATTCCTATCCCAGACAGCAACAGTTGGCCCAGATCCGGCCCACATCTGGTACGTGTTGAATACACATGTACCAGATGTGGGGCAGATCATGGGTCGATAGACCATGTCAACAAATGTCTATTTATTGTCTTTTTTTTCTGCTAGGGAATTTTAGCTGACACATCTGAGTCAAAGCTGATTACTCCATAACTGAGAACTTTCCTCTGCATGGGAACGGCCTGTATATTTCTGTTTATATCTATGTTTTATCCAACCTTGCTACATACAAAGAGAATTTCAAGCCTGACGGATACCAGGGCTGCGTCCGAAATCACATACTCTCTTGAGTAGGTGCTTATTTTGAATAAGTAATTACTTCACAACGGCTAAAAAAGTATGTTCTACATCCACCATGTTGTCATTATCATGTGACCTACAGCGTCAGTTGCATTGCTTCACTGTCATTCACAAAACCTCTCCCGTGGCCTCATGGGATAGAGTAAAGTGTCCATCACATGCACACTTCAGAATCTCTCCGGAAGTAGTAGGTCATCCGGGTACTTTTCACCTACTCCTTTATTAGTACTGTGAATTTGGACATACTTCGTTTGTCACATACTGTTTTTCACCTACTATATAGTAGGGGCGTAATGGTACACAGAACAAATAGAATAATGAAAAATAAAAGACATCTGGATGATGTTGTCTGCCTACTACCCCCTCATTATAACAGCGGAAACAACTTAAAATACACATTTATGGTCATACAGATAAGAGTAAGACATCATTCAAAACTGTACACTCACAATAAAAACAAAACATTGTGCTTTTGTAAAATAAAGAAAACAAACAGGATGCGCTTTCTGCCGTTCCGGTTTCATTTCCGTGAAGTTTGTGAAGCGAGTCACAAAAATGAATGGAAACTCAGCGTGTAGTGGGGCTGTGCAATTAATCATATTTTGATTTTGATTTCGGCTTGCAACGATTATGAAAACAGGATAATCGAGGAAAACGATTATTGTGCCGCTGCCGCATTCAGTCCAGCGCACTTTCATTTCCTTCACAGCGGTCAAATAAGCCAAACTTAACATCCAAAACTGCGGGACGTGCTTTATATTAAACAGTGTTATTAAAAGTGCATTAAACCACGAAAGAGACGCTGTTCCCTGTGCGTGCGCCCTGAGACGGGGTGGAACGCGCATACACAAAGTATACTATGGGCTTCAGATATGCGAATAAACGCTCAAATAGCCTACACACAAATATGTTGAAATGGTAAGTATCCTCGTAAACACAGTCGGTTATGTCTTAATTGAGTGTAAACACTGAAAGAGCGTGTGTGTATCAGTATATTGGATCCGTGCATTAGCTCTTAAAGTGACAGTAGCCTAATAAACCTGCTGCTGTCTGTCATTAATGTTAATCAAACAACAAAAGACAAAGATAAAATCACTCACTGCTCTTGAATGAATAAACTGCAGTTTTAATAAGGATTAGTCTATATTTAATGTATACAGCAGTGTTATTTTACATTTGATTACTTTATTCAGTTTCTGTTGTAGGCTATTACTATCTGAATACCACTAAGTTCATCTTCCTGAAAAACCTCAAGCACTGTTTATTTCATTTGTATTTTTGTTCTGTTGTATTTCTTATATTTTCTCACTTTCACTGACATTTAATATTACTCATATCATGAAATAAGACTTTGATCATATCACCCACCAATAATCATGATTTCAATATTGACCAAAATAATCGTGATTATGATTTTTGCCGTAATCGAGCAGCCTTAGTGTATAGGCTACTAGCAAGCTCTTGTGTGCATCTGAACTCTTGTTTTGGGTTGGTGCGTAGATCGTCTCTTCTTCTTCTCTTTTTCCTGTTGTGGCGGTTAGCAAACAGTGTTGTATTACTGTGTGCGCCCCCTTCTGGACTGGAGTGTGGATCGCCTGTGACTGACTGTATTCAGCGTCTGACTGTATGCACTGAACCTTGACCGTTTGGGACGAATACATGTACCGTTACACCTCTATTATATAGTAGGGAAGTATGTGATTTCGGATGCAGCCCAGATCTCAAGTTATATCACGCACTTCAGGATCATCCAGGTCATTTATACTTCCATTTACAAGAATGAGGTTTTATTCAGCACATCATAAAATCCTATTAGGTAAATGATCTGGTACGTGTTTCGAGGTTCGTACAAAATGTCACAATCACACACAGTGCCACCTCATCCCACAGTGCATCAACAAACAGACCCAACAAAGAATTATAGACGCATAATAGAATATAGAATGTAATGAATATAAAAAACTACCAAGAAACCTGTGAATAAAATAGAAAAATGAATATAGAATATATAGTATATATTACAAAAAAATACAAATGTTGCATCCTATATTATATCTGCCTTCTAGTATGTGAAATAAAGCAGGATTTGCTACTGGAAACAGACCGAGCCATAAAAACAAAGTTATTTCTCTGCACAGCTGAATTATCTCTCACTTCTGAGTGTAAATACGCAGCCAGCCTCTATAGAGGAAACCATGGCAACGCCTCAACTATGTTGGTGGAAAGACACATTTACGTAATCTGTAACCCAGCATTCCTGTTTCAGATCTGTGGGAACAGGGCACCCAGGGTTTAGGCTCTGTATAAAGGGATATTCTAGAAACAAAACCACATTATACCTCATTTCCAAATTCCAAAAAAAGCTTTGTTTATCAATAAAATAAGCAGAACTGGTGGTAAAGACAGCGTTCAGACAGTCACAGTGAGAGTTTAACTACACTATAGTGAGAAAATGAGTGATTGGTTTCTGTGCACTAGTCATCAAATTCTTCCAAGAGCTCTGTTCATTTCATAACCCCATACTCTTACTCTCTTTTTTAAATACTCATTTTAGCAGAGACATTTTAGAATTCCATGAGCTATTGACTCTCAGCGGCTGTTGATTACCATGACGTCACTCATCATCATCATCCATAACGCATGACGTCATCCCTCCAGAGCACTGTGTAGACATGTGATGTGATAACAGGTGTATTTCGCCAATGGGAAAATTAATGAACTGGCAGCAGACACTGTATATTATCGATCTGTCAGCGTATTCTACAGCCCATATTAGAGGCGAGCCTATGCGTCTTGCCTTCAAGTCATCATGACATAAGAATGTGAAAACACAATCATGTATTGTGCGTAATTGGCACGTACTTACGAATAACTGTAGTTCTGTAGGTAGGTCTGTGGGTAGGTCTTCTTTTACGCGGTCGTGGTTTCCGATGTTATTCGGGGTTACATGGCGTTAATGCGCGGTGCCATCATCATCACGCTGTGGATGTGTTGTGGTGCGACGGACGGAACGGCGGAGGAGAGGAGGAGGAGGTGCTGAGGCTGATGCACGCGCGCGTTGCCTGGGAAGCGTCGCTAGTCGCTCTACGCTGCAGCGGGGATTCCACTGCGCATGCGCCCACCACCCCGGCTGTCTGTATGAGTGTGTGTGAGGGAAACACTGAGACGTCTTTAGGTGAAAAGGCGAGCATCAAGTGTAAGAATACGAATACAGTATTACTCGAGCTTAATTAAACCTAGTGTTTAACTCTCAATGTTTAGGAATTGTTCTTTATTTATTTGATGCTATACCCGAATCATTTGCGACAACGAGGATCCACTTGTGGCCACCGTGGGAAAAACTTTGAAAGCTATTGTAGCATTGAATAGGTTTTCAACCCATGTTTCCTGAATAAATTACAAAGACACAGTTCAAAACAACAAGAAATGTTGAATGAGAGAGAGAGAGAGAGAGAGAGAGAGAGTGAGAGAGTGTGTGTGTGTTTTTTTTTGGGGGGGGGGGGTCCATTTTTAAAAAAATGAAATTTATATAAAAATGTATATATCTCATTTCATTAATTTGACACACTGGGTTAGGGTTAGGTTACTAAACTAAAACAACAACACATTTTAACAATACCCACAAAATAAGAAACGAGACTCTTATAATTATAGAGATTATACTATAGAGACTCTGACTTATAATTGTGACCCTGGACCACAAAACCAAAATTTTGAGATTCATACAGCTGAATAAATCATCTTTCCATTGATGTATGGTTTGTTAGGACAATATTTGGCCGAGATACAACTATTTGAAAATCTGGAATCTGAGGGTGCAAAAAAATCTAAATATTGAGAAAATCTCCTTTAAAGTTGTCCAAATGAAGTCCTTAGCAATGCATATTAATAATAATACATTTATGATATATTTACGGTAGTAAATGTACAAAATATCAATATTTTTGGCATAAAAGAAAAATGGATAATTTTGACCCATACAATGTATTGTTGGCTATTGCCACAAATATACCCGTGAGACGCATGACTGGTTTTGTGCTCCAGGGTCACAATTTATTTTAAATACAATCAGCTCCAATCAAGAAGGCAAAAACAGTCCGGATGTCACTTGAAAAGTAATGTTTAAAAATATTTTTTATTAGTGTCATTATTGTAGAAACCCATTAACCATTGATTCAGAAATCAAATGAATGTAATCACTAGGTGGCGCTCTCCCACTGTAAAGCCTGACACAAACATGCTTGACATCAACGGATTGAAGAGAGTCCACAGGAATATCAGTCTGTGCAGTTAAAACAGGTTGTGCGATAAGGCTAGGAAGGAAAACACTGGAAAGGAGTGATCTACTTTAAAGTCACCATGAAATCAAAACCATATGCACGGTTACTTCCTGGTTTTTGATAAGCCAGCTTGGGCATTTCCGGTGAACTGTTAGCCCTCATTCTGTACTCGCTGTGCAACGATTCAAAACCATCAATGGTTGACTTTTTAATGTTTTATATATATTTAATGCAGTTATCACACTTACCTAATTTGCCAATAAACCAGTTTTATTGATTGCAATAAAGACTTGAGGCTAATGGAATAAGAAACACAGTGTCTGTAAATAGACACACACACAACATTTTTCCAGCACATCAAATGTTATTTTTAATTTGATGACCAAAAACATTATTTGTTCATCCTTCTGAGATTTGTAAAACCAAACATCGGAAATTGTAGGAAATCCAACATTTGATAGAAAACACTTTTATTTAAAAATAAAAAAAGACATGATTTCCACTATAACCAGTAGATGGAGAGAGGAGCATTTATTGGCTCCTTTTAGATATTTCCTGTCATATTTTTTCCACACGTTTCGCTTTTAAATAAATATTAAACATGATAAAATCACTAGGTTTAAAAATAAATTGTCAAGGTTTAGCACTTTTTCGTATAGTGAAGTATGAAGTAGGAAAAGGAAAAATAATAACTATATCACTGATTTCTCACTTGTGAAAACTCCTTTTGTTCAATAAATCTAACTAAAGTGCACACTAAATATTTAATTTACAGTGTTGATGCTTATTTTCACACAAATTGAATTTTGCTGAGGAGGAACACTGAGGGACGCGTCTTTTTTTTTATGTCGTCTTACGTTTGAATGACTAAATTAATGCTAGGACTCACTATTTAAGTGACTATATTCTGATTATAAACTAAGTATTACACTATTGATGCTGTTATTAAATCTACCTCAGGACATCAAAGATACCGACACACCAACAAGTGACATTTCACCGGAAGTTTTCCAGCTGGCTTATATTAGAACATTCCGTGCATATTGTATTTTTATTTTTATGGAATATTGCAGTATTTATTGTAAGTGATTTATCCATGCACATCTTTTTTTTTAATTCATGTGCCTCGTAGTCTTGAATCAGAATATCTTCCCCTCCCTCTTGCATCTCTTCTCTTCACTGATGACGAGGGCGGGGCAACCTGTCACTCACATGAGATCCACCAATAGCAAACCACAACCAATCAATTCCCCACAGACAGAATAAAGCCTACATTTGTTCTTGTTCCTGAAGCGTTTCACTTGGATATACGGCACAATAGGGAAGAAAAAATCCAGAGACACGATAGCACAAAGCGGATCATGTGATTGAGTCAGCGCAGACCAGAAAACGCATCAGACCCAGACTTCAGTGGGACTTTAAACATTAGGACATGCAGTTAGTGTTCCCTTTGTGGATATATTACAATAATTATAATTTATTATTGTAATCCTAAACACACTGGTTTGTAGATGTACGTAGATAGAGTTAGTCATGATCGTTGTTCTGTAACTGTGTCAGCATTTTCTGATGGCATGGGCCTTCTTCTCTTCATGATATTTACATAGTATGTAGCGAGCGAAGGCTTGACGATAGGTCTCGTTGAAAAGGGTGTAGATCAGGGGATTCACTCCAGAGGAGACGTATCCCACCCAGACAAAGAAGTTAATGAGTTTATAGAGAATCTCGCTGCAGTCGTCCTGACAGATAGCGACCAGCACATTGGTGATGAAGAACGGACACCACATGACCAGGAAGAGAAAGAAGACAATCCCCAAGACTTTGGAGGCCCGTTGCTCATTTTTTATGGCTTGCATCATGCCTCGTCTACCTTGGCCTCGTGGCACTCCGAACAGACGCTTGTTGATTGGAAATGTGGACTTCTTGGAGGAGGACTCGCTGTTGAGCAGACTTGTGTCGCTTATTTTGGAAGAATGTTTAGAGCTGCTCTTGCTCTCCTGCGGGAAGGAAGAGCTGTGCTTCTGGAGATCGCGGAGAGTGAGGTAATAGCAGACTACCATGATGACCAGAGGAACGCAGAAGGCCACGAATGATCCAACGAGGACGAAGCAAGGCTCATTCAGGGCGCAGGTGCCATTTACAAACACCTTCTGCTTATCCTGGAAACCCATTACTGGAATGGGCAGGGACAACACTGAAAGAAAAGAACAAAACAACAACAACAAGAGTGAAGGATCACGTCAGAAAGCTTGTTTTAACCCATCTCATCCCAGACAGCAACATAGTGTCAACCCAGATTCTTCCCACATCTGGTACGTGTTGAATCCACATGTACCAGATGTGGCCTGGATCTGGGATCTGGGATCTGGGCTGTCTGGGATCCCACCGGTCACATTATTTCATTCCAGTTTGCCCCACTGATAATGTGTTTCAAATCATTTTGATATTTTACGTTCCCAGAATGTTCTCAGAGACTGTCATGATGTGGAGTTCTTTAAAGGGTTGGGGGACGTTATTTGGTGGACCTCCAGGGAACATTCAGGGCGCTCTCAGAACGTTTAGGGGACCATATTTTATTTGGAAATTTTGGAGATAATGTGTAAAAGGTCTGTCCCCACTAGAAATGTTACATTCCCAGAACGTTCTCAGAATGTCCCCGCTGGTGTCAAGGACGTTGCCTAGTAACGTTCCCAGAATGTTCCGAGGCGGTCATGATGTGGAGTTCTTTAAAGGGTTCGGGAATGTTATTACAGTTTTTTTACAATCGCTATGACACTTTTTTCAATACTTTTAACAAATTTCCTTAACACAGTTAGCACAACATCTGTCTGTGTAGGCTATACAATTAACACATTTACTGTTGCTTTGACACAAAATGCATACAGTTAACACAAATTTAAAATGCTTGAACTTCTTTTACACACAAGCTCAACCAAGACCAAAACAATGCATTTTACTGCCAAATGTACCAGTGCTTTAACACTGTATGTCAGAACAGATAACACCATGTTCTAAACCTAACCTTATAGGCTAAAGTCAAGGTGAACAGCTGTTCATACTGTGAATTGAAACACAAATACACTCACCTAAAGGATTATTAGGAACACCTGTTCAATTTCTCATTAATGCAATTATCTAATCAACCAATCACATGGCAGTTGCTTCAATGCATTTAGGGGTGTGGTCCTGGTCAAGACAATCTCCTGAACTCCAAATTGAATGTCAGAATGGGAAAGAAAGGTGATTTAAGCAATTTTGAGCGTGGCATGGTTGTTGGTGCCAGACGGGCCGGTCTGAGTACTTCACAATCTGCTCAGTTACTGGGATTTTCACGCACAACCATTTCTAGAGTTTACAAAGAATGGTGTGAAAAGGGAAAAACATCCAGTATGCGGCAGTCCTGTGGGCGAAAATGCCTTGTTGATGCTAGAGGTCAGAGGAGAATGGGCCGACTGATTCAAGCTGATAGAAGAGCAACTTTGACTGAAATAACCACTCGTTACAACCGAGGTATGCAGCAAAGCATTTGTGAAGCCACAACACGCACAACCTTGAGGCGGATGGGCTACAACAGCAGAAGACCCCACCGGGTACCACTCATCTCCACTACAAATATGAAAAAGAGGCTAAAACTTGCACGAGCTCACCAAAATTGGACAGTTGAAGACTGGAAAAATGTTGCCTGGTCTGATGAGTCTCGATTTCTGTTGAGACATTCAGATGGTAGAGTCAGAATTTGGCGTAAACAGAATGAGTACATGGATCCATCATGCCTTGTTACCACTGTGCAGGCTGGTGGTGGTGGTGTAATGGTGTGGGGGATGTTTTCTTGGCACACTTTAGGCCCCTTAGTGCCAATTGGGCATCGTTTAAATGCCACGGCCTACCTGAGCATTGTTTCTGACCATGTCCATCCCTTTATGACCACCATGTACCCATCCTCTGATGGCTACTTCCAGCAGGATAATGCACCATGTCACAAAGCTCGAATCATTTCAAATTGGTTTCTTGAACATGACAATGAGTTCACTGTACTAAAATGGCCCCCACAGTCACCAGATCTCAACCCAATAGAGCATCTTTGGGATGTGGTGGAACGGGAGCTTCGTGCCCTGGATGTGCATCCCACAAATCTCCATCAACTGCAAGATGCTATCCTATCAATATGGGCCAACATTTCTAAAGAATGCTTTCAGCACCTTGTTGAATCAATGCCACGTAGAATTAAGGCAGTTCTGAAGGCGAAAGGGGGTCAAACACAGTATTAGTATGGTGTTCCTAATAATCCTTTAGGTGAGTGTATATCCTCTGTATTTTGTTCCATTGCTACTGAGAAACAGCTGATTGAAGTTATGCAAATATATAAATCACAACTGACTCCCATCTAGGAATTGTGTGTTGATGTTCTTTCAAATCACATGACCATATGGTATACAGTAAAAGAGCCTCTTTGGGCTGATCTTCTGTGAAAAAGTGCACGAGGGAGAGGAAGATGAGTACAAGGACAAGGGAGAGGAGTGGGACAAGGGCAAGGGAGAGGAATGCCTGGACGAGGACAAGGTAGAGATTGAGGAGTTAGAATGAGCGCATGGTGGTGCTCAAAGAAGGGCCTGAATTAGGGTAACTGATGAAATAAGAGCTACTATCATAGACCATGTCATAAACCACAGGCTATCATACAGAGAGGCTGGTGAACGAGTACAGCCAAATCTCAGCGGGACACAGTGGCATCCATTATCCAGAAATAATTTTCGAGAAACTAACAGGTAGGATATTGTATAAGGGCTTCTCTTACTGCAAAGTGTAAATACTTTCACCATGTATTACAGTGACTGTATGCCTAATATGTAACTGTATTTTGTCCCTCTAAGTATTCAACACCTCGCTCAGGGGGCAGAGGAAAGCTCCTGAATGAAGAACAGGAACTTGCTATTGCATGCATTTACTAAACCCAACAAAACAAAAATGTGGAGAGGCTTCAAAAGACACAATCTATGATGAATAAAATATACTGTCTATTGTATAAGGGCAGACCTGACACATAAAATAATGCAGTTTCTGTGATTCCATCTGGTGTTGGTGTTTTTATGACATTGTGCTATGATTGACTAAATGTTCCTGTTGGAAGAGAACATGTGTTGGGTTTTGGTAGACATAGTGTATTGTGTTAATGTATTATTGTATTTTGAAAATTAGTGTTGGAGTTTAGTTTACAAAGTGTGATTTTGCGCATGAAATTAATTGTGTGTTGTAGGTGCATTGGTGTGTTAAGAGTTTAGGAAAACTCTTAAAAGTATTGAAAAAATTGTCATAGCGATCGTAAAAAACTGTGTATGACCAACAGAGGACCATGTGGGAACGTTCTGTTAACGTCCCAAATAACCTCTTTGTAATGTTGCTGTACATAGAATAACTAAAATGGAACGTCCACCTAAAGTCATTTAAGGAACCTTGAACTGCAGCACTTTCATAACCAAAAGAGGACGTTTTAGGAACATCCCTAATGTTCTATAAAGGTTCGGGATTTTCGTCACCTTTAGAGAACTTTTAGGGAACGTTGCGCAAGGTTGCGAGAACGTCCCCTCCTACGTGGGGTTATTGATTTATAGACAGCATTGCTCATACAAATCATGATCACAGAACATGTAAACATGTTAGAGAGAGCTGCAGATTTCAAAGTGTTCCCAGACAGAAACATAGTGTCGGCCCAGATTCGTCCCACACCTGGAATGCGTTGAATCCACATCTGTATCAGATGTGGGCCGGATCTGGGCCAACACTATGTTGCTGTCTGGGTTAGATGAGGCTTAAATATAACTATGCATTTATTCTTGGTTTGTCCTTTCCTCCACTTCTGCATATTAGTAACAAATATTAAATTGTGTCACTAGCTACTGTAAAAAAATTTTTTGTCATTTTAACTGTAAAGACTGTAAAAAAGTGACAGTAAAAACATGTTAATTGATTAATAGTAAGTTCCCGGGAAAAACTGTAATAGATCTAACCTTACATTTCATGTAATTTTACAGGTTAAATGTACAATTTAGAAATAAAAAGAACAAATCATATAATTTACAGTAAAAAAAGCCATAAACTGACCCAGACAGCAACGCGTACAGTCAACACGTGGATTCAACATGTACCAGATGTGGGCCAGATCTGGGCCGACATCGTTGCTGTCTAGGGACATTCACATTTGATGGTTTTTCATTTTATTAATTGTTTCTTCTTAGTTTTTTAATCAGTAATGTACATTATGCACATTTGTTAAATTATGTTTATTGCATTATTTTAGTGTTGTGTGTTACAATGATGGTGTTTTGTATTGTTTTGTGCACCTTCTATACACTTTTAAAAAATCCTGGCAGCTGTTGTTGCCAGAATAATTATGTAATAAATACAGTAAAAACGTAAACATATTTGCAGAACACCCTGAAAATGATACAGTATAAAACTGTAAATTACAAACAAGAAAAAATGCTATTTAAACCTGCTACTAATATCTATTTTGACATTTAACATATACTGACTGTCAGGGTCATTTGCTCGTTTAGTTTCATTATCATGGACTTTTAGTTTGCTTTTCATTATTTCCTGTTGTCTTTGTTCATGTTTCCCGCCATAATTAGTTACTATGGCAATTCATCTGATCATCACACCTGTTAGTCTTTTAGTTTGTTATCAGTATGTATTTAAGTTCCTCGTTTCTCTGCCCTGATTGCTGATTATTGTTTGTGTATCAAACGCTGTTACGTTATCTGTGGATTAAACCCATAAAACCCAAACGTGCATAACTGACCACAAAAACTACTAAGAAACAGAATTATTTTAACTAAATACTTTAAAATGTGAAGTGTGACACGGAATTCTGGGAATATCAGTTTACAGTTTTTCACTGTAAATTATAATTTGATTTGCCTTTTTATACTTCAATTTTTTTTAACATTTAACAGTATTTTACTGTAAAATTTACATGAAATGTCCAGTTAGATCTTTTACAGTTTTTCCATGTATATAGTACGGTAACTTGCTGTTAACCCTTAACAGGTTTTTCCCGTAGCGTTTTTTACAATATTTTACAGTTAAAATTTCACTCATATTAGTATTTCTCTCAGCTCTGACTCTGACAGCTTTGACTCATCATGTGTCTTTCTCTTTCCTACCAGTGTTATTATGGTGGATGTTAAAAGTTCAAAACAGATCTTAGTAGCAACATGGCCTGTCTAATTTAGCATGGTTTAAATTTTTTGCACATTAAATTTTTAAACTGTAAAATTTACAGGTTTTTCTGTAATTATGTTCACATTTTTATTGTATTTTTTTAATGTAATTTTTCTAGCAACCTTTTGTTTTTTTGTTTTTTTACAGTTGCTTTTTGTTAATTTTGTAATGGGTCTAGGGGCCCTATCATACACCCGGTGCAATGCGACGGCAGGCGCGACTCGTGTTTTTAGCTAGTTTCAGCCCGACGCTCATCATTTTAATTATCATTTTCACGTCCAGCTCCACGTTGTTTAAATATCAAATGCACTGGTGCATCTGTTCACCCATGGGCGTCTGGTCTAAACCAGGTGTGTTCAGGAGCATTGTTGGAGCGTTGCTATTGTGAGGAACTGAAAACGACTGCGCCATTGACCAACACAAACCTGCTCTAAAGTCAATAGGGCAGTATTTTTTGTGTTATTTAAAGGGTGTGTTAGTAATATGAGCCTATAGGTGGGTGCACAACGCACGTACACTCTGCTTATTACACACACAGGGATGCGCAGCAGCACACACACACGTTTAAATATTAAAAATAAAAATTCACTCTTTCCGCTCACATGTAAATAGTGAATCCTCCATGGTGCGAGCACAACTGGCTTTTAAAGGGAAAGGGAGATAAGACTCTGATTGGTTTATTGCACGTTACGCTTAAAACACACCCATGACTCATTAAGAGACGAGGGACAACCCTTTCGGACCATGCGCCTGGTGCACCGACCATTTTTTCCATCGTTAAACTAGAAAAGTGGATTCGGACACGCCCTAAGTGCACCTGCGCCATGCGCTCAGATCGTTAAAATAGGGCCCTAAGTGTTTCATTTTTAGTTGTCTGATTTTCACTGTAGTTTCAGTGAAGCAACTGTAATTAAGAACAGATTTAGACTTTTTTTGAAAAATCATGCAGTTTGTTTAATTGGGCTATCCAGGCTGAAATACATATGACTGACATAAACAATGCACACTGATTGGCAACAGCAAATGAAAGAGCACGAGATTGGGGTGGGATTAGCTATTATTAATATCATAATTACAAAACCATAAGAGGAGCTGTGCAGAAATATGTGTCAGAAATGCTGAATACACATAATACGGTTGTAATCCTGACTGTGAGCAAAAAGACACGCGGGCCTGATGTAGCATTAATCGCTCCTCCTGTCAGTTCCTGTTAGCGCTGTTTCTCTAGGTATAGATGTCAAGCAGAGTCTACAACAGCCACAGGAGCACAGGGAAACAGGGTCAGACTGCTTGCCTGACTGCTCACATTATTGCATATATTAAGGAATAGCTGAAACATCCTGCAAACCAATCTAGCAATGTTTCAATTATTGGTTTTAAGTCTAGAGCGGCAGCCTGTGGCAAGCAGGGGAATCACAGGCACAGTGATCATTAATAACAAGCCCTTCTATAGAGTCACATACTAAAAATATAATGCTAACTGCTAATGTCTCCGGGTATGTTTACACGACAAAGGTGTACTAAAACTTTCGTGTACAAACAACAACACTGTCAAAACGATCCCCGTTCACACGGATCCGACTAAAAACGCTGTATTCTGCTGTCAGGCCAGTAGATGGCGATGTCAGTTTGTAAAGAAACACGACGCCTATAGACTGAACACATAATATGCATGTGCATAACGCCACCATTTTCACAAATTTACACGGTATTGTTTTAAAAAACTTGCACTTTGAAACCCGTTTTTAAAAGTTTGATTTTCAGGCCCCCAAAACGCCATTGTCACTTTTATACATCTTTCAATTGTAGTCTTTTAAATAGGCATCTGAAATAATAAACTAAGTGCAATGTACTCTTGTCAAAAATATAGATTTGTTGATACATATCGATACTGAAATATCTGAAACTCTTCAATACTCATTTTCCTCAGAACAGACACACGACACCAGCGTCTCTTTCTCTCTCTCTCATCTCTCCGACAGCGAGTGACACACAAACCCTCCTCCCCTCATCACTCGCTTCATTTGCTCCGGATGAATATTGTTGCTGTCACAGGGCTTGAATTTTGCTGTGGGATTGTGCATAATTTTACTCATTCCTGCATATTTTGTGCTTAAACACCCAAAGTGTGGCACATGAAGCCGCCTCTCAGCACTAAATTGAGTTATTTTTCGTTGCTTATTGCACTTAAACAGTCAAACACACACAAAATAATGTCAAAATGCCGGTCTTGGCGAGTATTCACGTAAACACCATCAGTTCTGTTTTAAGTTAACATAAACAGTTGAGAAAGAAAGCGCATGTGTATCAGTGTAATGGATCGGTGCGTCAGGTCTTAAAGTGACAGCAGCCTAATAATCAAATTATGAGATAATATTAAAAACATCTATATAGCAGTTTTTTCCCATGGTATTGATGTCAAAATTGTGGCCAGTGAAAAAGCTGAGTGGCTAGTAACTTTTGAAGTGACCGGTGAGCAAAAAAGTTAACTCTTCTTGCCTTACAACCAAATCATGACAATAAGGCTGTTTTCTTGTTTTATTTTAACCCTGATGAATGCCTGAGTGCTGTAATATGTTTCTGATTCTGTTTTCTGTACAGTATAAACCATCATCTGAACACTGGATGCTTCATTCTCACCTACAGAAATGGTCCAAACAGTGATTATTTTGAGCATGGCCTTGCAAAGTGAGTTGCTGCGGCTGTATTTGATTGGATTCCGGATGCCGATATAACGGTCCAGAGAAATGGCACACAGGTGCATGATGGAGGCTGTGGAGAAGAGCACATCGAGGAAGATCCACATGGGACACAGCAGCTCCGGGAGAGGCCAGGTGTGATCTGCAAACAGACAGTTTCAGAAGCACAGGCACAAAGTGATAGTGAGTAGAGCTGAGTGTAAAATCCTAGTATTTTCACAAACCGTTAACATGTTTCAGCTGGCACTTTTTTTACATTTTAAGGCAAGACACTACAAGTGAATAAAGTAAAAATGTTGACTAATAGGTATCACCATACTTGATTAATCACAGTACGTTAAGTTTTGTGTTACAAGTTTTCTGAAATGTTTAAATATAAAAATGATGCATTATCTAATTAAATATGCACTCATTTGCATACATTTATGGAACAGAAATCTGAAGATTGGATAAATCCAGGTTAAAAATGGTTGAAATATTACAGTTGAAAGTTAAAAGTTTTACAGAGAAGATTTTGGATTTTTCTTTATATCACTCAATACTTTTTTTCTTTCAACAGCCAGAAAAAAAAAACGAAAAAAAAAAAAAAATCACCATGTTTTTAGGAATAAAAAGTTATGAACAAAGTGAACAAACCCCTCTGTGAAAACCTCCAGAATATAGACGACATTAGAATAAAATAGATAAAGATGACATAAACAAATGTGTATTTTAAAGTTTTCTTTTTCACTAGAAGAAGAAGCCAAAAATATCCAATAGCCAAAAGTGTCTAGCCTAAAATGATATGCCACGACTTAGTTGTTCCACAAATATATAATATTCTATATAATAAACTGATATTACAATTTCTTTAAATTGTAAAATTCAGGTGAATCACACAAAGACATGTCTGGGCTATATTTCACCACAAATAAAGGATAAAAAAAAAAAAGAAAAGAAATAATTGGTAACACTTTAAAATGCAGTTTAAAACAGTACTTATGTTAACATTGGATAACTACATTAGTTATGAAATAATGAAAAATACTTCTAAAGCATTTATTAATCTTAGTTAATAATTCCAACAAAGGTTAATATTATTTAATGGAGCTGAGCTAAAATTAACTAACAATGAACAATTGTATTTTTAACAAATCAATAAATACCGTAACAAATGTATTTCTCATTGTTAATTAGTTAATGCATTAACTAACGTTAATGAATAGGAGCTTATTGTAAAGTGTTACCAATATATATTTTACATAAAGACAATGACAATTTTTTATTTTCATGACAAAAACAATTATTTTTAGAGAGCTTTCGTGAGACTCGTCCATTTAGCCTTTCAGTTTCAGGCGTGCTTTGCTTTTGTGTACATGCTTTAAAAACATTTTCAGACAATTTATGTATAGTTGTAGCAAAAAAGAAGCTTAGTACTTACTGTAAAGAATACTAATGAGTGAGGCTGGCATAACCAGGAATCCCACCAGCATGTCAGCCACGGCCAGTGAGCACAGGAAGTAGTTGGTGGCATTGTGCAGCTTGCTTTCAATGGACACTGCCATAATCACCAGTATATTCCCCGCAACGGTAAAAAATATAATCAACAGGATGAACAGAGCCGCCCAGTTCTTCCCCACAGGTTGTGTGTCCTCTAATTCTGAGAAGTTGAGTTTGGAATAGCTGTGGTTGACGTCCGAAGAGACGTTCCAGGGAAGAGTAGCGTTCAGTAAGGCCATCGTGGGAAAAGTCAAATCGAAGTCTGATATTGCTCTCAGCATCTGTCAGTGTTGATTCTGTTTGAGATGGAAGATCGGTCTCGGGTCGTCTTCGTTACAACTGCTTACTCTCGTTCGTGGTTGTGTGTCCTACACCTAAACAGACAATACTGTTTAGATGAAGAGGCAGATAAACATTAACAGCATGATTTTATAGATAGATAGATGTTTTTTTAATTCATGTGAAGAGGCATGGCTGGTTAAGCACATCCTATTCTTTTGAAACCATAAATATTGACACATGTAAATGTCTGTTTAAAGTCAGAGTGAAATGGCTTCAGTGACTGAAATTCTTGCAGGAAAAAGATCAGACATCAAAAGAGTTTAATAGTTAACGTCTACTGTATGTTTACCTGATAGCAAATATGTTGATGATATTATCTAGAAGATACTGTCACACCTGTGCAATCCAAACGATACAGGAAGACCAGTCTAAATAAACTTTGAAGCAGTTCTTTTCATGCATGCAGTCAGAACAACTGATGGGTTATGACTCTTTGTTAGATATCTATCTTTGTTGAGGCTTGCCAAACTAGACCAATGCCGACATGGAAAGGTTGAGTTGGGTCACCATTTCATGTGTAACACTTAATATACATAACATAAAATAACACTTAATTTCAGCATTTATTCTCCTTGTGCAGTTGTCACCATTCTGTTTAGTTTTGTTCATGGACTTTCAGTTTGTTTTCATATGTTCCTTTGTTCAGTTTCCCGCCACTCGTGTGTCTCCCTGGTTACCGTCATTATGAGTTCATTTAGTTCAGCTTTCTGTTTAATCATCTCGTTTGTGTTCACCATTTAAGTTGTTCCTTCTGCAGTCCTTGTCTGGTCACTGGTATGTTTAGATGTGTTGTGCTATTGCCTGTCTGTCTGCTTTGAGATTACTTTAAATTAAACTACATTTGGGAACTGTATTTACCTGTCTTCACCTTCCTGCCTGCACACACACACACCTGTGACAACAGTCTGGCGCAAACGAGAAATCTGCTGCAACTCATCCAGTTTAAGTTCAGCTTAATACAATCAGATTTTGATTTCACAACTTTTTTTTTTTTCTATCAAGCACAACGAACTTACAGTGATACTAGAGTGAATAGTTCAGTTGTCAGGTTTATGTTCTGTTTCTATTGACTTTTAGTTGGTTTGTTATGTTCCTGTGCTTCATTGGTTGCTATGGTTTTTGATTATTGTGTCTCACATCTGTCTAGTTAATCATCTTGTTCAGTCTCTGTGTATTTAAACCCTCTGTTCAGTTTAGTCTGGTGTCTTCAATGTTAAGAAACACCCGCCATGAAGCCTGAGCCAGTGCTAATGCCAGAGGCCATCTTTGTCCCAGAGCCTGAGCCAAACGCGGAGTCTGTCCAGGTGCAAAAGCCGGTACTGATGTCCGTCTCAGAGGGAGTTTTGGTGGAGTTCAGTGGTATGGAGTGGAGCCCTGCCCATACTCCCACTACTAAAGCTGTGCTGTGCAAGGTCTCCAAGGATTGGTATTCGTATCCACATTGATCTAGAGGTCTGCATTTCTGAAGCATCCCCATACCCGATCAGTTTTCTTGCGGCGTGGGATCAGTTTTGTAGCGGTCGGTAATTCTGGTGTACTTTGGACAGGAGCGGGCGGTCTTACAATATCCTGGCTGCTCCCAACATCCTTTGACAACAGAGTATCCGCGCTTGAACTTAAAGTGAACAAAACTTTCTGCTGTGGTGGCGTTCACACAGTTCCCAGTTCCCTGCCCTGAGCGACCTGGCAATATATGTTCTGTGCATCCCGTCCACGAGAGCTCCTTCAGTGAGAACGTTCAGCCTTTGTGGTCGGATTTGAGGAGAGACGTTCTGTAATGAAACAGTCATCAGTCAGCGACATTCTGTTCTTGCATATGTTAAAGATTTAATTTTGCAGTAGGCTATAGCTAGTAAGCTTACAGTTAATTTATTTGCATTTTTGGCTTATTTTGAGTGACAGATGTTGTATTTGATTTAGCCTATTTTTCCTGTGACTTTTTTTTTTTTACAGTGTTGACAGTATCATAAGACAAAAATAACAAATAAAATTATTGTATAGCCAACATTTTCTATTTGTTATCCCTAGTCAATCTCTTTCTTTAGGGGAAATTTAAATGTGAGATTCTGGAAACGACAGCTAAATTTAGTGGGATTGGTCGGGTCGAAAATCATTCTAAGCAGAAAGCGTGTGAACAGTGAATTTTAAGTGGGAGCGGGTGGGTGTGGAATAGAAACTAGCGGGAGCGGGCAAGATGGAAAAAAAAACAGTCTCGCGCAGACCATCTTCGCGTCTGCCTCGTCGTCACCGGTTCCACCCAGCCTCATGTTTCCCTCACCACTGGTCCCGCCCTCCTCCTCTGACAATGCCATTCTGTTCCTCTGCCCCGCCTCCGCTGCCTCCCTTCAGCTCCCCCACTCCTCCTTCAGTAACCCCATCCAGCTACTCTGATTCTCTTTGGGCTTCCCGGTCTCCAGCACTGCCCTGGTATGACAATCCCCTGGCTTCACCTCAAGCCTCCGAGCCCTGGACTCCACCTTGGCCCTCTGACCCATCAGCTGCACCTTGGCTCCATGATCCCTCATCTCATCCCTCTGGCTCTGCTGGGCTCCCCCTGTCCTCTGACCCATCAGCTGCACCTTGGCTCCATGATCCCTCATCTCATCCCTCTGGCTATGCTGGGCTCCCTCGGCCCTCTGACCCATTGGTTCCACCTTGGCTCCATGATCCCTCATCTCATCCCTCTGGCTCTGCTGGGCTCCCTCTGACCCATCAGCTCCACCTTGGCTCCATGATCCCTCATCTCATCCCTTTGGCTATGCTGGGCTCCCTCGGCCCTCTGACCCATTGGTTCCACCTTGGCTCCATGATCCCTCATCTCGTCCCTCTGGCTCTGCTGGGCTCCCTCTGCCCTCTGACCCATTGGTTCCACCTTGGCTCCATGATCCCTCATCTCATCCCTCTGGCTCTGCTGGGCTCCCCCTGTCCTCTGACCCATTGGCTCCACCTTGGCTCCATGATCCCTCATCTCATCCCTCTGGCTCTGCTGGGCTCCCTCTGACCCATCGGCTCCACCTTGGCTCCATGCTCCCTCAGCTCCACTGTGATCTGTCATCCCTCTGGCTCTGCTGGGCTCCCTCGGCCCTCTGGCTTCGCCTTGGTTCATCGTTGCTCTGGTTTCACCTTGGACTTCCAGGTCCTTTTTTATTTTTATTTTTTTTTGTTAATAAATTTAGACTGCTGCTAACAGATGCTCTACTTGCTTCATTGTGGAACCAACCCATGACACCAGTAATATTTGAGTATTTTGAATGATTTCATTTACAGTTTTTGCCCATTGCTTACACAATAAAACCGAATGCTTAGACCAAAGCCTCAATACCTAAACTTCTTGTAGCATACCTTAAACACAGTGTAACCATAGCTTAAACACATTGTCAACTTTGCACTTTGTTTGCAATTCTGTAACACACACTTATTGCGAAACACTTCACACGCTTTCTTACGTTAGACCCTTTGTTCAAAAACGAAATCACCTGTTATCATTGGGAAAACACTCTGTTCAAAATGCAAAACTCATCTGGCAATTGTAGGCACTTACATACACACCTGAAAACACTTGCACAGAAAACAGAACACCAATCGGTCTGAGCCTTAGCACTACAAATAGGCCTCGGGTAAGCCATTTGACAACTTTGCAAGCATGGAGGCAATGAGAGTCAGAATAAGAGGAGGACAAAGAGAGAGGAGTTGGACGAGGACCAGTGCGGAGACGTGTATCAGATGACATAAGGGCTACTCTGGTGGACCATGTGATAAATCATGGCCTGTCCATGAGGGAGGCTGGGCAAAGAGTCCACTCTAACCTCAGTCGCATCGATAATAAGGACATCCCGACTGGAGAACAGGTATATCTTCAAGTTTCTACTCCAGACTGTACCTACTGTATGTGTCACATGATTCTGTATCATATTGCAGTATTACTGAACTAACTGTACTATACAAAAATGGGTAGTGCTGTGAAGTATATGTAAAGGAATACCATTGTGATGTTACAGTACTATGTACAGTTTGAAACTACGGTATGTGAAAAAGAACCTAACCAATGACATCTTGTGGTGGCTTTTTCTACAGAATGGTTGGACAACCTCCTCAAGGTGGAAGGGAACGGCTCTTCACTCAACAACAAGAGCTTGCCATCATTGAAATGGTGCGAGAAAATAATGCAATCCGACTTTGTGAGTTGCAACAACGCATAATTGCAAATAGAAATGTATTCAACAATATCAACAGGGTCAGCATTTCTACACTAAGTCGCATCCTACAGAAACATAACTTCAGAATGAAGCAGCTGTACAGGGTGCCATTTGAGAGGAACAGTGTCAGGGTCAAGGATCTGCGCCATGATTATGTGCAGGTATGTGACACTTTACTTTACATACTATATATTGTGATGTGGGAATGAGGGTTTATGCTGCCATCTGCCCTGCCTGTTGCTTGTAGTTTTTGTCTATACTGACCCAACCCAGCCCCTACTTGTGTGAAAATATAGACATTGTGTTTTCAGTAACACTATTCAATATTTCTGGATTTTGATGCCACCGAACTGCCACATGAGTTCATCTACGTGGATGAGGCAGGCTTCAATCTGGCCAAAATCAGGCGTCGGGGCCGTAGCGTAGTTGGACAAAGGGCTGTTGTAAATGTCCCTGGGCAGCGTGGGGGAAATATCACCTTGTGTGCTGCAATTAGTGTCCAAGGAGTCCTGCACCACCATGCCACTCTAGGTCCCTACAATACAGGACCGATCATTGCATTTCTAGATGCACTACATGCAGTTGTGCAGGACCGACCACAGCAGCCCAGGTTTGTTGTCATCTGGGATAATGCTAGTTTCCACCGGGCTGCTCTGGTCCGAGATTGGTTCAACAACCATAACCATTTCACACTTCTTACAGCCCCTTTCTAAATGCAATCAAGGAATTCTTTTCAGCGTGGCGATGGAAAGTATATGATCGGCAATCATACGCCCGCATGACTCTTCTGCAAGCAATGGAAGAGGCGTGTAGAGACACTGAGGTGGGATCAATCCAAGGGTGGATTCGGCACACAAGGTGATATTTTCCCCGATGCCTAGCCCGCGAGGACATCGCCTGTGATGTTGATGAGGTCTTGTGGCCAGATCCAAACAGAAGGCAGGATCCATAAGCCCCCCCCCCCCCACCACACACACAAAATGCTTGTTTTTTGTTTGATTACTAGTTACTATTTAGTCTGAGAAAATGACAATAAAAATAGAAACACAAAGACTGCAGTGTTTTATATGAAGCCCATCAGTGTGTTGCTGGTGATATGAAAGAGTAATTCAAATGGTGCTTGTGTGTATGGTTTTGTTGCAAGAATTTCATTTTTAGAAAGGAGTGTTAAGTTTTGATTGCAGTGTTTCATTTTGTGAGTTGTTAATCTCCAAGTGCTATGTCTGATTGGCTTGTGTGTAGAGTTTTGACATGAGCCAAATTCTGCAAAAAGTGTGTAAGCAATAGGCAAAAACTGTAATTTCACTGTTCAGTTTTATAGTCTGACCTGAACTTGTCTCTATTTCAACCGCCTCAGAATGAGCACTGTAATATCATCATAAAGACAGCCAATTAGATGTGTGACTATTGTTGTATTGTTTCAATTTTGGTCTGTTCACACAAAACTATCATACTTTACTTCAAGTATTGGGGTGGATATTGACAGAACTTTGACTATGCACGTGATGCATTTTTGTTTTCACACTTGGATGATGAGGAATGTAAACAAACGTGACTTGACTTGATTTGCATTGCTCATTTCACTTTTTTTGCCTGTGGCAAAGATGACTCTTTACTATGTGGTGAAAACAGAATGATTGCAAAATGTCATGCTTATAAGAAACAAGGATGTGAAATACCAATTAATCTTAGAACAGATTTAAAAGGAAAAATGTTTCATTTTCAAAGGTAAGGACGATATTTCAATATATATTGTCACGATAAAGGCATTATCCCAATGCCTGTTCATGCAAATTGTACTAAACTGTTATCCTGCAGGCATTGAGGCATTCGGCCAAGAATGGCACTAGGGCAAGGAACTAGTTCAGCAGTTCAGAGTAAACACTAATGCACCTGTGAACATCACTCTAAAGGAAAATTCATTAAACAAATATTTGAAAACAAATGTTTTGAGTTAAACTCATAAGGAAGCTAAACATGCTGTATGAACTTATGAGCTGGAATAGGGAACTTTTTTTTTTTTTTACTTTTGTCTGCAAACATATAAAATAAAGGCTTTTTAATGGATTACCAGTCACTTTTTGGCAGGAAAAAGTATATGTGAATTCTTTGGAAATGCATGCATTGATTACTCATAAAATGTGGTCGGATTTTCATCTAAGTCACAATTATAGACAAACACAATCTGACTTAACTAATAACACGTAAAACATGATCAGTGACAGGGTAGGCTGGAAAAAGCAAGTGAACTTCTGTGTCAAGACTCATTGGAGTCAATGAAGGAGATGAGCTTGGAAGTGAGCTCACAAAAGCTTTTACAGGATTTCATTAGAGAGATGCAAACTGCTGGAAAAGCCTACGAAAGCATTCACAGTATAAGAGAAACTGCCTACAAATGTATAGCAAACTCTGGACTGAGAGGACATCTTTCATAGATCACTCTGAGAACATAACGCACAAAACTTTATTTTCAAAATATTAATGTTCATGCAACAATGTCTACTTTTGCCTCAACACAACAATGCGTCGTGGTGCTCTTGTGAACGCGTGTTGGAGATTAATATTTTAAAAAATAAAGTGGTAAATTATGTTTTTTGCGCAAACAAAGCATTCGCATCGCTTCATAAAATTGAGGTTAAACCTCTGGAGTCGCATGGATTACTTTAATGATGTCTTTACTACCTTTCTGGGGCTTGAAAGTGTAGTTGCGTAGCTGTCAATGGAGGGACAGAAATCTCTTAGATTTCATCAAAAATATCTTCATTTGTGTTCCGAAGATGAACGAAGGGTTTGGAACGACATGAGAGTGAGGAATTAATGACAGAATTTTCATTTTTGGGTGAACGAACCCTTTAAGCCTTTTAAGTTGATGTGGCATAACCTAAAGAGGACTGTGCTATCAAGACAACCCACAAATACTGAAAAACTGGAGGGAAAAAAAAAAAGTTTGTGTGGATGGAATGGTCCGAAATTGGTCAAAAGTCTTATATGCAGAAACATTTGGTGGAGGTTTTGCTGCTGAAGGAGGATGTAGTTTACTTTCTCCACCTTACACTTTAAATGATCAATGATTCAATAAAGATATGACAAGTATAATTCTTTATATGTGATATTAGTAGTGCTGTCAAAATTAGCGCATTATGCGATTTTCAGTTTAACGTGTTAAAAATATTTTTCTGTCATCTGTTGGCTAGTGTTATATTATATGATCACGCTCTTATTCATGCAAATGCTTCTAAACCATTCAAGTGCGACAAGACAGGAGAAAACACGCTGTCTGTGAATGTCCTGTGACACACACACACACACACACGACGCACAGAAAGACAGCCAGAATCAGTTCTCTTTCGCACTTGAACAAACAATAACACACAGAATTATGCCAAAATGCCCATTTTGTGGAGTATCCTCATAAGAGCAGTCTTAAATGAGTTCAATAACGTCTTAAATGAACTTAAAGAGTTGTGAGGAAATGAGATGCGCGTGACAGAACGTCAGATCCGCGTCATGTTCGGCAGCGGCAGATCTTAAAGTGACAGTAACCACTAATGATGAATCTGGCATTAATGTTCATCAAAGAACAAAGGGAACAGAGAAACCTGTAGCTTTAATAACGATTAATCTATATTTAATTTATTATTTATGCAGTGCAGACTGTTTGATAACTTTATGTAATTTCTGTATATTCCGGTTACCTGTTAAGGCCACAGGTAAATATGACATTTATGATAATGTGAAGATTGTTTTTAGTTCACTTAAATTAAAACTTATTTTTTAAAGCCTAATAAATGTTGAAATTGATATAGCTTTCAATTATACTGTAATGTTGAATGTCTATCATTAATGTTTCATAGAGACATCAGTATCAGTGATACTGGCCTTCATTCATAAAAACATGCCATTACAACAAATATTTCAAATATACTGTCTTTGAGTTGTTTCAGTAATTTGTAGAGTAACTGTGAAATTATTACAATATAAAATATTAAAAACTCTGATGTCTTTAATCGCGAATAATTAAAAAAAATATCTATTAAGTGTCTTTTTATGTATTAATATTTAAATGAATCATTTGATTCAATTTTATATAATCAATGCAGATATTTTCAAAATGTTCCACACTTTTTTTTGCCCCTTAATCTTGTGTTATAGAGCACCTTGTTCCTTTACAACACTTATTCACTCTTTACCTTAGTTACTGTACGCTTATGACTCTCAGCTCATGTCTCATAAATCATTCTTAAGACTACGAACTACTAACTCATCTTAATCAAACGAATAGCCACTCAATATCTTACCCTTGTACTGCTGGCCTGTGCTCATAGTGTGTCTTTGCTCCTCGCGCTGTCCCGGTGAGGTGCGCGCGCTCCAGTGCGCGCTTCTCTCCGCGCTCACATCCGCGCGTCTCATTTATGAGCGCTGGGAAACAGGAGTTGCCGAAGGAGGGCTGGACATTACATTACACACATGCTTCAATTTCATATTGACATATAGACGAGTGTTAGTGTGCATAACTATTAACTACTTTAGATGAGTGGATCATTATGATCAAAATCATAATAGGGGAGCCGTGGAGGTCGTTAGATGTGTTGCTTTAACATCCGTAACTCTGTTTTTTGGGCTCTCAAACTTAAATAACCTTTTTCCTGATATTTCTCTGCAACAAATAAAAGTTTTTTTCAAATCCACAGTTTCCCCCAAAACTGTGTAAATTAATTTTAAGTAGTGCCTAAAATGACTGGAAACATTAGTTGGCTCATAGTTAGAAAATACAAATGCTTATAAGAACATAATATAATAATTACAAAAAATATATAGGCTTATAGACTGTGTGTGTGTGTGTGTGTGTGTGTGTGTGAGAGAGAGAGAGAGAGAGAGAGAGAGAGAGAGAGAGTGTGTGTATGAGAGAGAAAGTGTGTGTGTGTGTGTGTGTGTGAGAGTGTTTGTGAGTGTGTGAGTGAGTGTGTGTGTAAGTGTGTGTGTGTGTGTGTAAGTGTGAGTGTGTGTGTGTGAGAGAGTGTGAGTGAGTATGTGAGAGTGTTTGTGAGTGTGTGAGTGAGTGTGTGTGTAAGTAAGTGTGTGAGTGTGTGTGTAAGTGTGAGTGTGTGTGTGTGTGAGAGAGTGTGAATATGTGAGTATGTGAGAGTGTTTGTAATTGTGTGAGAAAGTGTGTGAGATTGTGTGTGTGTGTGTGAGAGAGAGAGAGAGAGAGAGAGTGTGTGTGTGTGAGAGAGTGTTGGTGAGTATGTGAGTGTGTGTGTGTGAGAGGGTGTTTGTGAGTGTGTGAATGAGTGTGTGTGTAAGTAAGTGTGTGAATGTGTGTGTAAGTGTGTGTAATCAAAGTTTGTGATTGTGTGAGTGTGTGTGTGAGAGTGTGTGTGAGAGAGTGTTTGTGTGAGTGTGTGTGTGTGAGCGAGTGTGAGTGAGTGTGTGTGTGTGTGTGTGTGTGTGTGTGAATGTGTGTGTGTGAGAGAGTGTTTGTGTGAGTGTGTGTGTTATTGTGAGTGTGTGTGTGTGTGTGTGTGTGTGATTGTGAGTTTGTGAGAGAGAGAGAGAGTGTGTGTGTGTGTGTGTGTGTGTGAGAGAGAGAGAGTGTAAATAAAATACATTTTTTAAATTTTTTTCAGGTTTACCCTGCTCTGGAGCTTTTGCGGTGCCAAACTTGTACAGTGTGAAGCGATGCGGTAATCTGCAGGCAAGTGAAAAGAAAGCATTTGAAGTGTTTTTACTGAGTTGATCTACCGGTCTTCTGTAACAACCGCCCAACAACCAATAACACCAACAACATTTTCTTCTAAGGAAACAATACAAAAGAGATTTTCTTAAGAAACCATTAGAGAACGTCCTATGAACTTGCAATTTATCTGAAAAAATATTTGAACTTCTTTCTTAAGATTTTCGCATGGCCTCTGATTCCGCTTTTATTTTATGTAGATCTAGTTTGTGAGGTGGGGAAAAATAGTGGTCCTACAGGTGTTTGTGCTGAAATCTGACCCGCACCAGATTATTATCCCCTGTATATTTATAAGTAGGTATAGGGTTAGGTGTGGTGTGGGGTTAGGATTACACAATCAGGTATAGCGGCCTCAACAAGGGTGATGATAATTTAGCAGAGAGTCCAAATTCGGCACAACACATCAACATTCCTGCAGATCAAAATCATAATAGGGGAGCCGTGGAGGTCGTTAGATGTGTTGCTTTAACATCCGTAACTCTGTTTTTTGGGCTCTCAAACTTAAATAACCTTTTTCCTGATATTTCTCTGCAACAAATAAAAGTTTTTTTCAAATCCACAGTTTCCCCCAAAACTGTGTAAATTAATTTTAAGTAGTGCCTAAAATGACTGGAAACATTAGTTGGCTCATAGTTAGAAAATACAAATGCTTATAAGAACATAATATAATAATTACAAAAAATATATAGGCTTATAGACTGTGTGTGTGTGTGTGTGTGTGTGTGTGTGAGAGAGAGAGAGAGAGAGAGAGAGAGAGAGAGTGTGTGTATGAGAGAGAAAGTGTGTGTGTGTGTGTGTGTGTGAGAGTGTTTGTGAGTGTGTGAGTGAGTGTGTGTGTAAGTGTGTGTGTGTGTGTGTAAGTGTGAGTGTGTGTGTGTGAGAGAGTGTGAGTGAGTATGTGAGAGTGTTTGTGAGTGTGTGAGTGAGTGTGTGTGTAAGTAAGTGTGTGAGTGTGTGTGTAAGTGTGAGTGTGTGTGTGTGTGAGAGAGTGTGAATATGTGAGTATGTGAGAGTGTTTGTAATTGTGTGAGAAAGTGTGTGAGATTGTGTGTGTGTGTGTGAGAGAGAGAGAGAGAGAGAGAGTGTGTGTGTGTGAGAGAGTGTTGGTGAGTATGTGAGTGTGTGTGTGTGAGAGGGTGTTTGTGAGTGTGTGAATGAGTGTGTGTGTAAGTAAGTGTGTGAATGTGTGTGTAAGTGTGTGTAATCAAAGTTTGTGATTGTGTGAGTGTGTGTGTGAGAGTGTGTGTGAGAGAGTGTTTGTGTGAGTGTGTGTGTGTGAGCGAGTGTGAGTGAGTGTGTGTGTGTGTGTGTGTGTGTGTGTGAATGTGTGTGTGTGAGAGAGTGTTTGTGTGAGTGTGTGTGTTATTGTGAGTGTGTGTGTGTGTGTGTGTGATTGTGAGTTTGTGAGAGAGAGAGAGAGTGTGTGTGTGTGTGTGTGTGTGTGAGAGAGAGAGAGAGTGTAAATAAAATACATTTTTTAAATTTTTTTCAGGTTTACCCTGCTCTGGAGCTTTTGCGGTGCCAAACTTGTACAGTGTGAAGCGATGCGGTAATCTGCAGGCAAGTGAAAAGAAAGCATTTGAAGTGTTTTTACTGAGTTGATCTACCGGTCTTCTGTAACAACCGCCCAACAACCAATAACACCAACAACATTTTCTTCTAAGGAAACAATACAAAAGAGATTTTCTTAAGAAACCATTAGAGAACGTCCTATGAACTTGCAATTTATCTGAAAAAATATTTGAACTTCTTTCTTAAGATTTTCGCATGGCCTCTGATTCCGCTTTTATTTTATGTAGATCTAGTTTGTGAGGTGGGGAAAAATAGTGGTCCTACAGGTGTTTGTGCTGAAATCTGACCCGCACCAGATTATTATCCCCTGTATATTTATAAGTAGGTATAGGGTTAGGTGTGGTGTGGGGTTAGGATTACACAATCAGGTATAGCGGCCTCAACAAGGGTGATGATAATTTAGCAGAGAGTCCAAATTCGGCACAACACATCAACATTCCTGCAGTGGATGAAGGTAGCCTATTAAAATTATGATCAGATATTTGAAATGAAAGATGTAAAAGTTGTACTGCTTACCACCTGAGGACACCCCCTTACAATGTTTATTCTTATTAAAAATAAGAGAGTATGCATTCAGTCGACATTTGATGTACTTATGGGAAATATACTTCGGTCTATACTTAAGTATACTGACAAGTATACAGAAAAGTATACACCGATCAGGCATAACATTATGACAGGTGAAGTGAATAACACTGATTATCTCTTCATCACGACACCTGTTAGTGGGTGGGATATATTAGGCAGCAAGTGAACATTTTGTCCTCAAAGTTGATGTGTTAGAAGCAGGAAAAATGGGCAAGCGTAAGGATTTGAGCGAGTTTGACAAGGGCCAAATTGTGATGGCTAGACGACTGGGTCAGAGCATCTCCAAAACTGCAGCTCTTGTGGGGTGTTCCCGGTCTGCAGTGGTCAGTATCTATCAAAAGTGCTCCAAGGAAGGAACAGTGGTGAACCGGCGACAGGGTCATGGGCGGCCAAGGCTCATTGATGCACGTGGGGAGCGAAGACTGGCCCGTGTGGTCCAATCAAACAGACGAGCTACTGTAGCTCAAATTGCTCAAGAAGTTAATGCTAGTTCTGATAGAAAGGTGTCAGAATACACAGTGCATCGCAGTTTGCTGTGTATGGGGCTGCATAGCCGCAGACCAGTCAGGGTGCCCATGCTGACCCCTGTCCACCGCCCAAAGCACCGACAGTGGGCACGTGAGCATCAGAACTGGACCACGGAGCAATGGAAGAAGGTGGCCTGGTCTGATGAATCACGTTTTCTTTTACATCACGTGGATGGCCACCCTTAATGTGCCCTGCCACAAAGCAAAAATGGTTCAGGAATGGTTTGAGGAGCACAACAACGAGTTTGAGGTGTTGACCTGGCCTCCAAATTCCCCAGATCTCAATCCAATCGAGCATCTGTGGGATGTGCTGAACAAACAAGTCCGATCCATGGAGGCCCCACCTCGCAACTTACAGGACTTAAAGGATCTGCTGCTAACATCTTGGTGCCAGATACCACAGCACACCTTCAGGGGTCTAGCGGAGTCCATGCCTCGACGGGTCAGGGCTGTTTTGGCAGCAAAAGGGGGACCAACACAATATTAGGTCATAACGTTATGCCTGATTGGTGTATGTATATTGGCGTATATACTTTTAATCAGCAAGTCAGCTTTGAGGTGGAACAGCTCCCTTACAACAAAAAAGTTCAGTTTATTATGTCAGGGGTTTAAGTTACATTTTTAAGCTTTTTATTTAATCACTGTGCCATAACCATTTGAATTTTACTTGAATTGACTTGAATGTTATTACGTTTATTTAATAAAATTAACTTTTACTTTTTTTTGTGAGGGCTCTGTATATAACAGTTTGAGATTTACTGTTTTAGATTTACTAAAAGACAACATTTTGGGGGTTCAGAAGGAAACGAATGTAGGTTTAGAACAAATAATGACATAATTTTCATTTTTAGGTGAGCTCTTTTGAGATGAACACACATGAACACACATGCATTATTACACTGGTTACAAAGATGCATGATTTAAATTCTTAACATTCACTAGCTTACATTGGAAAAACAAATGTTCACCACTTGCTTTAGAACTGATACACATTTAGAAAGTTCCAACGCGAGCAACAAACTTCCTTTTAATCCCACCAGCGAACTTTGAATGTTGGTGTTTGTTGGCGTTTATGTGATCAGTGTAAATTATTCTTTGATTAGAGCTTTTATAGTGTTTACCCACATGCTCGTTTGGCTACAGGCATGGTTCTGTGTAAATGTGGTTCTTTACTGTAGCAAAGCCATGGATTAGTCTTCGTAATGTGCTCATAGTTCTGATATTTGGCTACACTCGTTCTATAAAGACTAATGGTCACTATAGATCCGCAGTCTGTAATCCAAATAATCCCTTCAAGCATTTACAAATAACAGCGTATCTAAAAGTATGAGACAACTACAAACGAAAAAACATCCCATTCTGAAACGTCCTGTAACAGCCGTTCTTGCACAGGTTCTGATCGATCCTCTTCACTAAAATCCTCTGGGTCTGATTTGGGCTCAAATTGATAAGGCAATATTGACGCCATTATTTACCGTAATGGTAAGGGGCGTGACGTTTCCTGACAACGTGCACTAGGCGGTTAACAAATCACAACTCACTGGGCCAGCTAACCAATCTGAGCCCATTGCATATTTCTGAGGGAGGGGCTTCATAGAACCAGGAAGCCAACTTGCCGTTTTTATGAGAAGGTACACAGTGGTGTAGAATAAAGGTAAATTATGTGAAAAATAATGCTTTTTTTTTTTTTTTTTTTTTTTTTTACAAAGCATGAACACGTTAGACTGCACCCCATAAACACAATCAAGCCTTCGAAAAAAGCTGATCAACCCCTTTAAACTCTCGGCTGGAGATGCTTAAGTAGGTGGTACATGTCAAACCAACATCCACATGGATGGCAGGACCCAAGACCCAAGTTTGAAAAACGTCCCAAGCACAATGTTCTCTCTCCATTCCTGATACACACACTCACAGCGTTCGGCTGGTTTTGTGTCTGTCAGAGCAGAAACTAAAGCTGATGCTCTCCGTGTGTTTCTCCATCGTCTCCGGTCGTAAATTACGTGTGATTGTTTCATCCATTAGATTGAAAGATCTGAAAAAACACCCTCCCCTCGAAGAAATCAGGACAGTAGTGCTTGAAAGTGGACAAAAGAGACGGATTAAAACACCAGGTGTAAACGGGAATGTGTCTCCCTCGTCTACTTGTGATCCGATCCACCAAACGCATCTTAATGCCAGGTGTAAACAGGACCATAGGCACATACCCAGAGTGAAGGCTGTTCTGGAAGCACCGATCACTCCACAGAATAACCTCTTCCAAGCCCAAACAGGATTGGAGAATGCTGGATAAATTAAGGATCACATCAGTGGTAATCCATTTAACAGAGGAATTGGAAGATTTATTAAGTAACAGGTGCATATCTGAAAATTTACTGGAGCAGTAAAGCACAGGGTGCTGTCCTACTATTAAGCTAGGGCATTGCTATGTGGTTTTTAGGCTGTTGCTAGGATGTTCTGGGTGGTAGTTAGAATATTGCTGGTCAGTTGCTAGGGTGTTCTGGGTCGTTGCTAGGATGTAACTAAGCACTTGATAGGTGTCATACACAGTTGCCAGGAAGTTGGTATGGTATCAGTACACTGCCTCAAAAAATAGAGTGCATCCCATGATATTCTAGTGCTGAGATAAGGTAGACTGGGTAAACCCAGCCCGATCTGCCGGCGATTTGATTTCGCCCTGCAGCTCAGGCTGGAAACCTGTACATTTTTCTATCCTGCTCCCGTTACAAATCTGCGGGGACCAATCACAAACTGGCTTATCCACTTGGTGCGCTATTGGCGGGTTTAACACGATGACGATAGAGAAGCGACGGCAAGCAGCTTTTTTTTGCACAACCTGCAAAAATCGCTTGATGCCATTACTGCTTCTGCAAACCGCTGATCAATGCTACTTCCTGCCTGGAGTTTGCGCGTCACTCTGCAAAGTACGTCACCCGGATCATTGGTCTGATTGGTTGAAGGACTATCCAATTGCGTACAGAGTCATTTGAACTATGCCCGCTGATCACGCCTCTTGTGCAGTAGAAAATACAGAGCAGACTCCCCAGACTAATGTTCAATCTTAAAAGATTTGAGCTTGGTCTGGTGATAGCCAGACAAGAGATAAGGCTTATTCATGCTTCCAAATGATTGCTAGGGTGTGTTTACAATGTTAGCAAGGTAACACATACATTCTGGATACCTGTCCAAATCAAACGAGCCAACTTTTGTGTCTCTGTGATATTCTGGTGCTGAGTTATGGCTTATTCATGCTGCCATGTGGTAGGGTGCATGGTTACCTATAGGGCGTGGCTAGAAAGCTGTTAGGGTGATATTTAAGGACTTCTTGACAGCCATGGGTCTACAATATGGCTCAGTGTGCAGTGTCCCATATGCCAAGTTTAAAGGGCCAATAAAAAAAAATGGTAGAGTAAAAAGTGCTGAAAAATTGGATTTCGCTAGAGCAGTACCTCTACTATAATGTCCTTATGTCCGCTTTAACACATCCTCTGTGACTGCCGAGAAATCCCACTGCGAATTGGCCTGATGGCACAATCACAGTCTTCTTTGCAGACTGATCAGCTGTGATAATTAAAGGGGTCCTATTATGCCCTTTCATAAAGTCTTGATTTTGTTTTTGGGGTGTACTACAATATGTTTTCATGCTTGATTGTTCAAAAACACATTATTTTTGCACATATTTTACATTATTACAGCACCTCTCTCCCCAGTCTGGCTCGAACACCCCGTTTTCTTTGAAGCCCCGGCTTCCGAAATGTGCTGTAATTGGTTAGCTGGCCCAGTGTGCTGTGATTGGCACCGCTTAGCGTGTGTTCAGGAAATGTTACGCCTCCTACTATATTCACGAGCTCAGGTGTAAATATTAATAATACCATCAATTTCAAACCAATTCGAGCCAGATTCAGCCCCTGACAATGTTAACGAACAAAAGGATCATGCAGAACGGACAGATTTTGCAAGCACAGATTTCACAGGATGTTTCAGAGTAGTATGTTTTTTTGTAATTTCCTTATACATTATAGATACGATGTTATCCATCATTTAATCGTGATATTTGTCGGAAAACTAAAGTAATACAAACAGTAATTGATCACAAAACCATGGTTAATTTTCCTAAAGAGCAGTGAACCGTCTTACAAAAGCAAGAGCTTACAAAAGCTATAATAAACAAGCTGTTCTCCATAAAATGTGCAGCGCACAAATACATGTTGGGGTTATGATGTTTAGGAACGGTGTTTAAAATCAATTTAACCACTCTAAGTTTGTCAGCCTTAGGAAGGTCAAACAAATGAGTTTTGGAAACGGGGTGGAAAAAACAGTGCCTTCTCTAATGCAGCTACACCAGGCCTCACACCATTTTTTGCGTCTTCCGTGGGTGGAGATTATTTAAATGAGTAACATTATGACTTCATAAGATCCGGAAAAATCGCATTGTAGTCCAAACAAGGAGTTTGTTGTAGTTTTTGGAAAGTGGATTCTGTTAAAATATCTCCCTTTGACTTTGAGCTTTGTAACCTTGCAGATGTTTTTTATGCTCAAACGGCAACATCACAGACTAACTAAGTTGAAAAAGTAGAAAAGCATAAGGACCTAAAGGACCACTTTAAATGAATATTCATGGTAACAGATGACTGGCGGGAAAACTAGAACAAAGGAAACAGATGATAAACAAACTAAAAGTCCATGAAAGTGAAACTAACTGAACATAATCGTTATAGAGCGCCCCCCTCCGGGAAGGCCTCATGCCGTAAAATGGCTGAAGAGGTGGTTTCAGAGGTAGACGAGGGACTTGTGAATGAGGGAGCCCTGGTGGAAGGAACCTGGGTGGCGATGATGGTGGTAGGAACCAGGGAGGAGAGGATGGGAGGAGTGGCCAGGTGGTACACCAGAGCACAACCAGGATGAAGGCCCACGGCAGAGTCGACGGAGGGAGGAGCCATGTTGGAGTCTTGGCTGACCACATCCGGGGGTGGGGGGGTGGGGGGGGGGGGGGGGGGGGGGCGGAGAAGAAGCCATTGACAGTGGAGCCCTAGGCGCAGACAGAGAGCGGATGGGTCCGAGCGACACCGATGGTTCAGGAGACCAAGGCGGAGCTGGAGACCAAGGCGAAACTGGGGTACCGGAGGGCTGAGGTGGAGCTAGAGCGACTGAGGGCCAAGGTGGAGCTGAAGGGAGGGCGGAGCCAGACAGAGCTGTAGGGGTGGAGAGACGGAGTGCAGCAGAAGGCTCGTAAATTCCGTGGCATAGGACGGGCGACGTCTGACCGAGGTGGAGCGGGTGGAACAAGGGAGCCCGGTGGAGCCGTAAGACTGAAGGTTTCTGGTGGAGCCGAGGGAGGGCGGAGCCAAGGCGAAGCCGAGAGGTCGACAGGCCGAGGTGGAGTGATGGGCACAGATGCTGGAAGCGGAGCCAGGGAATCCACTTGCTTAGGCGAAGCTGGCGACCGTAAGCCCCAAGGCTTATCCATACAGCAATGCATGAGGGGTGAAGACGAGGGACTGAAGGACTAGCTGAGTCTGGATGAGGAGGCGGCAGAGGGAGATAAATATAAAATAAATGACTTTATATTTTATTTAAGACTAAAATCATTTTCCAAAATTATTTTTCTACATCTGACCTTTTACCTTTTTTAGGGTGGCGTCATTTATTTGCCCTATTAGGGTAGATTATTTTTGGCAAATTGTCTGAAACTTCACACATATTCAAATGCATTTTCACGATCTGAAAAGTAGTGAAAAGGTCTTAATGTTTTAAGAAACAGTAAAAAGCTTTATTAACATTTCATTTAATCTTGTGCTACTATATTTAATTTTTAACTCACATGTGAAAATGTCAAAAACTTGTCAACTTCACTGCCTGGAGAGTAGTGAAACCTTTCAAAAAGCATTAAAAACATTGTTTCTTTCTTGGAATTCCTAAGCAATGATTGTAGCACAAGTGAAAATCAACAAGACTCTTCTTTTTCAGTGTAGCCAGACTTTCCACACGTAACTTGATTTTGACCTGTTTAGTCCTCATTTTTGGAGCATTTGCTTGTCAGTGTAGTGAAGCCAATAGGCAGTGGGATCTTTCCTGACCTCTGGTTGTGGATCCCATCTTCCAAAGTGGCATAGGAATAATGTACCCAAATGCCTGACTTCCACAACAGTCTATGACTTATATTCTTCATCTCTGCCATCACCATCACTGCTTCTGTCCTCCTTCATCTTCAACTTCTTTTCTTACTACGACTTCATTTTCTGATGTCGTCTTTATCATCAATACTTTCTGGAAAAGGTACAGTCTTTCCTCTCTGTCTTTTATAAAACTTACTAACATCAACCTAAATCACAGGTAAAACAGGTGTTATACTGCCGACCAATGAACAATAGTGCCAGCTTCATGGAAAATATCTATCCCCTAAAGGACTTTGAGTTATTGTTTTTACAAATTGTGCATTAAAATGATCAAAACTTTAGAAAACACATTTGGATGTACAATGATATTTTAAAAAAAATGTATATGTATTTTCTAGTCTAAAATGAACTCACAATGGAGTCTTTACAGCATGTGACCTAACATGTGCTCATCTAATGTTTCCTTCACTTCCTTGTTGCCAAAAATGTCAAGCACATGGCTTAGATTTGAATAAAGATGAATAGATTTCAATAAAGTCCCACTGAAGTGCATTGAAACGCGCAGCATTATTCAGTGTGCTGACGTAATTTCCACTAAAACAGGAAGACAGGGCAGGACATATAAAATAGCCAATAGCGTTTAGTTTATATCACAGCTTGTCCAGAGCCGTTGAGCTCAGTAAAGCCGCAGTTTCCTCCTAATCTCTAACTGTTTCTCCTCCTGATCTCCTCCATATTGCTTTAAAATACAGCATTCTGTGCAGAATTCAAATGATCCGATACATTTTCTGGTCTGCACCGACTCGATCATATGTAGGGTTGCCAACTGTCCCGTATATTGGGCCTAATTGATTTGTCCTGTATGTGATCTCCCTTGTCCCGTTTATTGACTGCTACGTTGATCTAACCACTGACTGATAGAACAGCAACAGCAGCAGTGCTGATCACGACACTTGAGAATGATTACTGACTATTTCACATAAAAACTGTTATTTTGAACGATGGTTTTTGTGTAACGTGACATTTTTTGTATGACATTAAAATTCTTTTTAGAAATATATTGTACATAAATAGGTGAAGCAAAACAAATGTGTTTATGTCTGAGAACCTTTTATAGACTACACATAGGCTACTTAACTGCAGACACTGAAATGACATATCCTGTGTGGTACAGTACAAATATTAAGAGCCACGATTGTCCCCTATTTTCCTCTTCTAAAGTTGGCAACCCTAATCATATGATCCACTGTGCTATTGTGTAAACCAGACTTCATTCACCCCAATGGAAAGCATATTTAAACTGTCTGAATTGTTCCCTATCCCCTGTATAGTGCACTCTCTGAATCGTTCCCTATCCCCTATATAGTGCACTGTCTGAATTGTTCCCTATCCCCTATATAGTGCACTGTCTGAATCGTTCCCTACCCCCTATATAATGCACTCTCTGAATCGTTTCCTATCCCCTATATAGTGCACTGTCTGAATCGTTCCCTATCATCTATATGGTGCACTGTCTGATCGTTCCCTATCCCCTATATAGTGCACTGTCTGAATCGTTCCCTATCCCCTATATAGTGCACTGTCTGATCGTTCCCTATCCCTTATATAGTGCCCTGTCTGATCGTTCCCTATCCCCTATATAGTGCGCTGTCTGAATCGTTCACTATCCTCTATATAGTGCGCTGTCTGAATCATTCCCTATCCCCTATATAGTGCACTATCTGAATCTTTCCCTATCCCCTATATAGTGCACTGTCTGATCGTTCCCTATCCCTATATAGTGCTCTGATCGTTCCCTATCACCTATATAGTGCACTGTCTGATCGTTCCCTATCCCCTATATAGTGCACTGTCTGAATCGTTCCCTATCACCTATATAGTGCACTGTCTGAATTGTTCCCTATCATCTATATAGTGCACTGTCTGAATCGTTCCCTATCCCCTATATAGTGCACTGTCTGATCATTCCCTATCCCCTATATAGTGCGCTGTCTGAATCGTTCCCTATCACCTATATAGCGCACTGTCTGAATCGTTCCCTATCATCTATATAGTGCACTGTCTGAATTGTTCCCTATCCCCTATATAGTGCACTGTCTGAATCGTTCCCTATCCCCTATGTAGTCCACTGTCTGAATCGTTCCCTATCATCTATATAGTGCGCTGTCTGAATCGTTCCCTGTAATCTATATAGTGCACTGTCTGAATTGTTCCCTATCCCCTATATAGTGCACTGTCTGAATTGTTCCCTATCCTCTATATAGTGCAGTCTGAATCGTTCCCTATCCCCTATATAGTGCACTGTCTGAATCGTTCCCTATCATCTACATAGTGCACTGTCTGAATCGTTCCCTACCATCTATATAGTGCAAGTCTGATCGTTCCCTATCACCTATATAGTGCACTGTCTGAATCGTTCCCTATCCCCTATATAGTGCACTGTCTGATCGTTCCCTATCACCTATATAGTGCACTGTCTGAATCGTTCCCTATCCCCTATATAGTGCACTGTCTAAATCGTTCCCTATCCCCTATATAGTGCACTGTCTGAATCATTCCCTATCCCCTATATAGTGCACTGTCTGAATCGTTCCCTATCCCCTATATAGTGCACTGTCTGATCATTCCCTATCATCTATATAGTGCACTGTCTGAATCGTTCCCTATCCCCTATATAGTGCACTGTCTGAATCGTTCCCTACCATCTATATAGTGCAAGTCTGATCGTTCCCTATCACCTATATAGTGCACTGTCTGAATAGTTTCCTATCCCCTATATAGTTCACTGTCTGATCATTCCCTATCATCTATATGGTGCACTGTCTGAATCGTTCCCTATCCCCTATATAGTGCACTATCTGAATCGTTCCCTATCCCCTATATAGTCCACTGTCTGAATCGTTCCCTATCATCTATATAGTGCGCTGTCTGAATCGTTCCCTGTCATCTATATAGTGCACTATCTGAATTGTTTCCTATCCCCTATATAGTGCACTATCTGAATCGTTCCCTATCCCCTATATAGTCCACTGTCTGAATCGTTCCCTATCATCTATATAGTGCGCTGTCTGAATCGTTCCCTGTCATCTATATAGTGCACTGTCTGAATTGTTTCCTATCCCCTATATAGTGCACTGTCTGAATCGTTCCCTATCCCCTATATAGTGTACTGTCTGAATTGTTCTTATCATCTATATAGTGCACTGTCTGAATCATTCCCTATCCCCTATATAGTGCGCTGTCTGATTCGTTCCCTATCTCCTATATAGTGCACTATCTGAATCGTTCCCTATCCCCTATATAGTGCACTGTCTGATCGTTCCCTATCCCTATATAGTGCACTGTCTGATCGTTGCCTATCCCCTATATAGTGCACTGTCTGAATCGTTCCCTATCACCTATATAGTGCACTGTCTGATCATTCCCTATCCCCTATATAGTGCGCTGTCTGAATCGTTCCCTATCACCTATATAGCGCACTGTCTGAATCGTTCCCTATCATCTATATAGTGCACTGCCTGAATCGTTCCCTATCCCCTACATAGTGCACTGTCTGAATCGTTCCCTATCCCCTATATAGTGCACTATCTGAATTGTACCCTATCCCCTATATAGTGTACTGTCTGAATCGTTCCCTATCATCTATATAGTGCACTGTCAGAATCAGTCCCTATCCCCTATATAGTGCACTGGCTGAATCGTTCCCTATTACCTATATAGTGTACTGTCTGAATTGTTCTTATCATCTATATAGTGCACTGTCTGAATCATTCCCTATCCCCTATATAGTGCGCTGTCTGAATCGTTCCCTATCCCCTATATAGTGCACTATCTGAATCGTTCCCTATCCCCTATATAGTGCACTGTCTGATCGTTCCCTATCCCTATATAGTGCACTGTCTGATCGTTCCCTATCCCCTATATAGTGCACTGTCTGAATCGTTCCCTATCACCTATATAGTGCCCTGTCTGATCGTTCCCTATCCCCTATATAGTGCGCTGTCTGAATCGTTCACTATCCTCTATATAGTGCGCTGTCTGAATCATTCCCTATCACCTATATAGTGCACTGTCTGATCGTTCCCTATCCCCTATATAGTGCACTGTCTGAATCGTTCCCTATCACCTATATAGTGCACTGTCTGAATTGTTCCCTATCATCTATATAGTGCACTGTCTGAATCGTTCCCTATCCCCTATATAGTGCACTGTCTGATCATTCCCTATCCCCTATATAGTGTGCTGTCTGAATCGTTCCCTATCACCTATATAGCGCACTGTCTGAATCGTTCCCTATCATCTATATAGTGCACTGTCTGAATCGTTCCCTATCCCCTATATAGTGCACTGTCTGAATCGTTCCCTATCCCCTATATAGTCCACTGTCTGAATCGTTCCCTATCATCTATATAGTGCGCTGTCTGAATTGTTCCCTGTCATCTATATAGTGCCCTGTCTGATCGTTCCCTATCCCCTATATAGTGCGCTGTCTGAATCGTTCACTATCCTCTATATAGTGCGCTGTCTGAATCATTCCCTATCCCCTATATAGTGCACTATCTGAATCTTTCCCTATCCCCTATATAGTGCACTGTCTGATCGTTCCCTATCCCTATACAGTGCTCTGATCGTTCCCTATCACCTATATAGTGCACTGTCTGATCGTTCCCTATCCCCTATATAGTGCACTGTCTGAATCGTTCCCTATCACCTATATAGTGCACTGTCTGAATTGTTCCCTATCATCTATATAGTGCACTGTCTGAATCGTTCCCTATCCCCTATATAGTGCACTGTCTGATCATTCCCTATCCCCTATATAGTGCGCTGTCTGAATCGTTCCCTATCACCTATATAGCGCACTGTCTGAATCGTTCCCTATCATCTATATAGTGCACTGTCTGAATCGTTCCCTATCCCCTATATAGTGCACTGTCTGAATCGTTCCCTATCCCCTATGTAGTCCACTGTCTGAATCGTTCCCTATCATCTATATAGTGCGCTGTCTGAATCGTTCCCTGTAATCTATATAGTGCACTGTCTGAATTGTTCCCTATCCCCTATATAGTGCACTGTCTGAATTGTTCCCTATCCTCTATATAGTGCAGTCTGAATCGTTCCCTATCCCCTATATAGTGCACTGTCTGAATCGTTCCCTATCATCTACATAGTGCACTGTCTGAATCGTTCCCTACCATCTATATAGTGCAAGTCTGATCGTTCCCTATCACCTATATAGTGCACTGTCTGAATCGTTCCCTATCCCCTATATAGTGCACTGTCTGATCGTTCCCTATCACCTATATAGTGCACTGTCTAAATCGTTCCCTATCCCCTATATAGTGCACTGTCTGAATCATTCCCTATCCCCTATATAGTGCACTGTCTGAATCGTTCCCTATCCCCTATATAGTGCACTGTCTGATCATTCCCTATCATCTATATAGTGCACTGTCTGAATCGTTCCCTATCCCCTATATAGTGCACTGTCTGAATCGTTCCCTACCATCTATATAGTGCAAGTCTGATCGTTCCCTATCACCTATATAGTGCACTGTCTGAATAGTTTCCTATCCCCTATATAGTTCACTGTCTGATCATTCCCTATCATCTATATGGTGCACTGTCTGAATCGTTCCCTATCCCCTATATAGTGCACTATCTGAATCGTTCCCTATCCCCTATATAGTCCACTGTCTGAATCGTTCCCTATCATCTATATAGTGCGCTGTCTGAATCGTTCCCTGTCATCTATATAGTGCACTGTCTGAATTGTTTCCTATCCCCTATATAGTGCACTATCTGAATCGTTCCCTATCCCCTATATAGTCCACTGTCTGAATCGTTCCCTATCATCTATATAGTGCGCTGTCTGAATCGTTCCCTGTCATCTATATAGTGCACTGTCTGAATTGTTTCCTATCCCCTATATAGTGCACTGTCTGAATCGTTCCCTATCCCCTATATAGTGCACTATCTGAATTGTACCCTATCCCCTATATAGTGTACTGTCTGAATCGTTCCCTATCATCTATATAGTGCACTGTCAGAATCAGTCCCTATCCCCTATATAGTGCACTGGCTGAATCGTTCCCTATTACCTATATAGTGTACTGTCTGAATTGTTCTTATCATCTATATAGTGCACTGTCTGAATCATTCCCTATCCCCTATATAGTGCGCTGTCTGAATCGTTCCCTATCCCCTATATAGTGCACTATCTGAATCGTTCCCTATCCCCTATATAGTGCACTGTCTGATCGTTCCCTATCCCTATATAGTGCACTGTCTGATCGTTCCCTATCCCCTATATAGTGCACTGTCTGAATCGTTCCCTATCACCTATATAGTGCCCTGTCTGATCGTTCCCTATCCCCTATATAGTGCGCTGTCTGAATCGTTCACTATCCTCTATATAGTGCGCTGTCTGAATCATTCCCTATCACCTATATAGTGCACTGTCTGATCGTTCCCTATCCCCTATATAGTGCACTGTCTGAATCGTTCCCTATCACCTATATAGTGCACTGTCTGAATTGTTCCCTATCATCTATATAGTGCACTGTCTGAATCGTTCCCTATCCCCTATATAGTGCACTGTCTGATCATTCCCTATCCCCTATATAGTGTGCTGTCTGAATCGTTCCCTATCACCTATATAGCGCACTGTCTGAATCGTTCCCTATCATCTATATAGTGCACTGTCTGAATCGTTCCCTATCCCCTATATAGTGCACTGTCTGAATCGTTCCCTATCCCCTATATAGTCCACTGTCTGAATCGTTCCCTATCATCTATATAGTGCGCTGTCTGAATCGTTCCCTGTCATCTATATAGTGCACTGTCTGAATTGTTCCCTATCCCCTATATAGTGCGCTGTCTGAATTGTTCCCTATCCTCTATATAGTGCAGTCTGAATCGTTCCCTATCCCCTATAGAGTGCACTGTCTGAATCGTTCCCTATCATCTATATAGTGCAAGTCTGATCGTTCCCTATCACCTATATAGTGCACTGTCTGAATCGTTCCCTATTCCCTATCCCCTATATAGTGCACTGTCTGATCATTCCCTATCATCTATATAGTGCACTGTCTGAATCGTTCCCTATCCCCTATATAGTGCACTGTGTGGTACAGTACAAATGTACCACACAGTGCACTGAATCGTTCCCTATCCCCTATATAGTGCACTGTCTGAATCGTTCCCTATCCCCTATATAGTGCACTGTGTGGTACAGTACAAATGTACCACACAGTGCACTGAATCGTTCCCTATCCCCTATATAGTGCACTGTCTGAATCGTTCCCTATCCCCTATATAGTGCACTGTCTGAATCGTTCCCTACCATCTATATAGTGCAAGTCTGATCGTTCCCTATCACCTATATAGTGCACTGTCTGAATAGTTTCCTATCCCCTATATAGTTCACTGTCTGATCGTTCCCTATCACCTATATAGTGCACTGTCTGAATCGTTCCCTATCCCCTATATAGTGCACTGTCTGAATCGTTCCCTATCATCTATATAGTGCACTGTCTGAATAGTTTCCTATCCCCTATATAGTTCACTGTCTGATCGTTCCCTATCACCTATATAGTGCACTGCCTGAATCGTTCCCTATCCCCTATATAGTGCACTGTCTGAATCGTTCCCTATCATCTATATAGTGCACTGTCTGAATCGTTCCCTATCCCCTATATAGTGCACTGTCTGAATCGTTCCCTATCCCCTATATAGTGCACTATCTGAATTGTACCCTATCCCCTATATAGTGTACTGTCTGAATCGTTCCCTATCATCTATATAGTGCACTGTCTGATCATTCCCTATCATCTATATAGTGCACTGTCTGAATCGTTCCCTATCCCCTATATAGTGCACTGTCTGAATCGTTCCCTATCCCCTATATAGTGCACTGTCTGAATCGTTCCCTACCATCTATATAGTGCAAGTCTGATCGTTCCCTATCACCTATATAGTGCACTGTCTGAATTGTTCTTATCATCTATATAGTGCACTGTCTGAATCATTCCCTATCCCCTATATAGTGCGCTGTCTGAATCATTCCCTATCCCCTATATAGTGCGCTGTCTGAATCGTTCCCTATCCCCTATATAGTGCACTGTCTGATCGTTCCCTATCCCTATATAGTGCACTGTCTGATCGTTGCCTATCCCCTATATAGTGCACTGTCTGAATCGTTCCCTATCACCTATATAGTGCACTGTCTGATCATTCCCTATCCCCTATATAGTGCGCTGTCTGAATCGTTCCCTATCACCTATATAGCGCACTGTCTGAATCGTTCCCTATCATCTATATAGTGCACTGTCTGAATCGTTCCCTATCACCTATATAGTGCACTGTCTGAATTGTTTCCTATCCCCTATATAGTGCACTGTCTGAATCGTTCCCTACCATCTATATAGTGCAAGTCTGATCGTTCACTATCACCTATATAGTGCACTGTCTGATCGTTCCCTATCACCTATATAGTGCACTGTCTGAATCGTTCCCTATCCCCTATATAGTGCACTGTCTGAATCATTCCCTATCCCCTATATAGTGCACTGTCTGAATTGTACCCTATCCCCTATATAGTGCACTGTCTGAATCGTTCCCTATCATCTATATAGTGCACTGTCTGAATCGTTCCCTATCCCCTATATAGTGCACTGTCTGAATCGTTCCCTATCCCCTATATAGTGCACTGTCTGAATCATTCCCTATCCCCTATATAGTGCACTGTCTGAATCGTTCCCTATCCCCTATATAGTGTACTGTCTGAATTGTTCTTATCATCTATATAGTGCACTGTCTGAATCATTCCCTATCCCCTATATAGTGCACTATCTGAATCGTTCCCTATCCCCTATATAGTGCACTGTCTGATCGTTCCCTATCCCCTATATAGTGCACTGTCTGATCGTTCCCTATCCCCTATATAGTGCACTGTCTGAATCGTTCCCTATCACCTATATAGTGCACTGTCTGATCGTTCCCTATCCCCTATATAGTGCACTGTCTGAATCGTTCCCTATCACCTATATAGTGCACTGTCTGATCATTCCCTATCCCCTATATAGTGCGCTGTCTGAATCGTTCCCTATCATCTTTATAGTGCACTGTCTGAATCGTTCCCTATCCCCTATATAGTGCACTGTCTGAGTCGTTCCCTATCCCCTATATAGTGCACTGTCTGAATCGTTCACTATCACCTATATAGTGCACTGTCTGAATCGTTCCCTATCCCCTATATAGTGCACTGTCTGAATCGTTCCCTACCATCTATATAGTGCAAGTCTGATCGTTCCCTATCACCTATATTTTTCTTACACAAACGCATGCCGTGCCCCGGAGCCGTGTGGAGCACTTTTATGATGGATGGATGCACTTTTATGGACTTCAAAACACAAACAGCCATTCACTGCCATTATAAAGCTTGGAAGAGCCAGGACATGTTTTAATATAACTCTGATTGTATTCGTCTGAAAGAAGAATGTCATATACACCTTGAGGGTGTAAGGTCCATCCATTAGCCCAAAAACGGAATCTAACGGCTTGGTTGAAGGATTCTGCGTGTAAGCCTTTTCAGCATTTCTGTTGAATTCACTTAATTTATTAACATCTCATTTTAAATCTGACTCCATGAATAAAGTGATCTGACTCCAATTTTATGTGACTTCGTTCAATTTGTTACGTTTGTAATTTAACAGCTGATGATTCGTTGTGATTTAACTTGGATCGTTGATTTTTCTTAGTATCTCTTATTTTCAAATATTCGTTCATCAAGGGACCCGATATCGCACAGAAACAGACGCGTCGCGAGTCGCGCGTTCACGAACACAAACTGGCCAGTTCTGATATTAGTCAGAGGATTACAGAGTGAATATTTTACCTTGATGTGGTCGCACCTGCTTACTCAACAAAAAGTGTAATTTTGATTAATAGACACGAGAGCGGCAACGTGCTAATACAGTAATAGTCAGAAATCGGATTACCCCGCATGCTGCGCTCCATGCTTCAGTCATGGGGTCCTCGGTTTGATCTATTCTGGCCAAAGATTTGCGGAAATAAAGGACTCCACATTTATCCATACTAGAATAATGATTTCAGAATCATACAAGATAAATCAAGATTAACATTTATTTTGGCCAGACAGAACTTACATAAAGATAATGAAACACGAATCCATGGTACACAACTTTCAGCATAAAAATATAAAATACAATTACAAAGTAACATGAAAATAGTTTCAAAGAGTCATTATATCTGGCACTGTACATACAGTGTGTGTGAGTGCCTCTCGGACACTGACACACACTGCATGGGGGCTCTGGCTACAGAATGTTCCCAAATGGCAGCTCTGCCACCCTTCCTTAAATACCCAGACCAGAACAAAAGGGTTGTAAATATCTGCAACACAAACACCTGGTTTCGGGGGAGAGGATCAGATATCTGAGGAGACCACTCAAAAGGAGAACAGAATTCTCATAAGTTTCAATCTTTCTCATCCTACCAGTGACAGCAGTGAAGTTGAGACCATTTTACCAATCACACTGAGACCTTTAAAAAGATACCACACATGAAAGGGGAAAAACAATAGATTCACAAGATACATCATCTGTGGTATATTTGCATTCTGTGACTTGAATCAGAGGGAAGGGAGTCGGTGAGGGAGAGGGGGAGAAGGTTTGGGCAGGCCGATGTCCTACACTCTTTCTGTGAGATCTTCTCTCCAGATTAGTGAGTTTTATTGTTCTATTGCAGGGGGTTGGATCTTCAGCTTTTGCCTTAGCAGTAAAACCGATTCTTACAAGGGAGAGTAAATCATGGGGTAATTTTCATTTTTGGGTAAACTATCCCTTTAAGAGGTCCATTGCCCCAAAAAGTTGAACTGTACATCAATAAATCACAACAATTTATATGCTATAGGCTATACAGGCAGCGGAAAGTATTTTACGCTACTATTTGCTTCTGCTTTTCGAACGCGAAAGTGTAATTTAGGCACTGATAGGCTATTTAAATGCTCTATTATTGATCAGATGATAAAGGCATACGTGCAAAATATCTTGTTATTACGACATAATAATATGTATGTGCCAGCAATGCTCCACGTAGGATCATGCTACTCTCTCTCTTTCTGCTGAAGGCTTCTTGACTTGTTAATAGTTATTATGTGATGGTAGAGTTGCTCGGTAACCTCCTCCAATGGTACAGCTCTGACTCATGAATATGAAGAAAGCCTTCAGCATAGTAGAATTGGCGGGTTTGAGCGCGTGCGTGAACAGCTCTTACACACACGGACACAATGGCGGGAGGGAAGCTTAAGTTTAATGATTGTTAGACCGCTCTTTAAGAAATAGAGTTGGAGTTCACACCGAAGCTTCACAACCCTCGCAGGAGCTCGAAGTGCGCATGTGAGTTGACTCGTACATTATATTACATTGTGACTATTGTTAAACGAATGCATTTGTTGTTGACTAAAACATCATGTGCATGTGTGTTTTGCAGGCCACCATGCCCTTAATACGCATGTTGAAGAGACTGAGTGGATCTGTACACTGGAGACAGGGTTTGAGAGGCAGATTACAGCACACTTCTGCTCATTCATCCGCATGCAACTATCAGCTGCTGCCCGACTGCTTAGGTGAGAGACATGAGAAGTGCATTGAGTTCCCACAGAATTGCATTCAAAATAGATTTCTTTGTACAGTGTGTTATTGACATCAATTTGAACTAACAATTTGACCATGCATTGAACTAACAATGAAAATACTTTAACTTAGCTAATGTTAATTTCAACATTCACTAATACATTATTAAAATCAAAAGTTGAGAACATGAACTAGCAATGAGCATTTGTATTTTTATGAAATAAAGACTGTAACACATGTTTTGCTCATTGTTAGTTAGTGATAGTTAATGCACAGACTAACATTAAAGGCACAATATGTAAGATTTTTGGATTAAAATATCCAAAATCTACTAGAACAGTGTTATATATGTTGTTGACTTGTGTACTTACATTATCCCAAATGTTTCCAAGAATGTTTAAATCCATAGAAATCATCCATTTTAACCAGGACACGGACCGTGTGTCGCCTATCAATGACATCATATGTTATTGACAATATTTGATGCTCAAGTTACCCTCGATTTCCGGTTTTATTTTGTAGAAACCATGGAAACACCAAAGCCGCTTTAATATATGATGTGTTTTATTAGACAGATGAGCAACTGTTTGGATCATTCATGGACAGAAAACTAATCATTGTTCTACAGCTCAACACAGTTAGTCTTATTGTTTAAATCTGGTTTTCTTGATTTACCGCGAGTACCATGTTTTACCATGCCTAATATGGATCAAAAAAAGTGTCTCATAGTAGCGCCGAGCGAACGCACAGAGTAGCATTATAACAACTTTCAACACACTCAAATGTGTGTAATATGATAAAACAGCGCTGCGTTACCCCACATACGCATGAGCGCAAGAAGCGGAAAAATTACATATTGTGCCTTTAACTAAAGTAAAGTGTTACCTTTAAACGTGTGGAACTGCCAAGCATCTAGAAGGATCATAATCAAATACAGAAACTAATATTTCATTATACACTAGTGGTCAAATAAGTTGTCTTTTTTCCCAGTTTATTCCCAGATAAAGAGATCTTGAGAACAGGACACTATAATGTCGGTTTGTGTAATACAATTGAATGATAGCAAACAAAAATGTTTGAATGTAATATTTATTTTATTTTACACAATATATAAAAAAATCACAAAAAATGTTGATTAATCAGTCTATCAATACTATATCCACATTATTTACACTGATATACAGTACCGGTCAAAAGTTTTGGAAATATTAAGGTTTATTAATGTTTTTGAAAGAAGTCTCTTCTGCTCATCAAAGCTACATTTAGCCTATTTGATCAAAAATACAGTAAAAATGTGAAATATTATTCCAATGTAAAGCAGCTGTTTTCTATGTGAATATATTGTAAAGTGTAATTTATTCCTGTGATTCCAGTCTTTAGTGTCACATGATCCTTCAGAAATCATTCTCATATGATGATTTGCTGCTCAAGAAACATTATTATAATCAATGTTGAAAACAGTTGTGCTGCTTCATATTTTTGTGGAAAAAGTTTTTGATGAATAGAAAGATCAAAAGAACAGCATTTATTACAAATTCTTTTTTTAATATTTAGTAATTTCATAAATGCCTTTACTGTCTTTTTTTTTTTTTATCAATTTAATGTGCCTTTGCTAAATAAAAGTATTTCCCCCCCTTTTTTCGTTTAAATCTTACTTACCCCAAACTTTTGAATGGCAGTGTAAAATAAAATAAAAATAAATTAAGCAGCTAAAACAGTTTTCAACATTAATAATAATCAGAAAATGTAATCAGAATCTTAGAATGATTTCTGAAGGATCATGTGACACTGAAGACTGGAGTAATGATGATAAATTCAGCTTTGATCACAGGAATAAATTACACTTTACTATATATTCACATAGAAAACAGTTATTTTAAATTGTAATAATATGTCACATTATTACTGTTTTTATTGTATTTTTGATCACATAAATGCAGCATTGCTAAGCAGAAGAGACTTCATTAAACATTAAAAAACCTTAATATTTCTAAACTTGACTGGTACTGTATGTGTTGCATCGTCATAGAATTAGTTGATCAACATCATACATTAAATTGCATGCTATCATAAAAAGTATTAAAACAGTTGTAAACAAGTGTAATTAATTGATATATTTCTGCAGAGCTCAACTATGGTGGTCTTGTAATGCACTTTGACTATGTTTGGCTGAGAGATCACTGCCGCTCAGCTTCATGCTACAACTCAAAAACCAACCAGCGTAACCTGGACACGACCAGCATCGACCTGAACATCAGGCCTTCGAAGAGCAGAGCAGACGAACACACCCTCTTCCTGACATGTGAGTGCAGATTTAATCTTACTGGAAAGATTCAGCTGAAATCAGAATCACTTCAATTGAAGTCTGTGCCCAGGAAACTGCCTTACAGGGATAGTTCTGCAAATTGAATTAACATTCTGCCGTATTTACTCTCCCTAATGTTGTCAAGCTCCAAAAAGAGATAAAAACCACTGTAAAAGTAGCCCATGTGGCTCATGTGGGAAGTTGTTATTCACTGATAATCTTATCCCTGGCCAAATCTCTGATCCGTTCTCACCAGGTCTGATGTGAAAGACGCCATGTATGTCTTTACTGACAAATATGTTTGACAGACGTGATCACTATGAGCTGTTGTTGAAAAGAGTATAAAGATAATTCAAAATAAATATAGCTGCGAGCAGTAATTATCTGGGTTCAAGTGTTTTAAGGCCTTTAAGCACATATGCATAAAAAGATATTATGTTTTATTTAGAAGCATGTAACCACTTAAATCAAAGAAGTAAAAGACCATTTGCAGCCAATTCAGGCAAGTTACAATTGGAAATATATATCGTTTTTAAAGCTTTTTGACAGTCACAGCGCCACCTATAGTCCGGTCTCCATAAATGTTTGCATGCTTGTTTAGAATCATGTCGCATGTGCTCACCTATTTTCGTGAAGTTTTGAGTTTTTGTTTAGGAGTTTAGGCTTTTGCATGCACTTGGCCACACCCATTCTATAAATGAGCCTATTATAGCCATGCAAATTTATGTAATAATTATTGATCTAGAGAGTCCATAGAATTGTACTGCATTGGCGAAAAACCTAGTTCACTAGTTCGCAAAAGTAGTTTTTTTTACATAATCGCAAATATTTAATGAATGATTTGATCGACATCAGTGGTTCTTGAGGCAAAGTGGTTCAGTATGAGGAGATCTATCAAATGATATGAATATTGTGAGGATGTGTGAAACACCACGTGATTACTGGCTCGTAAAACCGTGAGGCAAACAGGCCCAGCGAGTTTCGTTCCAATCTGCCTCCGTTAACCTTGTCTGACAGCTGCTCAAACTTCATTGGCCAATGGCGGACATGTTTTTTGAGATACGTCAGTGTCCACATAGACAATAGTGACACCGCATGCCAGTTTTCAAGTAAATCGGACGAACAGTCGGGCGGTTATAGCCATTTTCATGTTTTTTTCCTGTTATAGCGCCACCAAGTGGCCAGTCGCTGCATCCTTTTTCACACGACCACAGAATGAGCTCTTACATATGTAAAAATGGCTCCTCCCACTTTGAACGTTTTGCCGGCCCTTAGGGACTGTGAACCGAAATTTCAGGGGTTTTTTTATAATTATTGACAATCAGACTCCAGAGAATCCTGCTGCACTGGTTTGGTTCTGATTGGGCCAAAAACCTAGGACTAGTTTGCAAAAATCCAAAATACCCAAAAATTTCGCCAAGGATTCCAACGATATAAGACACTTAAGCCTATGCCTAACGGTTTCGGAGTTATGAGCCATTTCATACTTTTGAGCGCTGTAGCGCCCCCGTCAGGCCGATCGGAGTGAGCTTTGGTGACATTGTAGGCGGTGTGAGTACTACCAGCCCTCAAAGTTTCAAGTCTCTACGCCTTACGGTTTGGTCTGCCTGATCAGATTTAGAGGAGAATGCTGATCCTTGGAAAATTTTACAATTACAATAGAGTTTCAGCGCTACGCTCTTGAACCCCTAATGATGGAGTTTTCTGTTTTTGGTTAACCAATCCTTTTGGATTGAGATTGGATCTCAGATGATTTTTAATGTTTTGTTTGTCTCATTGGTTGTTGTTACAAATGTATTTATTCCCTGTCCCTCATTTCCTGCTAAACATCCTGGTTTTTAAAACCAAACCAAACAAAATTGGATTAAAAATGCCACCTTTACATAACGTGCACTGTTTTACGTGAGATTTCTCAATATTGGGATAGGAAGATAAACCGACTTGACCTGTGTCTTCATGTTTCAATCCTCTCCTCAGGGATTGTGGTCTTATTGTGCTCAGATAAGTTTAACACTCTTCCAAAACAAAGATGGATATCTGTTTCCTGAGTAAAGATAAGGCTCCGTGAGAGATGGACAGAACTTTGACTCTTACGAAACGCAGCAGACAGACCATCTGTGAGATTATTACAGTCAGTTACATAGTAACAGCATTCCACACTTTCTCATGACTTTAGTGTCTGTGATACTTTGGCCCAGGATTGTCAATCAACTGGTGAAATATTTAATGTGAAGATGCTTTAACTTACCCAATACGATGTGAACTGCTGGGTACCCTGGCATTAGCTTTTTATCAGTATTGTGAAGTCGAAGTAAAATCAAAATGGGCCCATTTTACTTCTTTAATACATTAATATAATCATAATATCCCAATTCAGTTCACATAATAGCAAAGAAAAAAAAGGTTTTTCTTAATAATAATTCATCAAAATTGCAATAACTTGCTTCTTTCCTTTTCGCTTGAGCCTTTATATTTTTCAGCCCATCCCTTTGAACCACCTGTCGTGTAAAAAACACTGAGTCCGGACTCAGTCATAATCCCTATTTGGACGGTAATTAATTGTTTCTCATGGGGTCGTAAGGTATTTTCAATTAGTCGGTGATTTTATTGCCATCCGAATCTAGAATGTCAGCGTTTTTCTCCCCTTCACCCGCGTAAAAATTCCCAGCCGAATTACCCACTGTTTTCTGACAAACACCAAGGTCGTGTGGTCATTTAATTTCCATCCTAATCAAGTGAGATCACTTCAAAATTCACTGTTTAAATCCTTTTTGACCACTGCCAACAATCTGTAATTTACATACATTTTAAAGATGGACACCTTCATTACTGAAATGCTGGACAGTATTTACAAGAGCAGTATTTCATCAACGCTCCACTACAGCGAGTGGGAGCTGATGAAAGCAAACAGAAGAAAGAGAAGAAAAGCATGTAAACTTTTGAAATGGGCCATTATTATGGCAGCAACAGGTATGCAATACAATTTTAAAATGCACCGATCAGGCGACAGTTGAAGTGAATAACACTGATGATCTCTTCATCACGGCACCTGTTAGTGGGTGGGATATATTAGGCAGCAAGTGAACATTTTGTCCTCAAAGTTGATGTGTTAGAAGCAGGAAAAATGGGCAAGCGTAAGGATTTGAGCGAGTTTGACAAGGACCAAATTGTGATGGCTAGACGACTGGGTCAGAGCATCTCCAAAACTGCAGCTCTTGTGGGGTGTTCCCGGTCTGCAGTGGTCAGTATCTATCAAAAGTGCTCCAAGGAAGGAACAGTGGTGAACCTGACGACCTAAAAGTATGTACTCTTTTTGTGAAGAAAAAGTACATACTTTTGAGTGTGTAGCAGAAGAGTATGCAAGCTTTGGGACATACTACTTCGTCATATTTAACGAACAGCGCTGTTGCTTAGTTACGTGCATCCCGTCACTGTTTAAACTGCCCTGTCAATCATCGTCACAGTTAAAATCCTCCACATTTAATTTAATTTCCTACCGTATTGGAGAGAAATGTAGTAGCCCGTTGACCTGCCATTTGTGGGTCTTTAATGCAGAGGCTCTCCTCATGTGTTTGCAGTTTAAATATAATGATGCATTTAAAAGTTAATGGCCAAACGTATCATTACAAAAGTTCTCAATGCTGCTGCAGGTGAAATATAATGTGGATAACATTGAATAAATATCTTTTAGTCAGGTTAAATACTGATAATTGATCACTTAAGTCCCTTTTACCTAAACCTCTCTACTTAACCGCCAGACTCGCACATCCACCATGTTTGTAGTTTTTTAACACTTTGTATCCGCGTTTGTAGTTCTAATCGAATCCTCGTCCAACTAGGGCTGTTCGAGTCCGAAATTTTTGGAATCGATTCCGATTCCAATTCCTGGTTCCGGAATTGATGGAGTCGATTCCAAGAATTGATTCCGCACTGTTGTTTTCGATTCTTTTTCGATTCTTGTTTTTTTTAACGAAATTGATGGAAGAACCTAGTCCCGGAGTGACCGCAGGATATAAGGATGTAGAAAGTATCCTTCTCTCAAGCTTTATTTGCAAAATGAAGATACATTTCAACAACTCTGATTGATTTTAAATTGTAATTATGGATGCTCCTGAAATGGCCCATAGCCCAGCAGTAAATGCGATTTAATAAATAAACAGGATAGCACATTATTCAAGGATGTGCATTTATTGCATGGTTAAAACTACATGACAAAGTTTACTTAAGTGCTTTTGCACAGAATGTACGAGGCAAAATATCCACAATATTAACAAAAACAGTGATATAAGTTTATTTAGTCAAATAAACTAAATTTTATTTGTCAATCAGATGCGCGAGGAAGTTGCGTTCGTTACTATAGCAACAGTAGGCTCTCGGCCATTAATCTGTGCTCTAGGTGCATTTTCTTTCAGAATTATCATTGGATTATAGAAAGAAAAAAAAACAGCATTTTATTTCAAATGAAAATAAGACCCTCACATCTGCATCTGTTATCGTAGACCAAGCAGCGCTCAAAACCTACCATTGTGGACAACATAACCGTTTCACGATTTAAGCTAAAATTATGGAGTTTTTGGGTGCAAAATGTAGTAAACTTGTCCAAGATGCAGGATCACAGAAGGAAACAATGACAATAAACACCATTAACCTAAGTGAATGAAAGGTAGGCTAATAATCAGCGATATGCGTTCACGTATGGCTTTATTTGAATGTTTCAGCATGGCATACCATAAAACTAAGTAGTTAGAATTACGTTCTAGTGACGTCATTACACAATGACGCAAAAGAACCGCTGAATTGCTTTATTTTTAACTGGTTCATTGAAACGAACTGTCCGAAAGAACCTTTTGCAGAAATTAAATGGACTTCCAATCATTATTGGTGAGCGAGAGACAAATTAATGCTAAACTCTGTTGAACTGTAAAAGGGCTCTTAAAGAGGAGTCGATTCCCCTCGATGGAAGTCTGGAATCGACTCTCGAACACCTTGGAATCGAGGGATCGATTCTTTTTGGAATCGATTCCCAGCCCTACGTCCAACTCGCAATGGGTTGAGGGCAATATCAGCCGTTAGAGTGCGCGTCGATCTGCAATTCTGACCGGAAATAGTAGACCATCCGGTGTCTTTGGAATAGTCTTTTCAACATACTACGATTTGGGACACACTAATTCTATTTTCAAATACTATTTAGGACGGATAGTATGCGAATTGGGACGCACCGTGTGTTTTTCTCACACAACCTCTGTAAAAATTCCAGAGCAAATGACCTGCTGTTCTTCGGCTCACTGGTCCTCTGGGAAATCTAATCCCGTCTGAATGTGTTTTTGACCATCCTGTTGTTCCAAACCTGTATGACTTTCTTTCTTTCTTTTGTGGAACATAAAGATATGTTGAGAAATGTCTCCGTTTGTATTGTCCATTAAATGGAAGTCATTGGGCACCAATACTGTTTGGTTACCAACATAATTCAAAATCTTATTTGGTGTTACACTGGGGAAAGTCATACAGGTTTGGAACAATATGAGAGGGAGAATTCAGATTTTTGGGTGAACTGTCCCTTTAAATCCCCCAGTGAGAAAGCCAACAAAAACTTGTCTGGATGGTTGGATTAGGGGAAATGCATGAAGAGGATCCAGACCTCTGGCATTACAATCAATGTACTTATGCTAAATATGATCTAGTTACATATGTGGAAGTTCATTGAATAAATTAAATGATTCTGTTTTTCAGTATGTTAATAAGACAATGTGTAAACTCTAAGGATAATGATTAAATTCTAAGGATAATGATTATTTTGCAGTTTTTAAAGTGCATCCTTAGAGGGACGCAGGTAGTGGTCAGTTTCTGGCTAATATTGCCTGTATTTTGCAGTCATATGTTGATTTAAAGTCTTTTGAAATCCATCTTAAAGGGATAATTCACCCAAAAATTTAAATTCTGTCATCATTTACTCACCCTCAAGTTGTTCCAAACCTGTATGAGTTTCTTTCTTCTGCTGAACACAAAAAAAAGATATTTTGAAGAATGTTGGTAACTAAACAGTTGATGGGCCCCATTGACTTCCATTGTATTTTTTTCCTACTATGGAAGTCAATGGGTGTCGTCAACTGTTTGGTTACAAAATATCTTTTTTTTGTATTCAGCAGAAGAAAGAAACCCATACAAGTTTGGAACAAGGGTGAGTAAATGATGACAAAATGTTCATTTTTGGGTGAACTATCCCTTTAAAAGACTGGAATGATGCAGGCATCATTTGCCCCAGTTACAGTTCAGGGTTTATAGTGTTGTGTTGTCATGCAATGAAGTTGTAAAATTGGATACAACCTTACACGCAGTTATTTTTCACACAATCATATTGTTTGCTAAACTGAGTATTTTAACATTTAACATTGGCCCCATTCCCTTCTATTGTAAGTGCCTCTCTGTAACCCAGCTTTTTGCTTTTTTAAATGAAAAATAGGGGCAAGTGGAAATTTATTTTTGTAGTAATCGACATTATGCCACAAATGTTGTCAAGCTCAACTTGTACTGAATTCTGAATGTTCCTTTAAAGGTTCAGATACACTGTAAACCTGAATAAGTTGTCAAAACACAAAAAATTTAAGGTAATCAGTTATCACATTTTTTAAGTTAAGAAATGTAAAGTTTAAGTAAGCAGAACTTGTAGATTTTTATTTTGCACTCATGCATTTTAATTGCTCTGAACTTGAGTAAGTACTGATATTTGAGTAAACTAATTTATACTTTTAACTTAAAATTATCATGTAATCTCAATTTAAATATTTTTAGTAGTGGAAACGTGGCTACACTGTAAACCCTAACGCTCAAAATAATGAATTGGTTTGAGTAGAGCCAACTCAAATTAAACAAATTAGTTCAATCAAATGAACTTTTATGAGTATTTAGAACTTTCTTTTTCTTTTGAGTTCTCAAAACTGACACATTTTAAGTAATCTGAATCGTTTCATTGTTTTGAGTTTTATAAACTTGTTTCTTTTAATTTAGACAAACTTAAATTTAACCGAAACTGGGCTGGGATTTCTATTTCCCAGCATGCTTTGCCATGACACTCAAAAGGGAGAGTAAATGCCAAAATTAAGTGTTATATTATGTTTTTTTGTGCAAGATTAATGTTAAGTGGGAGATTTAGTCGTGTTTAATGTTTTGTTATGCTAGTTTATGTTGTTTTTTTTGTAGGGTTTCCATCATGTGACGAAGAGCATGAGTTTAGTTTGAGAACAGATTTATGTTAAATGTATTATATTGCTGTCCTCATTCAGCAAGTGCTATGCTAATGCTACCAAAGCATTGTGTTACCAATTAGCAAGGTAGCATTTATTGAATTAGCTAGTTAAAGCTAGTCAAGGTCTCACAACTAAAAATGTGAGATTACAAGATAATGTTAAGTTAAATGTATGAATTTGCTTGCTCAAATAATAAGTTCAGAGCAATTAAAATGTATGATTACAAAATAAAAATCTGCAAGTTCTGCTTGCTTAAATTTTACATTTCTTAACTTAAAAAAATTGAGGCAACTGATTGCCTTTTTTTGAGTTTTGCTAACTTATTCGGGTTTATAGTGTAGCTTTAACTAGCTAATTCAATAAATGCCACCTTGCTAATTGGTAACACAATGCTTTGATAGCATTAGCATAGCATATCACTTGCTGAATGAGGACAGAAATATAATACATTTAACATAAATCTGTTCTCAAACTAAACTCATGCTCCACTCGTCACATGATGGAAACCCTACAAAAAACCCAACATAACTAAACTAAACTAGCATAACAAAACATTAATCTCTACTAAATCTCCTACTTAATGTTAATCTTGCACAAAAACATAGTATAACACTTAATTTTAGCATTTACTCTCCCTTTTGAGTGTCATGGCAAAGCATGCTGGGAAATAGAAATTTATGTTTGTCTAAATTAAAAGAAAAAAGTTCACAAAACTCAAAACAATGAAACAATTCAGATTACATAATATGTCAGTTTTGTGAACTCAAAAGAAAAAGAAAGTTCTAAACACATAAAAGTTCATTTGATTGAACTTGATTTGTTTAATTTGAGTTGGCTCTACTCAAACCAATTCATTATTTTGAGCGTTAGGGTTTACGGTGTACCCTGATGGACATATCACTGCACTAGTGATGTTTTCCACTGATAAACACAGATGAAATCTTGACTTGTGTCATTTCACCTCCAGGGCCGGATGGTCACGTCACACGGTACAACCTCTCATGGCTGGCCCAGAACAGCTATGAGGGCCAGAAGGGAAGTGCCATGCAGCCTCGTATCCTGTGGGACGCAGATATCTACGCCAGTGCTAAGGTGCCCGCTGCCAGCTGGGACAAGTTCATGAGCTGCGACGAGGAGCTGAAGAACTTCCTCAACAGCTTCCTGCTTTATGGCATTGCCTTTGTCGAAGGCGTCCCACCAACCCTAGAAGCTACAGAAACAGCCACCCAAAGAGTGAGCCTTATCAGGTCAGGACGAGTGTTTTGCTGTTCCAAAATGACTTGTTTTGATATGCGATAGATCATCATTCATCATTTATTTACCCTCATGTCATCCAACGTTTTTTTTCTTTTGCGGAACACAACAGCATCAGACGACTAGGATTATAGTTTAAAAGTCGGATTTGCTGCTTTTATGATGTTTTTTAGAGATGCACCGATGTATCTGCAAGTAATCGGTAGGGGTGTGACGAGACACTTAGCTCACGAGACGAGACACGAGATTGGGTTCACGAGAACGAGACGAGATGAGATTTTTGCACAGTATTTTTAAGAAATCCTCAATGACAAAATTCATGACTGGACAAATAGTCGGCAGGTGCATTTTGAAATGTTTTAACTCATCATCTTGTAATGCATGTCATTTCAGTTCTACTTTGTTAGAATTAATTATCAAATGCATTGAAAGACAACAATACTCAAGCACTAAAAGGTTTTGCCACAAACTCAACTGACTGGCTTCTCTCCTGTATGATTTCACATGAGTCTCTTCAGATCTTACTGTACTTGAATTATGAGTTTCCAGAACTTCTGACTGAGGCTGTGTGTGACCTCCTGATTAATAGCTAATTTCCACAAATTGAACATAGAAATAAGAACAGTATAAATAACAAAAATAAATAACAGTTTTTTCTTAGTCTTATTAAATGCAAATAATAAGTGAAACCATAATCGTAGTACTCTCAATATTCAAAGTGCAAACAGAGAGCAAAACAGAGAGCAGAGCTAAGAGGTGGTTACAACTACACAGCCCAGCATAAGATAGCTTTGATATTGGGAGACAGGCTATTGTACAGTATGTTACCTAATTTGCGCGAATCAGGGAGCTTGCGTTTACTTTCGCATGTATAGGGAGCGGCGGTGCAGACCGCGCTTTCTACAAGATAATAAGACATTTATCAGACACTCTATCAGGCTCTATTGTGCACGAATCTTCCACCATGGTCCTGTCAATCATCTCACCTTACTCTCGTCACGTGACCAGTGAACTGTGATTCCTGCAGCTCAGACGCAGTCGCACACAGTGCAGAGCAGACGTTTACAATAGTTTACAATTGAAGTGACCGTTTTCCAACTGAATTAAATGGTTTTTATTTCTATAAAAAAAGCAAAACGACAGTGTAGCATGTAATGTAAACGTAGCGGTGGTATATTCTATGCTAATTTCACCCTCACTTTATTGTCATGGCGATAACGCTTTTCACTCTTCGAGCAATCTCGTCACATTTTAATCTTGCGAGATCTCGTGGTACGAGTCACACCCCTAGTAATCGGTATCGGCCGATAAAAGCTATTATTTTCACTATCGGCAAATTGTCAAAATTGCCCCTATTTGGGCTATTTGGGTGAGCAGAAACGCACAGTTTTTAAATGCAAATGAGCTGCTGCTCCCCGCCCCCTTTCCTGAAGAGGGCGGGTCCTTTACATGAGCTTCGGATACAACGTCAACAACAAAACAGGCGAATTTCACTCAGCCAAAATGTCCGAAATAACCAGTTGTGGAGCAGCCGTACATGTTTGAACCGGAGTCGACACAGATGAGAGACTCAGGAAGAGCTCGACACTTTTAGACTGAATGGTTAGTGGATCATTTATGTAACGTTAGTTGTTGTGGAGTTACGTTGATTCAACTCATCGACTAGCATGTGCCGTCATGTTAATATATAAATTGTTGTATAGGTGTAACACGTCCGTCACCTGACTATATAATACATAATAAATGTGCGTTTATGAATTACGCAGACGGTGAGCGTTTTCGGGATAAAACTAACGACACAGCTCTAGTCTCTGTGAATACAGTCAGAGACGATGGTAACTTTAGCCATATTAGCCGTACAGCGTTCAGCTCATTCAGAAAGGAAATCTGCAAACATTCACAGAATATGAAGTGCCATCCTCACTTGTTCTGGATATGAAGTTAGAGCATGAAGCGTTGGTATTGACCCGTCCTTCAGAAACACAACTTTTTCGCAACTCCAGCATTGTACTGACCCTCGTTGGTGAAGCAGTCATGCGTAGAACGATTTGCGCAAATATACAGTGGGGAGAACAAGTATTTGATACACTGCCGATTTTGCAGGTTTGCCCACTTACAAAGCATGTAGAAGTCTGTAATTTTTATCATAGGTACACTTCAACTGTGAGAGACGGAATCTAAAACAAAAATCCAGAAAATCACATTGTATGATTTTTAAGTAATTAATTTGCATTTTATTGCATGACATAAGTATTTGATACATCAGAAAAGCAGAACTTAATATTTGGTACAGAAACCTTTGTTTGCAATTACAGAGATCATACGTTTCCTGTAGTTCTTGACCAGGTTTGCACACACTGCAGCAGGGATTTTGGCCCACTCCTCCATACAGACCTTCTCCAGATCCTTCAGGTTTCGGGGCTGTCGCTGGGCAATACGGACTTTCAGCTCCCTCCAAAGATTTTCTATTGGGTTCAGGTCTGGAGACTGGCTAGGCCACTCCAGGACCTTGAGATGCTTCTTACGGAGCCACTCCTTAGTTGCCCTGGCTGTGTGTTTCGGGTCGTTGTCATGCTGGAAGACCCAGCCACGACCCATCTTCAATGCTCTTACTGAGGGAAGGAGGTTGTTGGCCAAGATCTCGCGATACATGGCCCCATCCATCCTCCCCTCAATACGGTGCAGTCGTCCTGTCCCCTTTGCAGAAAAGCATCCCCAAAGAATGATGTTTCCACCTCCATGCTTCACGGTTGGGATGGTGTTCTTGGGCTTGTACTCATCCTTCTTCTTCCTCCAAACACGGCGAGTGGAGTTTAGACCAAAAAGCTCTATTTTTGTCTCATCAGACCACATGACCTTCTCCCATTCCTCCTCTGGATCATCCAGATGGTCATTGGCAAACTTCAAACGGGCCTGGACATGCGCTGGCTTGAGCAAGGGGGCCTTGCGTGCGCTGCAGGATTTTGATCCATGACGGCGTAGTGTGTTACTAATGGTTTTCTTTGAGACTGTGGTCCCAGCTCTCTTCAGGTCATTGACCAGGTCCTGCCGTGTAGTTCTGGGCTGATCCCTCACCTTCCTCATGATCATTGATGCCCCACGAGGTGAGATCTTGCATGGTGCCCCAGACCGAGGGAGATTGACTGTCATCTTGAACTTCTTCAATTTTCTAATAATTGCGCCAACAGTTGTTGCCTTCTCACCAAGCTGCTTGCCTGTTGTCCTGTAGCCCATCCCAGCCTTGTGCAGGTCTACAATTTTATCCCTGATGTCCTTACACAGCTCTCTGGTCTTGGTCCATTGTGGAGAGGTTGGAGTCTGTTTGATTGAGTGTGTGGACATGTGTCTTTTATACAGGTAACAAGTTCAAACAGGTGCAGTTAATACAGGTAATGAGTGGAGAACAGGAGGGCTTCTTAAAGAAAAACTAACAGGTCTGTGAGAGCCGGAATTCTTACTGGTTGGTAGGTGATCAAATACTTATGCAAATTAATTATTTAAAAATCATACAATGTGATTTTCTGGATTTTTCAGTTGAAGTGTACCTATGATAAAAATTACAGACCTCTACATGCTTTGTAAGTAGGAAAACCTGCAAAATCGGCAGTGTATCAAATACTTGTTCTCCCCACTGTATAACATTTTACCGACATTCTTCAGTACATTTCCTTCATAAATGAAATATAAACATGCAGAGCCTGGTGAGAGCCGAGAGTGGCTCTGATGCCGGGAGTCTATGAGACTCGTGTGTTCATTGGTACATCAACAACAGAACATTAGTAATGTTTTTGGCGCAGACATTGTAATACTCGAGCGCTGATACAGCGAGTAAACAGAAATGGCGTCTCTGTGCTTCTCACTCAGGGGCGTGTCTCTGCTAAAAGGGCCAATCATCAACAGTCATGGGCGGGGCTTCCCTACTCTTACATAGGAGTGGGGGAAATATGAAACAGCGCGTTATGAGAGATTGCTAATGATTGATGGGGATTATAAAAAAAAGTATTGGGTGGATTTTTACCATTATAGGCTGGTTGTTTACACACACTGTGTTCAAACACCTTATAAAAGTGAATTTTGCATAATAGGTCCCCTTTAAGAAAAATCAAACTATCAATATCGGCATCGGCAGAAATTATTCTGAATAATCGGCTAATGGTAGCGGTGGAGAAATTTAGTATCGGTTAAGCTCTAGTTTTTTTATGAATTCACTTTCATTGAATGGAAACAAGCATCTGCCGAGAGGAGTGAATCTCTCCAACAGAAACTGCTGCCTCAAACGTCTCTTACTGCTATTATTTCCATGACATCTGCCCAGTCCAAATACCCACACTTGCGGTCTTTGCACTTGACTTTACATCACGCATTTCCTGTATTTGGCCCAAGTGTTCAAGTAGGCATGAAGACTGCAAGTGTGTGTGTAACTTTTGATTACCCGATGGGACACACTTATGGTGTTGCAAAAAATGCAAGTACTCGCTATGTAACTAACAGAAGACAATATTATTATATAACAGAAGATAATATTATTATTATAGACACAAATGGTGCTTCTAATTAAGTGATATAAAGCAGTTGCAAATTTTGTACAAAATACACATAACCTACTCATCTTTGCACCAATAAAATGAGCAACACTTTATGTTTTACTACCAAATTATATGTAATATCTAATTCATTTAACTTACAGTGGAACGTTTTCCTCCACATCTCGTGATTTCGGGGCACATGAGTTCCCGAACATAATGCATGATGGGATACGTTTTGCCTCGAATACCGCTCCGAAGTGTTTTAGTGTGCATTAAGGGCACTGCACTTGGGCATTTTTAAGACATGTGATGGGACAGTCTTGCGCACTTACTTCCTGTTGCGTGCACACGCTCTCAAGTTTCCAAGACCACAAGTGTGGGTATTTGGACAGGGCAATCGTTTTGTCACCATGTTACACATTTGCATAATTCCCACTCACTGGCTCCTTTGGCCCGCCCTCAAAGAACATTTGGGTACGTGATCTCACTATGTTGAGGAGACGCTAATACTGTTTACAGCAGCTCATAAACCTCAGGAGCTGAAACCAGGGCTGCGTTCAGCCTGCAAAACATTTTTTAAATGGAAACGGTGGTGCGTTGAACACCCTGTTCTGATGACGCAAGAGTTGCAACTATGGCAGCTGAGAAGGCCATTCTTTGTGCTCTTTTTGAAGAATTTTCGAAGCCTGATGAAATCGGTATAAATACGTGTTTAATACTGCAAAATACGCTTGATGTTACAGTCACTGCCCTTGACGTCCAGAATAAAAGAGAACATCCCAATCGAGTGAAGGGATTTGTGGAAACTGGTCCCTAATTATTGTGATCCAACATTTGCCTCGCATTTCAGGATGAAAAGACAAACATTTCAGGTGAAGGATAATCCACTTCTTACCTGTGACGAGGCTGTGTTATGATCTATATGACTTTTATTATTTTTATTGTGAGTATTAGGCTTATCATTATTGCTGATCACTGTTGTTGTGCTATGATATTGTAATATTTACCATTATATAATCAGAGGAGTATAGAAAAGTTTATGAAAGTGTCATTCCACAATACAATATCAAAATATATAAATATAGTATTTTTGTTACATTAGTCAGTGTCTCTTTAATACCGCGTGGTTTATGTACAAACCCGATTCCAAAAAAGTTGGGACACTGTACAAATTGTGAATAAAAACAGAATGCAATGATGTGGAAGTTTCAAATTTCAATATTTTATTCAGAATACAACATAAATGACATATCAAATGTTTAAACTGAGAAAATGTATCATTTTAAGGGAAAAAAATAAGTTGATTTTAAATTTCATGGCATCAACACATCTCAAAAAAGTTGGGACAAGGCCATGTTTACCACTGTGTGGCATCCCCTCTTCTTTTTATAACAGTCTGCAAACGTCTGGGGACTGAGGAGACAAGTTGCTCAAGTTTAGGAATAGGAATGTTGTCCCATTCTTGTCTAATACAGGCTTCTAGTTGCTCAACTCTTAGGTCTTCTTTGTCGCATCTTCCTCTTTATGATGCGCCAAATGTTTTCTATGGGTGAAAGATCTGGACTGCAGGCTGGCCATTTCAGTACCCGGATCCTTCTTCTACACAGCCATGATGTTGTAATTGATGCAGTATGTGGTCTGGCATCGTCATGTTGGAAAATGCAAGGTCTTCCCTGAAAGAGACGATGTCTGGATGGGAGCATATGTTGTTCTAGAACTTGGATATACCTTTCAGCATTGATGGTGCCTTTCCAGATGTGTAAGCTGCCCATGCCACACGCACTCATGCAACCCCATACCATCAGAGATGCAGGCTTCTGAACTGAGCGCTGATAACAACTTGGGTTGTCCTTGTCCTCTTTAGTCCGGATGACATGGCGTCCCAGTTTTCCAAAAAGAACTTCAAATTTTGATTCGTCTGACCACAGAACAGTTTTCCACTTTGCCACTTTGCCAAGGCTCATTTTAAATGAGCCTTGGCCCACAGAAAACGCCTGCGCTTCTGGATTATGTTTAGATATGGCTTCTTTTATAGAGTTTTAGCCGGCAACGGCGAATGGCACGGTGGATTGTGTTCACCGACAGTGTTTTCTGGAAGTATTCCTGAGCCCATGTTGTGATTTCCATTACAGTAGCATTCCTGTATGTGATGCAGTGCCGTCTAAGGGCCCGAAGATCACGGGCATCCAGTATGGTTTTCCGGTCTTGACCCTTACGCACAGAGATTGTTCCAGATTCTCTGAATCTTTGGATGATATTATGCACTGTAGATGATGATAACTTCAAACTCTTTGCAATTTTTCTCTGAGAAACTCCTTTCTGATATTGCTCCACTATTTTTCGCCGCAGCATTGGGGGAATTGGTGATCCTCTGCCCATCTTGACTTCTGAGAGACACTGCCACTCTGAGAGGCTCTTTTTATACCCAATCATGTTGCCAGTTGACCTAATAAGTTGCAAATTGGTCCTCCAGCTGTTCCTTATATGTACATTTAAATTTTCCGGCCTCTTATTGCTACCTGTCCCAACTTTTTTGGAATGTGTAGCTCTCATGAAATCCAAAATGAGCCAATATTTGGCATGACATTTCAAAATGTCTCACTTTCAACATTTGATATGTTATCTATATTCTATTGTGAATAAAATATAAGTTTATGAGATTTGTAAATTATTGCATTCCTTTTTTATTCACAATTTGTACAGTGTCCCAACTTTTTTGGAATCGGGTTTGTACATGTTGCTGCTGATTGAGCTGACATTTTTGACACACCCACCAAACAAGAGAAAACGTATCTCAAACCCCGTTGCACACCGTTTCCAGGAAACCGTAGCAAAACGTTGCACATTGGTTTGAGCTTGAACGTGCCCCTGATTATGGTAAAGGGGCATTACATTTCTGACTCATGGTCTAAGTGGTAGACCAATCACAACAGACTGGGCCAGCTGACCAATCAGAGCAGACTGGGCATTTCGGAAAGGCGGGTTTTTAAGAGACAGGAACTAAATCAAAGCGTTTCAGGCAGAGGGTGAAAAGAGGTGCTGCTGCAATGCACTGTATGAGAACAATAATGTCATTTTTGAACTTTAAATCATGTAAATGTATGTGAATGTAATTCTCTCCATTCATCGTTAAACTGCCGGTCTGACAGAATGGAGTTCAGGACGACCAATCCTTTACCATTTTTAGTGTTGCATTTAGACAAATAGAGAATGAGGGGTGGTATGGCAAACAATGCTAGAACACTGCCATTTTGATTGGAGATTTTGATTGTATCTGTAGAAAATGAAGGTCACAATAATAGTTTATTCTAATTAAAATGACTTTGTTTCCTTGCAATTCTTTGTTTCCAGAGAGACCATGTATGGCCGGATGTGGAACTTCACTTCAGATTTCTCTCGTGGAGATACAGCCTACACAAAGCTGGCACTGGACCGCCACACCGATACGTCATACTTTCAAGAACCCTGCGGGTAAACAGGAACATCAGAGTTGGCCTTCAGTTAGCCACGAAAGGCTTAACACCTGTCTGTCAGATCAAGTTTCCTGAGCGCATGTTTAGATCAGCAGGGAATCAAATTCACATTCTCTCTTTTCTATTAGAAGAGCTAAGTGTTAACGGTGAAGTAACCTTAGTTTACAGGTAAGAGATTTGACTGATATTTCTTTACTGGTGTTCACACTTTTCTACTCACTTTAATATCACAAATGGCAGTGCTTATCAGTTTAACATATTGGCAGTGGCACCAGTGCAACCGGTAACAAAATGTAGTCGCACCGGCAGAAAAAAAGGTCGCAAAAGTCAATAACCCTGCTTAAGTGAGATGTTAGAGGAAATATTAGACATATACAGTAGCATTATTATAAAATACTCAAAACTACCAAATTTTATTTTTGATATCTATGATTTAGTTATTGTTGTGTCAAGTAGAAGAAATAAAACAAACTAAAAAAAAGTCATATGCAATGGTTAGCAGACACTAAACATAAAAACTGTAGAGATTGACCAATTTGTTGTTTTACAACTTACAACAGTAAAGGGCATATACACCGATCAGGCATAACATTATGACCTAATATTGTGTTGGTCCCCCTTTTGCTGCCAAACAGCCCTGACCCGTCGAGGCATGGACTCCACTAGACCCCTGAAGGTGTGCTGTGGTATCTGGCACCAAGATGTTAGCAGCAGATCCTTTAAGTCCTGTAAGTTGCGAGGTGGGGCCTCCATGGATCTGACTTGTTTGTTCAGCACATCCCACAGATGCTCGATTGAGATCTGGGGAATTTGGAGGCCAAGTCAACACCTCAAACTCGTTGTTGTGCTCCTCAAACCATTCCTGAACCATTTTTGCTTTGTGGCAGGGCACATTATCCTGCTGAAAGAGCCACAGCCACCAGGGAATACCGTTTCCATGAAAGGGTGTACATGGTCTGCAACAATGTTTAGGTAGGTGGTACGTGCCAAAGTAACATCCACATGGATGGCAGGACCCAAGGTTTCCCAGCAGAACATTGCCCAAAGCATCACACTGCCTCCGCCGGCTTGCTTCTTCCCATAGTGCATCCTGGTGCCATGTGTTCCCCAGGTAAGCGACGTGATGTACCATTGTGGTCCAGTCCTGATGCTCACGTGCCCACTGTTGGCGCTTTCGGCGGTGGACAGGGGTCAGCATGGGCACCCTGACTGGTCTGTGGCTATGCAGCCCCATACGCAACAAACTGTGATGCACTGTGTATTCTGACACCTTTCTATCAGAACCAGCATTAACTTCTTGAGCAATTTGAGCTACAGTAGCTCGTCTGTTTGCCTTCGCTCCCCACGTGCATCAATGAGCCTTGGCCGCCCATGACCCTGCTGCCGGTTCACCTGTTCCTTCCTTGGAGCACTTTTGATAGATACTGGCCACTGCAGACCGGGAACACCCCACAAGAATTGCAGTTTTGGAGATGCTCTGACCCAGTCGTCTAGCCATCACAATTTAACAGGTGCCGTGATAAAGAGATAATCAGTGTTATTCACTTCACCTGTCAATGGTCATAATGTTATGCCTGATCGGTGTATACTTTAAACTGTTGGATTTCAGTTTGATCACAGGCAAAGCCAAAAGGAGAGTCCCAATTTGCTTACTTGCACAGTATTCTATGCCATTTTGTAGTATAAATAGTAGGGGTGTAAAGGTACACAGAAGTCACGGTTCGGTATGTACCTTTTTGGGGTTTTGGGGTCACGTTTCGATGCGAGTTTGGTTCAACAGGAAAAAGCAAAAAATCCCCAATGCTAGGTTTCTTATCATTTATTTTGAACCGACAGTAGTGCAAATTACAGTTTGTTCCACCTAGCGGCATTTAGTCTCCCTGAGGAAGTTGGTACAGTACAGCCTCCTTTTGTGTATTAAGCACTGGACTGTAGTGAGACTTCCACGACACAAATCGACACAATGCCAAATGATGTAGTCTCAGCGGAAACAACTTAAAATACTACATTTATGGACATACAGATAAGAGTAAGACATCATTCAAAAATATGTTTTTATTTGTGTTAACTCACAATAAAAACAAAATATTGTGCTTTTGTAAAAGAAAGAAAACACACAGGATGCGCTTTCTGCCGTCCCGGTTTCCTTTCCGTGAAGTTTGTGGAGCGCGTCACAAAAATGAAGTGTAAAGCGTATAGGCTACTAGCAAGCTCTTGTGTGCATCTGAACCCTTGTTTTGAGTCGTGCAGAGATCGTCTCTTCTTCTTCTCTTTTTCCTGTTGTGGCGGTTAGCAAACAGTGTTGCATTACTGCGCGCGCCCCCTTCTGGACTGGAGTGTGGATCACCTGTGACTGACTGTATTCAGCGTCTGACTGTATGCACTGAACCATGACGTCTGTACCGTGACGAATACATGTACAAATCAAGGCGTAGTTACTGTGATTTGCCTTTGTGGGGAACTACGCTCCCTAAATTTACAACATAATCAACTTATGTTGATTAATCAAATGAATTATGTCATATGGCGATTAATTAATCAGCACATTTATCAGTATTAATATAACAGATAATTCAAAGACATTTGATGATTTTTCTTGTTATTACAAACATTGCCTTTATGTTTAGGTGATCCAGACAGAAAGAGTTGTTTTATTGAGTGTCATGAATCAAATGTAAATGTTAATGTTTTATGCCTTATTGTGCTCCATAAGCATCCAGGTGTTTCACTGTCTGAGACACGAGGGTACGGGTGGCAGGACTCTGCTGGTGGACGGTTTCCATGCCGCTGACGCGGTCCTCCAGCAAACGCCCGACAACTTTGAGCTGCTTTCCCACGTGCCAATCAAACACGAGTACGTGGAGAACCTAAGTGACCATCGCAACCACATGATCGGCATCGGCCCCGTGCTCAACGTTTATCCGTGGAACAACGAGGTGTACATGATTCGGTAAGACCTATGTGCTTTCTTGATATGTGAAACTTCAAATCAGTGGAATAAATGGTCTTTTTGTCAAGTCTAATTTATTTGTATAGCACTTTTCATAATATTTATGAAAATATTGATTTAATCATTACAATATCAGTAGATTAGAGCTGGGCGATAAAGTTGAGATCTGCTGTATAGTATTATCACCTTATGTGAGAATATTGTATGTATGCGGATAAAGGTAGACACACTTATATATCCAACTTGTATAAAGAGCTGGGAGATAGTACCGTTTACATTTTGCGATCAAGAAGTTGAGATTTGCTATATAGTATACAGCGATCAGGCATAACATTATGACCACTGACAGTTGAAGTGAATAACACTGATTATCTCTTCATCACGGCACCTGTTAGTGGGTGGGTTATATTAGGCAGCAAGTGAACATTTTGTCCTCAAAATTGATGTGTTAGAAGCAGGAAAAATGGGCAAGCGTAAGGATTTGAGCGAGTTTGACAAGGGCCAAATTGTGATGGCTAGACAACTAGGTCAGAGCATCTCCAAAACTGCAGCTCTTGTGGGGTGTTCCCGGTCTGCAGTGGTCAGTATCTATCAAAAGTGCTCCAAGGAAGGAACAGTGGTGAACCGGCGACAGGGTCATGGGCGGCCAAGGCTCATTGATGCACGTGGGGAGCGAAGGCTGGCCCGTGTGTTCCGATCAAACAGACGAGCTACTGTAGCTCAAATTGCTCAAGAAGTTAATGCTGGTTCTGATAGAAAGGTGTCAGAATACACAGTGCATTGCAGTTTGTTGCGTATGGGGCTGCATAGCCACAGACCAGTCAGGGTGCCCATGCTGACCCCTGTCCACCGCCGAAAGCGCCAACAGTGGGCACGTGAGCATCAGAACTGGACCACGGAGCAATGGAAGAAGGTGGCCTGGTCTGATGAATCACGTTTTCTTTTACATCACGTGGCTGGCCGGGTGCGTGTGCGTCTCTTACCTGGGGAACACATGGCACCAGGATGCACTATGGGAAGAAGGCAAGCCGGTGGAGGCAGTGTGATGCTTTGGGCAATGTTCTGCTGGGAAACCTTGGGTCCTGCCATCCATGTGGATGTTACTTTGACACGTACCACCTACCTAAGCATTGTTGCAGACCATGTACACCCTTTCATGGAAACGGTATTCCCTGGTGGCTGTGGCTCTTTCAGCAGGATAATGTGCCCTGCCACAAAGCAAAAATGGTTCAGGAATGGTTTGAGGAGCACAACAACGAGTTTGAGGTGTTGACTTGGCCTCCAAATTCCCCAGATCTCAATCGAGCATCTGTGGGATGTGCTGAACAAACAAGTCAGATCCATGGAGGCCCCACCTCGCAACTTACAGGACTTAAAGGATCTGCTGCTAACATCTTGGTCCATCTTGGACCAACACAATATTAGGTCATAACGTTATGCCTGATCAGTGTATATCACCCTAGTAATCTGGATTATGTAATCAAAAAAATGTAAATACTTGTAATTAATTACATTTTTTTATTTAAAAAAATACTCATAATCAGAATAAAGTTACTTTTTTATTAATTACATTATTACTTAATATTCACAAAATGGCAATAAATTATTCAGAATTCATTGATTCTCCCTAATTCTTCTGTTTTATCCTTTAAATGTTCTTTTCTCAAAAGTGTTGTGGAATTGCACACTAGTTAGGTGACTATAATTACATGAAAAATTGAGAGACTGCACAGCATAAACAAAAACAAAAATTTCACCTTTTTTGTAGTTAGTCTTTAATCTTGATTGTTTTTATTTTCAAATGATTTATTCCTTACAATTCAACTATTTCATGATTTAATTCATTATTAGCATTTCATAAATTTATGAACACCCTGCAGTTCCTTCTTAAACCCTAGTTAGGGAAACCCTGATTTAATATAGTATTTAATGCTCTTCATGTTGATAACAAAGAATGGAATCATTTTTTCTTTCTCTTTGTATTTTTTATCAATAGTGTATAAGGTTATACTACAGTGTTATAAACAAGTTAGGTCAAAAGTAATCTAAAAGTAATCAAAAAGTAGTCTGATTATATTAACTAAAATGTGTAATGTATTAGATTTACGTTGCTAACGACAATTTTCATCATGTCATTTGTATTCAGGAAAGTATGGAAGTATGCCACGGAATAAAAAAGATTAAAAGATTATTGGTGGTCATAATGTTATGCCTGATTGGTGTACACATTGCATATGTAACTATAAAGTTTACTTTAATCATATTGTAGGTACAAAATGAATAGTGCCCCAAAGTTATCGAATATCGTAGTTTTGAAGCTTTGTCACACACCCTAGGCGATTCAGGCAGAACCATTGTTTGCCTTGGTCAGTGCAAATACAATGGAGACCGGTTTAATAAATAGAAACTCAAAATATTATGTTATCTGAATCACATTAATTATTTAAATTGATTTGGCAAAAGATAAAAAGTTGTGATAAATCATGAAAACAGTGTATGCTTTAAATTTGTTTGTTTCTATAAGCTACAAAATACGTGGAAGACTGAATCGATGCAAGATTTATATAATATTCTTAATATTCTGGAATAGCGACAGTAAATGCGTTAATAGGCCTAATGTATATGGATACGGATATGATGACACTGCAGTAATTATTACAATGAAAGCTAAGTTTTATTCTAAATAATAAGTGACACTCCTGATAGTGTATATTGTTTTTTGTGAGTGTATTGTATGTATGCGGGTGAAGTAGGATGTACTATATATCCAACATTTAATATATCGCTGGGCGATAATATATTTGAAAGTTTTAGACAATTTTTGGGATTTAGGGAAATTACAGTATATTGTCATAGTACATCAACCTTTTAAAGGGGACATATTATGCCCCTTTTCACAAGATGTAATATAAATCCCTGGTGTCCCCAGAATGTGTCTGTGAAGTTTTAGCTCAAAATACCCCACAGATTATTTATTATATCTTGTCAAATTTGCCCCTATTTGAGTGTGAGCAAAAAACGCGCTGTTTTTGTGTGTCCCTTTAAATGCAAATGAGCTGCTGCTCCCCGCCCCCCTTCCAGAAGAGGGCGGATCCTTTACACGAGCTTCAGATACAACATCAACAACAAAACAGGCGAATCTCACTCAGACAAAATGTCAGAAATAACCAGTTGTGGAGCAGCCGTACATGTTTGAACCGGAGTCGACACAGATGAGAGGATCAGGAAGAGCTCGACACTTTTAGACTGAATGGTTAATGGATACATTTATATAACATTGTATATTAGTTGTATAGGTGCTCGTGTGGGAACGTAAAAAAGTCTTGTCACCTGACTATATAGTGCATAATAAATGTGCATTTATGAATTACGCAGACGGTGAGCGCTTTCAGGATAAAACTAACGACACAGCTCTAGTCTCTGTGAATACAGTCAGAGACGATGCTAACTTTAGCCATATTAGCCGTACAGCGTTCAGCTCATTCAGAAAGGAAATCTGCAAACATTCACAAAATATGAAGTGCAGTCCTTTACTTGTTCTGGATATGAAGTTAGAGCATGAAGCGTTGGTATTGACCCGTCCTTCAGAAACAACTTTTTCGCAAATCCATCATTGTACTGACCCTCGTTGGTGAAGCAGTCATGCGTAGAACGATTTGCACAAAAAATATATAACATTTTACTGACATTCTTCGGCACATTTCCTTCACAAATGAACTTCACCCATGGTGTCCTCAGTGGCTCTGATGCCGGGAGTCTATGAGACTCAACAACAGAACATTAGTAATGTTTTTGGCGCAGACGTTGTAATACTCGAGCGCTGATACAGCGAGTAAACAGAAATGGTGTCTCTGTGCTTCTCACTCAGGGGCGTGTCTCTGCTAAAAGGGCCAATCATCAACAGTCATGGGCGGGGCTTCCCTACTCTTACATAGGAGTGGGGGAAATATGAAACAGCGCGTTATGAGAGATTGCTAATGATTGATGGGGATTATAAAAAAAGTATTGTGTGATTTTTACCATGGCTAGGCTGGTTGTTTACACACACTGTGGACACACATCTGTGTTCAAACACCTTATAAAAGTGAACTTTGCATAATAGGTCCCCTTTAAGTGATCAAGGGAAATTTGGTTCCTAATGACATTTTTCTTGTTTTGCAGGTATAATAACTATGACCGTTCTGTTATTGACACCATCCCTCATGATGTGGTGCGGCGCTGGTACACAGCTCACAGGCAGCTGACCACAGAACTGAGGAGACCAGAGAACGAGCTGTGGGTCAAACTCAAACCCGGCAAGGTACGCACCACATCTCCTCATGTGCATCTGAAACCCACGGAAACATGTCTGGGTCATATTTTACAATAAAAAGACTAGATAAAAGCATAAAGAAAATAATCAAAATAGACTTAGGGCCAGATTTACTAAACCGGGCAAATTAGCGTGAGAGCGCTATAATCCTGTAAAAGCGCCAATGGGTGTGGAAAGTTCTGCGTGTGATCTACTGATGCAAATTAAAGAACGCAATCTTCCCGTTAGGATCTGGTGTAAGACATGCTTTTTTTGGCGGGTAAATAATGGCGCAAACACCAGTAAACTGACGAGCGCAAACCTTAGTAAATCACCTTACATGATTCATTTAAATACTCTCCTCACATTAATACTGCGTCTGAAAGGAAACTCCTACAAATGCATATGCAATAAGATCAGCCGCAAAAATAACCCTGTACGCCTTTTCAATTAAGTTGATTTTTCTGAACCAACTGGCAGATATTTGTTCTTGTTTTAATCATAAAATCACTTTCACAAGATGTCTTATCTTATGTAATTTTGCTTAAATAAATGTTGTTGATTTTAAGAATCTTTTAGCTATTTGCACTGGAAAACAAGACAAAACTACTGAAAAACAACATCATTTCTTTTGCAGTGTGATCAGAAGGTTCAGTAAAAGTTATTTCCATATTCTAGTGTTTGGAAGCAGAGCTATTCAAACTTTAAGCTATTTTTTTTGTAAAATTAATTAAAAAGTAATGGAGATTTGTTGGAAATTGTAACTTTGAAGTGTTGCTAATGCTACTCATTGTGTGCTTAGACATTTACATTTAGAGAACATATTGACGTGTTGTGTTCCCTTCAATTTATTCCTTAATTGGCCTTAAAAAGGTCTTAAATTTAACTTCATAAAACCTGCAAACACCGTTCAGAATCATATTGGATTTATTCATATATTACTGTTGTTTTCTCCAAGGTTCTGTTCATTGATAACTGGCGCGTCCTGCATGGCAGAGAGTCGTTCACGGGCCTGCGGCAGCTGTGCGGCTGCTACCTGACGCGTGATGATGTGCTGAACACCGCTCGCTCTCTGGGGCTCCGCGCCTGAACGCTCGACTGCACCGAGGACAGAGCCACGCCATCATTAACAAACACCAACTCAAGCAGAGGACAGCTGATTTACAGCAGACAGCAGGATCACAGCAGTACACACAGACACACAGCTTCACGGCACAGGGTTAACATATGATTATGGCATGAAGGATATAAAGACTTCTTAATATTCACTTAACTCTTTCCCTGACTTTCTGTGTTTTCACTGTTATACGGTAGGGGGCGCTATGACACATCTTCTGAAAGAGTACAGAATCTCCTGATCAAAACACAGGCGAAGAAGAAGCAGAAACAAACGATATCGGCTGAATCCCAAATGGCACACTTCTATGCGGTCTTGTGGACTGCCGCGTGCGTGTGTCCGTTAAGTCCACGAGACCGTAGGGTGACCCATTCATTATTTTAGGTGTCAGAAGGGTGCTCGGGAGCGCCCCCTTTGCGGCCGTTATGTGCCCTCGATGCGCACTTTAGCTGAGCCCGCAAGTTTGCGAGCTACGCAGAGGACTTTACCCGGCAGTCAAAGCGGCATTACGTCACGACAGTGCGGACTCAGAGGAAGACCGTGAGGGTTTAGGGTGCCATTTGGGATCCAGCCATCATATGTAATCATATGCATATGTAAAATAACGCAATCATCAACATTAAAATCAAAACTGCCTAATGTTACTGAATGAAATGTCGACCCAGGACGAGCTATAGGACTGTGCAATGAAGCTAGAATAAAATATTGTTTTGTTTAAAAGCAGAGGCTCTGTTCTTTCTTGCATGTTCAGATATTCATACAACAAAATATCCTGGGGGATGAAACTTTTGTGAACTTTTTTCAAAAACACTGGCGGGGAAAGAGTTAAAAATGATCTGTCTTTTTATCTTTACACATTTAACAATAAACTAAGCTTTTTGTTTGAATGATTTTACTATTCTAATTAAATGAGTTATTTGTAGTGGAGTATCTTTTTGGTACAAAATGCTTTCTTTCCACATAAAACCAGATAGAAGTAATTAAAGGTGCTGTATGTAAGTTGACTGTACTAAAGCATACAAATACCATAATATGTTTGCAGATATTTAGGAAACAGGCTCAGTTCACACACTCGTTTCTCTGTAAAACACTGCTACAGTTATTCTACTTTGAAATGTGTGTTCCGTGACGGAATGTCTGTTTTTGTTTTGGTCTGGTTGACTCCGCCCACTGCCAATTTACCCAATAGTATTTCTGGGTTGCCAGTTGGCGGGAAACACCGCATATTTCAGCCATGGAAGCCAGCAAGCGAACTGGGTCAGAGATCACAGATTCTACCCGACCTAAAAATCCTCGGCATCTGTTTAAAAGCACTATGACCAGAGGCGTATTAAAACACGGACAGTGTAAAGCTCGTCGCCTTCCATTGTCAATAGCGCTCGTTCCTGCCGCGTGTCCTCCAGGATTTTAATATTAGATTAGTGAGAGTGTGGTAGGCATGAACAACACAGTAGGTTCTACGCTACCTATCAACTTAATCCATTAATTAATTTCTTCTTTTAAATAACCAGCTAATATGCATTAATATTCATTAAAAATACAGACAAACTTTATATTACTTTAATTATCTAGATTGGCAATATGTGGGTAAAATATTGTTTAATTATTAACACTTATTTTTATTTGTGCAGTAAAATTAACTTTAAAGATCTACATTTATCATTTTCATTCATGGAGATAACATGTAAATTGTGCCATGGTTTAGTGGAGGATGTCTGTCACCTGGTGGAAAACACACTTTTGCCATGAAAATGACATGAAATTACCACTATAACCAGTAGATGGCAGCAGAGGAACACTCATTTGCTCATTTGCCATTTACACTCCCTTTTATAGTTCTTTTCACGTGTCTTGCTTTCGTATTTATTATCAAATGAATATTATAACACATTTTTAGCTATTTTATTGCACTGAAGTATGAAGTATAGCAAAAGTAGGAAAAGTCTCATGGCATTTAGATGAAAGGAATTTCATTAAAAAATAAATAAGCCCAGATTTTACAGTGGATGGGAAACCGTCTTGAATTGCTCCCGCATCATATTACGTAAACTGCATTTATGACAAAGAACTACACAGATGCAGATATCATAACAATCTATCAATAAATGTGCACAGTTTGTCCGACGCTGGCGCTGCTGCGGATTGAGTACCGTAGACTAATACAGGGATCAGCCGAAGCCTGCGGTCGGTTTCATGAGTTTTAAATGGGACTGAGGCGATCCTGAATTAGTGTACATATTACGGTGTTAATCGCAAATTTATAGGAGGGGCTAAAACCCTCCTAAAATCGCTTTAGTCGTCTTTTAGCCAAGGTTAAGCCCTTTTTGTCTGCTAAGAACTTTGAGACTGTTATGCATGCTTTCGTAACATCCCGATTAGATTACTGTAACTCTTTTTATATTATACACCGGGTTTGATCTCACTTTATTGGTTACCAGTTAAATACAGAATTGATTTTAAGTTTTTAAGTCTTTGTGGAACCAGGCTCCACAGTACCTGTCTGGACTATTACATCCGCCCTCACAGTCGAGATCACGCAGATCGGGGGACTCTGATCTACTCTTTGTTCCTAGAACTAGACTTAAAAACAGGGGCGATCGTGCTTTTGCGGTCATTGGCCCTAAGTTATGGAATAGCCTACCGGTATGGCAAGCCATTTTAACCTTTATTCATTCACAGGATATGAATTCTTGATATCAACAATTCAATTTTCACTAGTTAAAATGCTAATTCTTGATATCAACAATTGCCTTTTGAACTAGTAAAAACTCTAATTCTTGATATCTGTAATTGTATTTTCACTAATGAAATGTCACCATAGGCTGCCATTCAAATTCAATTGTTGATATCAGGAATTCATTTAAAGCGGCTTTCTTACTAGTAACAATCACATTCATGATATCAGAAATTAATATTGTCACTAGTGGCAACTGAATTGTTGATATCAAAAATGAACATTTTTACTAGTAGAAATTCAATTGTTGATATCAAGAATTCAAATCCTGTGAATGAATAAAAGTCAAAACGGCTTGCCATACTACCGGCTTATATCAGATCCGCCCAAACTTTGTCAATTTTCCCTTTGAAAACTTAGCTTTTTTTCAATTGCTTTCAATATTCCTTGATTTTCATATAGGCTTCTCCAGTTTATCTTATAAGTTTTCCATTTTATTATCTTTTATTTGCTTTAATGTTTTATGTGTTTCTATTCTATGGTTTGTTTCCTTGGCTTTTGTAAAGCACTTTGGTCAACACCAGTTGTTTTTAAATGTGCTATATAAATATAATTGTATTGTATTGTCAAATACAACGACGCCACTGGTGTCCTCAATCTGGTGTGAATTATGGAAATGTCTGAATGGATGTAAACACAGGGTATGGGTTTGTGCCTTAACATATGAGAATGCATGGTTGAGATTAATGGCAAAGATCTCACAAAGTTTAAATATATATCCTGTAATAATCTCATTCATCATGATATATGTATATTTTAATCTGTAGCATCCTAAAATGATCTCAAATTAACGTACGCACAAAAATACCAATGTTACCTCTAGAAAATAAATTGAATTCCTTGCATCTTTGTCTTGTTGACTGGTTTTTGATTATAGCCATTTTAGTATAGTTTAGATAAAGCTGTAAACACTACACAATGTACATCATAAAAATGAAATGCACACAATAAATATAAAGTATACACATATTGCAACTTTACTCATGTGCATGTAGTGCACATTTTAATATTAATATGGTACATTTTCATTTAATATGGACCGTTAATGTCTACAGGTGCATGAGCAAAAATAGTTCATTGAACAAGCATTTTTGAATTTTAAAGCTTTGTAAAGGTTTTTTGGATTTTACAAATTTATCTTTATTATACAGTATCCTGAAAAAGGGACATTTATGCTGCACGGATCAAATATACTGATACACATGTCTTTCTCAACCGTTGACGTTCACTTAAGACATAACCGACTGTGTTTATGAGTATATTTTGACATTTTTGTGTGTATTTCGCTGTTCAAGTGCAAAAAGACGCAGAAGAGAACTCAGTGTCGCGCACTATACAGTATGAGAGGCGGCTTTCTGTGCGCGCTTTGGAAAACAGAGCGCAGGTCTTCTTGCGCTTGAATGGTTTAAATGCACATAAGGGGAATCGGTACAAGGAATCGAAATTTTAATTTTTTAACACGTATCAGATTCCAGACCCTAATTTTACATGAATGACTAGTGCTAGGTAGATTACTTCCAAATTACTAAATACAAATGAGCCTAAATGATGAAAACTGTAGTTAGTAATCTATTACATTACACATTTATATAATCTGACTACTTTTAGATTACTTTTGACGTAGTGTACTTATCACATTGATTTGAATAGGATAATCTTGTACCATGTTAATATAAAAATAAAATTTGTTATTAAAACATGGTGCATTAAACGTTACACTACGTCAGGGTTTTGGTGAAGGAACTGCAGGAAGTTGATGAAAAAGTAATAATTAATGTAATAATTGATTAACTAATAATTATTTACAAACCCGATTCCAAAAAAGTTGGGACACTGTACAAATTGTGAATAAAAAAAGGAATGCAATAATTTACAAATCTCATAAACTTATATTTTATTCACAATAGAATATAGATAACATATCAAATGTTGAAAGTGAGACATTTTGAAATGTCATGCCAAATATTGGCTCATTTTGGATTTCATGAGAGCTACACATTCCAAAAAAGTTGGGACAGGTAGCAATAAGAGGCCGGAAAAGTTAAATGTACATATAAGGAACAGCTGGAGGACCAATTTGCAACTTATTAGGTCAATTGGCAACATGATTGGGTATAAAAAGAGCCTCTCAGAGTGGCAGTGTCTCTCAGAAGTCAAGATGGGCAGAGGATCACCAATTCCCCCAATGCTGCGGCGAAAAATAGTGGAGCAATATCAGAAAGGAGTTTCTCAGAGGAAAATTGCAAAGAGTTTGAAGTTATCATCATCTACAGTGCATAATATCATCCAAAGATTCAGAGAATCTGGAACAATCTCTGTGCGTAAGGGTCAAGGCCGGAAAACCATACTGGATGCCCGTGATCTTCGGGCCCTTAGACGGCACTGCATCACATACAGGAATGCTACTGTAATGGAAATCACAACATGGGCTCAGGAATACTTCCAGAAAACATTGTCGGTGAACACAATCCACCGTGCCATTCGCCGTTGCCGGCTAAAACTCTATAGGTCAAATAAGAAGCCATATCTAAACATGATCCAGAAGCGCAGGCGTTTTCTCTGGGCCAAGGCTCATTTAAAATGGACTGTGGCAAAGTGAAAAACTGTTCTGTGGTCAGACGAATCAAAATTTGAAGTTCTTCTTGGAAAACTGGGACGCCATGTCATCCGGACTAAAGAGGACAAGGACAACCCAAGTTGTTATCAGCGCTCAGTTCAGAAGCCTGCATCTCTGATGGTATGGGGTTGCATGAGTGTGTGTGGCATGGGCAGCTTACACATCTGGAAAGGCACCATCAACGCTGAAAGGTATATCCAAGTTCTAGAACAACATATGCTCCCATCCAGACGTCGTCTCTTTCAGGGAAGACCTTGCATTTTCCAACATGACAATGCCAGACCACATACTGCATCAATTACAACATCATGACTGCGTAGAAGAAGGATCCGGGTACTGAAATGGCCAGCCTGCAGTCCAGATCTTTCACCCATAGAAAACATTTGGCGCATCATAAAGAGGAAGATGCCACAAAGAAGACCTAAGACAGTTGAGCAACTAGAAGCCTGTATTAGACAAGAATGGGACAACATTCCTATTCCTAAACTTGAGCAACTTGTCTCCTCAGTCCCCAGACGTTTGCAGACTGTTATAAAAAGAAGAGGGGATGCCACACAGTGGTAAACATGGCCTTGTCCCAACTTTTTTGAGATGTGTTGATGCCATGAAATTTAAAATCAACTTATTTTTCCCTTAAAATGATACATTTTCTCAGTTTAAACATTTGATATGTCATCTATGTTGTATTCTGAATAAAATATTGAAATTTGAAACTTCCACATCATTGCATTCTGTTTTTATTCACAATTTGTACAGTGTCCCAACTTTTTTGGAATCGGGTTTGTATTATTAATAATTAAAACAAAAATGTAAAATGAACATAAATAATTTTGTTTTTAATTTGTTTCATTTCTTTCAAAATAAAACACAAAAAAGATTAAACATTTTATTTGTTCATGCTGTGGCCTCTCAATTCTCTGTGTAATATTACGAACATATATAAGCAATATGCTGCTTTAGAAAAGAACATTTAAAAGACAAAAAAAGAGAATCAATTAATTATGAATAATTTACTTCCATTTTGTGAATATTAAGTAATCATCTCATCAATAAAAATTTAACTGTAGTCTGATCATGTGTATTTTAAAATGTAATATAATCTAATTACTAGTATATAATTTTTGGAATCTAATTATTTAATCCAGACATTACTACCACTGTGAATGACACTTTAAAAATACATCTAAATATTAATGAGAGTAATATCAAAAGTCATTATTTATACATGCTGTAAATGTTTAGCCAGGTAGACGGGCATCTTTTCCCAATTGTGGAATTATTTTACATTTTGTGCTATGATTAGCAAATATTTCTATTTATTTCCCTTAATAACACAGTAATTGATGCATCATCATCATCATCATCATCATCATCATCATCCTGCACACACTAAACTTATATCTATATGTTACCATTTAAAAGTAAATACACATTATTTTTAAGGGGAAATTCTTCTCTCATTTCACCCTGGTCATTCCTGGACTCTGAGCTCAATTGCCGTCTGAGGTAAAACACGCCCCCTTCATTACCATAATACCAACAAATAAATGCAGAAATAAATAAATGTGAAAATAAATAAATGTATAAATAAATAAATGTGGGAAAAAATACAATTATACATTAATAAAAGTAAAAGTATAAATACTCCGCAAGCTTGTAGAAAACAAGCCGCAGATTTCCTTATGATCCCGTTGGACGGCCACGTTCCTCGTTCTCAACGTTATAATATCGCGATGCTACATTTCGCGAGATGTGAGCCCGCTCTCTCCGCCTCTGCAGAGAAATGCGCATGCGTGCTCTGTCACACGTGCTGCCGTTCTCTGAAGCGCGCAGCAGCGAAGATGGCGGACACGGAAAGTAAGCTCATGGTTTACACTTTTGCGTTATATTTTTGCTACGATTGCTGTATTATTGCTTACATTTAAGATGTGCTTTATTGTGAATTGTTATTCACATATATCATGCGAGTCTGAAGTGTAGAAGTAAACTGATCAGTTCAACTTAAGCAGGGCGCGTGTAGAAATGCAAGACCTGTGCGTCTACTTTCAGTAATGCGTCGTACTGGTAGTTAATTCTACTATTAATAGTAGTTCATCTATTTCCCCAGCTCAAATAGCATGCCATTAGGTCGCTAATAATATAATATAGGAACTAAAGGTCTTTCTGTTTGCATGGAAACCTGATAACTTGCCTATTCATAAATAATCTTAGTAAATTAAAAAGTAATGATGCAGTAAGTGGTCAGATTAGCAGATACTTTAAATTTTATAAATTTTGCAAACCTAAAATCACGCCCACTTAATATTAAGTGATTATTTTATATTCATATATTTTCTAGTCATGTATTGTAACACAATGTGATCTGTAGTGGCAGACAGTGGTTGTCTATAACTTTTAAGGTTATTAATGTAACTTTAAGCCTTTTTTGTAGTAAGTAATTGTAAGTCAAACGCCACGTGCTGGCTGCTCAGGCCACGTGGTTCCGCGTCTGCACGCGCTCAGCACAGCGCCCAGACTTGATTTAATATGCTTTGTGTGTGTAGTTCCGCTCAACAGACTCTTTCTTTAATGTGTGTTATTTGTTTTGTCCTCAGTGGGTTCAGCTAAGAAAGAGAAGAAAAGAAAGTCACAGAAATTTTCATCAGGAGAAGTTGGGGTAATTGCACTTTATATGCATGCTTTTTTCTTGATTTCTATATAATTTATCAGGTTAACAATATCATGCTATGTCGCATTTAACTTTGCATGTGTAAATACATAATCAGTGCTCAACAATACGAATTTCTCATCCCACGTGTTTTAGTCTAAAAAAAGTGTTCCCATTCATAACCCATTTTATTTCCATAATGTAATGACTTTTAATGAGAATAGAAATGTAGTGAAAAAGAAATGGTTAGTGTTGTCACAATAATGTAAATTTCCAACTTCGATGCGATACCTTGAAAAATATCGATATTTGATACCACGGGGAAAACTCCCATTTATACTGCCATACAGATAATTTCATTTTTTTGATTAATTTGGGTAATTTTGTTGTAATGGCTTGATTTATGTGTGTTGATCTACATTCCATCCCCAAAAAGTAAACTAATAAAAATAAGAACATAAACTAATTGCAAACGATCGCAAATAAATACAATAGAATAGAGACAAATGAAATAAATGAGGCTGTAAGATGGGTCTAACAGTATATTCAGGTAAGAAATACTTCAGAAATTAAAGTAATCTGATGTAAAATAACACGATAGTTTTTATTGTAAAAATTAAATACAGATTAATGCTTACAATTAAAGTTACAAAAGTTATTCAGTCAAGAGCAGAGTGATTTTCTTTGTCTAATGCAGCAGGTTTATTAGGCTACTGTCACTTTAAGAGTGAATGCACGGATCAAATATACTGATACACAACATGCATTTATCTCAATTTACGTTCCAAAAATGACCTTCAGAGAGAGCGAGAGCTCAGCTTGGTATCAGTGTATCGATGCTGATTTCAGATATTTCGGTATCGATTAGGGATGTCAACAATTAATCGATTAATTGTCGGTAATACATTTAATCGATTAATCAGGGTCATGCGTGTGTGTGCGGCTCAACCGTGAAACACAGGAGGAAAAATTAAGCGAGTGCGCCGGAGTTATGTTTCGGACCATTTTACAGCTGGAGTTACACCTTCATCTTGACTATAAGTTTGCATGTGCATTCACAGCCTTTTGCTTTGCGTAAATGCAAGTTGTAATGTTGTTTATTTTGTGTAGGCCTATATCTATATCTGATTTCTCATATAGAATACATTTGGTTAAGAATTAACGCAGTAGTGAAGCGTGGCGGTGATTGTCTTCAGCTTCAGTGCGTGCAGCTCAAACAACAATGCACGACTAATAATGACTGATTGGGACTGTCATATTGCATAACATTATCGAACACTTAGTTCGAGTTCACTTGTACATTTGCGTTATTTTGTGTAGATAAAATTTGTAATGTTATGTATTTTGTATATATCTGATTAATCTCATATAGGATGCGTTTCTTTGAGTTAAATAACGCGCTACAAAGAGTACCGGTGTTCATTCAGCGCGCGCAGCTCAAACAGCAACGCACAACTAGTAACTATGATTGGGACTATCATATTACATAACATTAATGAGAACACTATTGTAATAAATCGTTGTGAATTCATTGTCTAGTTGGCGTGTTCAGCGCGTTGTTCCAGGAAGAGTGTGTCCATTCTGACCAGCACGCATCTGAGGCGGCGTTGGTGACGCGTTGTATCAGTCGTTATATTTGATAATTAAATGATCAATCACATGGACTCCTCTTACAATCCTATAGCCCTTTATTTAGACTAAAAACCCTTCATTCATTGAGGAACATGGCGTTTTGAGCAGCGTTTGCACACCTTGTCATGGTGTTGCTATAATCCACTGCTGTAGACATATATTGCAGGGTTAAGGCTAACGGTTAATTGATCGTTAATTTAAACGACGATCGATCATGGGAATTTGTGTAAATTGACATCCCTAGTATCAATATATATCGAAATATCAATATTTTTGACAATAGTAATGAGTATAACTAAGGAAAATGTAGGGCAGAAATGTATTTGACGTTAAACCGATTTTCTCATTTGATTTGTCTAAATGAGCGGCAGTTCTTCTGGAATATTTGACCAATCATAGTTAAACTTTTTGTTTAAATTTTGCTGGTATCAGTACCAACGTATGAAATTTTGGTGTTGACAACTACATATTGTTCATTTTCAAAATATGTTTGCTAATAAAGTTATTGAACTGTTCCCGTCAGGACATCCAGGAAAGTGGAGACTTCCTCATCAAACCTGAGTCTAAGGTCGCGAGCTTGGACACGTCCCAGTGGCCGTTGCTGCTAAAGGTCAGTGTGTATTTACCCACAAACCCTTTCACCAAGTGCGTGTGGCATGATGAACGTGTTTATCCATTCGCTGAGCGCTGCTGGTCCTGTCCCTCGCCGGCCTTGCGGTCCGTTCTGGGCCGCAGGGTTACGGCCGTCTGGTTCTGCTCGGCTGGTCCGGTGTTCTGTCGGGTCAGTGGATGGAGGGTCTGATGGCTGGAGCGAGGGATCAGGCCGGCTCTGTCAAAGACGATTAGACATTACTGATCACACACATGCACACTTGAGTCTGATTTTGATGTGGTCACTTCTGCTTTGACCTCTAAACCTGTCTATCCGCAGAATTTTGATAAGCTCAACATCAGGACGGCTCATTACACTCCTCTGCCACACGGCTCCAATCCGCTCAAGAGGAACATAAGTGATTATGTCAGGTAGGAAATCCTGGATTCATAAATCTAATGTAAGTCATAGGGGTGTGCGACATATCTACGATATCGTAATTGTTGTTTTAATGATGTGCGATCTGACATTATAGAGTATATCCCTCACTTTACACAAACTAGACAGTGTGCCTAGACAGTGTGCACAGTTTCACTGCGTGATTTACTCTTAATGCATTTATAATGCCCCCAAAATTCAAGATAAGGGGCAAAAATGCCCTTGTATGACTTCTATTTATATAATTTAATGTAGTTGATCAATATCACAGTCGTTTTTCTCCAAATATCAGCACGAATACAAATGTGATATTGATTTTATACAACAGTTCAATAAACAAGTTAAAATGTAACTTACTTGCATTTTAGACACAATATTGTCTGTTTTTGCTCCATTTCGCCAATGAAAATAGTGCCAAACAAAGACAGGGCGGTTTTGAGTCTCTGAGCAACACACAGCAGCGTTTCCTTACTGAATGAACGAATCGGTTGAATGAGTGATTCAATGACTCGCTCATTAGGACAGTCAAATGCTTCGTTCCTGAATGAATCAGCCGTTTGAATGAATTGGTTGGATGAATGATTCAATGACTCGCTCATTAGGACAGTCAAATGCTTTGCTCCTGAATGAATCAGCCGTTTGAATGAATCGGTTGAATGATTCAATGACTCGCTCATTAGGACAGTCAAATGCTTTGCTCCTGAATGAATCAGCCGTTTGAATGAATCGGTTGAATGAATGATTCACTGACTCGCTCATTAGGACAGTCAAATGCTTCGTTCCTGAATGAATCAGCCGTTTGAACGAATTGGTTGAATCAATGATTCAATGACTCGCTCATTAAGACAGTCAAATGCTTAGCTGCTGAATGAATCAGCCGTTTGAATGAATCGGTTGAATGAATGATTCAATGACTCGCTCATTAACAGTGATTTTCTGCCACCTACTGGTGGTTTTAATTTCACATTTAAAGTATCTTTTAATTTTTAAAATGTAAAATATCAATATTCAGTGTTTTGTTTTAAAACATTATTCATGCATGTGTAACAGCAGGTTAAACTCATTCATGTCCCTCTGAGCTCTTTAAACCGTCTGTGTAAATGATCTAGATCCACTTCAGATGAGATTCTGTGTTTCTTCTGCAATGCAAAGAAGAATTTAGTTGATACTGATTTAATTTGCCCTATTGTGTCTTATTCTAACAGAATTACCAACACAATAACACGCGTAGCAAAATATCTAATTATCGTTATTGAGAATTGCTTTTGTCAATATCGCACACCCCTAGTAAGCCACATGATGATGTGATATAGATTGCATTAGCACTTTGTGCAAAGATGACCAGTTATCTATCACCCATGACTGATGGTTTCTCCACACATGTGTTTGTATTGTGAAGCCGTATTACAAATGCTCACAAGTGTTTATTTTGAATCTGTCTGTCCAGGGCTGGATTCATTAACCTGGACAAACCTGCCAACCCCTCATCCCATGAAGTCGTCGCTTGGATCAAGAGGATTCTTCGTGTTGAAAAAACAGGTCACAGTGGCACGCTCGACCCCAAAGTCACGGGTTGCTTGATCGTGTGTGTGGAGCGAGCCACGCGACTGGTCAAATCCCAGCAGAGCGCAGGTGGGTCAGCCGAAGCACTTCCAGGTCATGAATTTGACGTGTTCAACCTCACATTAAAATCAGTGGCCTCTCCTTACTACTCTTGTGCCATTGCTTTTAGGCAAAGAGTATGTGGGCATAGTACGGCTGCACAATGCGCTAGAGAACGAACACCAGCTAGCCAGGGTAAGTAGGAATGTGTTCTGATTAAACAGAGATGGGGAATATGACTGTAAACCACTAATCTATATAAATGACTGGATTGCTCGTGTTCTAAACTGGCATCAGGCGGTGAAGCCACAGGAAGTGTTCGAGCGGCCATCTTACTGTTTCCTAGCAACAGAAGCCGTCATTGACTTACAGCCAAAACATTGAGCTAAAATCACCTGATTCGCAGTGTCTGTATCACAGGATTAGCTTTACGATGTATGTAAATTAAGTTACTTCAGATGTTATCTGTAATGTTTATGGTCTTTTCGGAGAGGATAGGTTAGGATTGGGCCGATAGACGATTGCTGACAGACATCACAATGTTGAGCCGGCATCATGAAGAAACATTTCATAGAAATGAACTTTTGTTTAAATTGTTTTTATGAATTTAATTAGACTGGAATCCAGAAAAATGGAATTTGAGGTTTCATAGAGCCCTAAACATGTCATTTTTGTGAAGTTTCATGATTTCAATTAATTAGACATGCTTTTTGTTTACTAAAATTTAATTTAACCATTAAAACGGAGTCCAAAAAAATTAAAACGGAAAAATAAAATGGAATTAGGGAAAAAATTAAACGGATTTCATAGGGTCCTAGATAAGATTCACTTCTACTGTTAATGAAATTTTGGTAGGCTACATGGTTTTCATTATGAGATGGATAGACTAATTGTTATATAATTTAGATTGGCTACAGGTTATTTTTATGCCAAAAAGTGTTTATTTTTAAAGGTGCAGTGTGTAAGTTTTAGCGGCATCTAGTGGTGATGTTGTGAATTGCGACCGCTCACCCCTCCCTTTCGGAGCACAGAGAAGCTACGGTGGCCGACACAGGACAATAATGTCGTCTGAGAGCAGGGAGTGACTAGCGCTCTGTAGAGAAGTTTGTCCGTTTAGGGCCACTGTAGAAACATGGCTGCACAAAATGGTGACTTCACTGTAAGGAGACCCGCGGTGTGTGTAGATAGAAACGGCTCATTCTAAGGTAATAAAAACATAACGGTTCATTATGTAAGGTCTTTATACTCCACTGAAAACATAGTTATGTATATTATATTGCTTTTGTCAATAGATCCTCATAAATATTACATACTGCACCTTTAAATTTGTTCGTTGGTACATTTTACCAGTATTTACCATACTTTCAGTTCAAAAATTAAAATGATACAGTATGAAAATTATTTCCAAAAAAAGCTTTTTCTTTAATCAAAGAAAAAGGGGTCGTCTTATAATCAGGGTTGTCTTATATTCAGGACAATACGATAATTTAGAAAATGCCAATATGGCGGCACGATGGCTTCACTTTTTATGACATCATGAGTAATCCAGTTCTCTATATAGATCAGTGCTGTAAATACTGTGATTTTGTTAGAAATCATCCAGTTTACCTAGACTTGCCTGAAAAACAGTCTTTGACTGAAAACCCCGGTTTAATGCATTAAAGTGAATTAAGTCAGAAATATACCACTCTTGTTTTTACTCTGTATATTTGAATGAAGTTCGTGCAGCTCTAGGGGGTCAGTGTGGTGGTTGATTGCTGTATGTGTCGTGATGAGCTTGTTTATCCATTCTCTGAGTGTCTCCCGGCCCCCTCTCTCTCACTGACGCTCAGCGCCGGTGCTGCTGGTCTCCGGCTCTCTGCTGCAGTGTTCTGCTGTAGCAGCCGCTCTCGGAGACACGTGCAGGAGGAGGGCCTGGGGTCACCGAAGAAGAGCTGACATTTCTGAACGCATACATATGGGCCACGTGACCTGCAGGACGTCTTGGGAGAGATTTTCAGTGTGTGTGTTTCTCTGCAGGCTATGGAGTGTTTAACAGGAGCCCTGTTCCAGAGGCCTCCGCTCATCGCCGCTGTCAAGCGCCAGCTGAGAGTGCGGACCATCTATGAGAGCAAGCTTATTGAATATGATCCCGAGAGAAGATTAGGTAGGACCTTGTGGTTTTATTGTGCAAATTGCATTTCTTGTTGACTAATTATTTGTAAGCCACATGATGTGATTTAGATATCTTTGCACAGAGTGCTAATGCAGACTGTCTATCTATCACCCAAGACTGATGGCTTTAATGCAACCCTCTACAGTGCGACTAAATGACTCGTCTCGACTCGCACGGGGCGACTAAATGACTCGCACTCGCACGGGGCGACTAAATGACTCGACTCGCACTCGCACGGGGCGACTAAATGACTCGACTCGCACTCGCACGGGGCGACTAAATGACTCGACTCGCACTCGCACGGGGCGACTAAATGACTCGACTCGCACTCGCACGGGGCGACTAAATGACTCGACTCGCACTCGCACGGGGCGACTAAATGACTCGACTCGCACTCGCACGGGGCGACTAAATGACTCGACTCGCACTCGCACGGGGCGACTAAATGACTCGACTCGCACTCGCACGGGGCGACTAAATGACTCGACTCGCACTCGCACGGGGCGACTAAATGACTCGACTCGCACGGGGCGACTAAATGACTCGACTCGCACGGGGCGACTAAATGACTCGACTCGCACGGGGCGACTAAATGACTCGACTCGCACGGGGCGACTAAATGACTCGACTCGCACGGGGCGACTAAATGACTCGACTCGCACGGGGCGACTAAATGACTCGACTCGCACGGGGCGACTAAATGACTCGACTCGCACGGGGCGACTAAATGACTCGACTCGCACGGGGCGACTAAATGACTCGACTCGCACGGGGCGACTAAATGACTCGACTCGCACGGGGCGACTAAATGACTCGACTCGCACGGGGCGACTAAATGACTCGACTCGCACGGGGCGACTAAATGACTCGACTCGCACGGGGCGACTAAATGACTCGACTCGCACGGGGCGACTAAATGACTCGACTCGCACGGGGCGACTAAATGACTCGGACTCGCACGGGGCGACTAAATGACTCGGACTCGCACGGGGCGACTAAATGACTCGCACTCGCACGGGGCGACTAAATGACTCGCACTCGCACGGGGCGACTAAATGACTCGCACTCGCACGGGGCGACTAAATGACTCGCACTCGCACGGGGCGACTAAATGACTCGCACTCGCACGGGGCGACTAAATGACTCGCACTCGCACGGGGCGACTAAATGACTCGCACTCGCACGGGGCGACTAAATGACTCGCACTCGCACGGGGCGACTAAATGACTCGCACTCGCACGGGGCGACTAAATGACTCGCACTCGCACGGGGCGACTAAATGACTCGACTCGCACTCGCACGGGGCGACTAAATGACTCGACTCGCACTCGCACGGGGCGACTAAATGTCTATTATTAGACATTGGCTTATAAATTGTTAGTTTCACTTTCCAGTGTTTGAGTTAGAGGCTAAGTATAAGATATATTTTCACTGGGTTTGAACACTCCGACTAAGCGCTTAAGAGTTTCGTTCGCCGTCTATAAAGTGCTCTATTCCCATTCATCTCAATGGATGCACAGCGTATTTTTACGCACCGTAAAATGTATTGTGAAGGTGCTCGACTTGCCATTGTTTAGCTGGGCGCTCGGTTTACAAGTCTTGCATACCACGTACCACTACAGATTTCCTTGGTAGTGGGCGGTACTAATGCGCAAACTGCAGTCCCATTGGCTAATGCTCTCCTATTACTGTCTACGCTTTGATTTCAGAAAATCCGTTCGATCAAACGCAGACATATTCATGAACCAGCAGCTCGTTAGACCTTACTGTCTTTATATTGTTGTTAGTAGAATTAGTAGTATCAGTATTATTGTTAGTTACAGAAACACTGACCAACGATGTCTCAAGCATCACCTCCAGTTCTAAGTTAAAATGACAAATATGCATTCATACGTGGTTGCCACATTTTTATTTCTAATTGCTTCAGTCAATCAAGCAGTTTTTTAAATGATAGAACTAGTTAAGTGCTTTCAGGTCATGTAAAAGGCTGTGCTGTTTTACAAAGAAACTATGAAATCAGTTATTTTTTCTGTCTGGATTCCATTTTTCTTTCCGTTTTTTTGGACTCCATATTAATGGTAAAAAAAACTTAACTTTTTGAACAAAAACTTTGTCAAAGTGCTGCACAACAGAGCTTTACTGTTAAAATTAAAACATGGAGGAAAAATAAATATTCAAGTTTTAATTAAATGTAGCGCAATTCAACAGTAATCTATATCTCACAATTTCAAGTTAAACCGAACTTTTTTGACGGGTTGCTGTGAAACCATTCATTCACACAGAGACCCAGAACATGCCGGATTCATATTTAAATGGTCCTTTTGGGGTTTAATATTCACTGACGCTAGTCTATATCGCAGTTTGATTTGTGTATTGACCTACTTTTGATTAATTCATCAAAAACGTGACATTCTGCGTTACAGTAAATTCTGTTTTTATGACTGAATTCCGCCTGCGTTTCCTGCATCATAGGGACCTACTAATTTGGCACACACACAAACTAGCCAATGGGGATTCTTTTTCCACGGTGTGTGTAGAGGGTTGTAATGCACTATAGTGACTTTGTTTCTGAAGTGCAGGATTGTCAGTAACTGTATGTTTTCCGTCCACAGGTATTTTCTGGGTGAGCTGTGAGGCGGGCACATACATCCGGACTCTCTGTGTCCATCTGGGTCTGCTGCTGGGAGTTGGCGGTCAGATGCAGGAGCTGCGGAGAGTCCGCTCTGGTGTTCTGGGGGAAATGGTGTGTTGAGATCCGAGTCTATCTGCAGACCCAAAGTGTTGAGTTCAGTTCTGGGCTTTCTCCCCAGTTCTGCTAATTATTCTTTGGGACAGAAAATGGCTGTGGTAATACAAACATGAAGTGGTTATGCTCTGACCTCCTTCATCAAACTTCAGCCTACATTAACTCTGTTCTTCGTCGTAGTCGAGTAATGAGTTGATGCAATCTCCGTTCAGCTTGCACTGTTTCCTAGATCAGAGGTTCCCAATCCTGGTCCTGGAGGCACCTCAACACTGCAGATTTTGCATGTCTCCTTTCTCTGACACACCCTTTTCAGGTCTTGGAGTCTCTAATAATGAGCTGATGATCAGGTGTGTTTAAGGAGACATGCAAAATGTGCAGTGTTGGGGTGCCTCCAGGACCAGGATTGGGAATCTCTGTCCTAGTTGACTGATGGATGAATTAAAGGTTTTAAAGGATTGAGGCCACATAAAAAGCTTCTCATTGGCTGATACCAGTGTTTGTTTCTCAAAGGATAACTTGGTGACCATGCATGACGTGTTGGACGCCCAGTGGCAGTTTGACCACAACAAAGACGAGACCTACCTGAGAAGAGTCATCTACCCTCTGGAGAAACTCCTCATCTCACACAAAAGGATCGTCATGAAGGACAGCGCTGTATGGAAACTTACTCTTATGCACTTCAGAATTGGTTTAAAATGAAGTTGGTGAATCTGACGGCATGTTTTCGTCACAGGTGAACGCTATATGTTACGGCGCTAAGATCATGTTACCAGGCGTCCTGCGGTATGAAGATGGCATTGAGTTGAATCAAGACATCGTCATTATAACTACTAAAGGAGAAGCCATTTGTACAGGTAAACGTCGGCTCTTGCAGCCCCAGCATGCATCATTGTAAGCCACATGATGTGATGTAGATTGCATTAGCACTAGTGCAAAGATGACTGTTTATCTATCACCCGAGACTGATGGCTGTGTACAATACTTGTGTCTGTTATAACCGATTTAAAAATGAGCAGATTCACATTTGATTTGTTTTTCTTCAGCGGTTGCCCTGATGACAACAGCCGTCATCTCCACATGTGACCACGGGGTTGTCGCCAAAATCAAGAGGGTCATTATGGAGCGAGACACGTATCCACGCAAATGGGGTCTTGGACCGAAGGTAAAGAACGCAGAGAAATCACACTTTTTATTGGTGCCGCCGGTGTACTCGTTTGTTAATGTGGCGACTCTTGTGTTTCAGGCTAGTCAGAAGAAAATGATGATTCAAAAAGGACTTCTAGACAAACACGGCAAACCGAACGGCAGCACTCCCGCAGACTGGAAAGAGGGATACGTAGACTACAGGTACATATAGCTGGAGAAGTGCTGACACATTCCCGTTTACACCTGTTTTAATCCGTCTCTTTTGTCCAATTTCAACCACTTCTGTCCTGATTTCTTAGAGGGGAGGGTCTATGGGCGGGTGTTTTTTCAGATCTTTAGATCTAATGGATGAAATAAGCTCATGCAATTTACATATGAACGCGACCGGAGACGGAGAAACACACGGAGAGCATCAGCTTTAGTTTCTGCTCTGACAGACACAAGACCAGCCGAACGCTGTGAGTGTGTGTTAGAAACCAGGAATGGAGAGAGAACATTGTGCTTGGGGCGTTTGTCATCTTCAAACCAAACTTGGGCCTCCAGCCGAGAGTTTAAATCCCGTCTGGCTAGCGCGCGTCCCATAATGTTTAGCATTAGGTCAGTAGGAGGAGAGTAGGGCGTCTTTTAGAGGCTGTTCCAGTGCATTCGACCACATGAGCGTTTACACTACAAAAGCAATGTGTTTTCAACTACGTCTGGAAGTGGACGAAAGTGGACAAGCTCAAAACGCTTCAGACCCGTTTACACCTGTATTTAGAGTCGTCCACTAGTGATCCGATCAACCAAAGCACATCTTAACACCAGCTCTAAATGGCCTTAAATGCATGATTACATTTGTGCAGTTTAAATTCCTAAAGTGCCCACAGGATGGCACCATTTATCAGTGGATCTGAAATTATGAAACTGAAAGCCAATAAAGATGAATCTTGATCTTTAGTCTTTAGAGCTGTTCCTGCAGACTGTTATCCCTTTTTGGTCTGCGGTGACCCTGGAGGGAGTATGTCTGCTAAAGCAAAACCCCGAGCCCAGGACAGTGCCGTCTGCAGCGGGCCTGACGGTCACCTGAGCTCTCGGGACAAACCCATCTCCAGATGCTTGGAAGTGTTTCAAGTCTTATGGGTTTGGAGTGAAATGTGTATTTATTTTTTTCCTCTCTCCTAGCACACCAAAGGTGAAAAAGGGTGAATCTGCTGCTCCGACCGGACCAAAGGTAAATCTGATTTCTGGAGCGTGTTAACATAACTCTCAAAAAATAGCTTATTGATTTTAACCCAGTTCACATGCCAACCAAGAAGAGAGAGACCATTTATAAATCGGGTTATTCCCCAGTAGTGACGTCAAAACATGAATGTTTCTATTTATGTGAGATGTTAAGCAGTATTTTGACTCTAATACTTCTACATGGGCTAGATGAGATGAGAACACAAGTTCTTGGGTCAGTTCCATTTCAGCCATTAGTCAACTAGTTGCATGTTTATTAGTTTTAATTGCTTAATATACTCTGGGGGCATCAGAAAATGGTTTTGAGATTCAGGGCTAAGAGAATATTGTTACTGTCCAGGGCTCTAGACTGCGACCATTTTTTGATACGAGTTAAAATTTCACACGGTCACATCGGTGCGAGTGCGTAATGCTTTCGCGCTGAGCCAACGCTTGATGACAACTATTCAGTGTTTTCAACCACAAAGTTTATTTTACATTTCACACATTTAAATATACAAGTACTAGCAGAACAATACATTTATAGTTTGTAAAATACACAGTGATGTCTATGGAAGCGGCAATAACAATCCATTAACAACGTGATATATTCATATCAGATACACATTGTGTAACTAACTATAAAGCTTACTCTATTCTTCTCCCACTCTACCGGCCACTTTCATGTATTTCAGAAGTGGATGAATTGTTGTAAATCTGACGGATCTGATTCTCTGAACTGACATGGCGATGCCCATCACGCATTATAGATCAACTAACATGATCATTATATTTTTCAACAAAACCCATTCACTTCTGAGAATCAGAATATCAGTAGTTGATGACATAGCCAGCAAGTTTGTGAATATTTTGAATAAAAACGAGAAAAAAAACGATATAAAAGCGATAATCTGCCATAGTGTTATTGTGGCTGCGGTGTCACGTGAAGGGCATGACGCGTCATCATTGAAATATTACTTTATTAAAGCAACACCCATGGCAATAATACTGTTGTGATCATATTTTCTTTTAAATGTATGCTTATTGGAAGCAATGTTCAGATTCTATTTCGCAAATCAAGCTTTTAGTCACGTCAATCTTGACATCAATGCAAAACCAGCATATAGAAATCAAGAGAACGATTCATCATGCAAGGTCATTGATTAATATAAAAACAAGGGTCCGACCAACTGAGAAAGTTCATCGCACCAGAGCGTCCAGTGGGAAGAATGAGTCTAGAGCCCCGTTCTGTCTACATTAGAGAAACACTTGGATATGCGCCTAATAGGTGTGGGCCATATGACCAAAATCTTATGTCACAATATGAATTTTATTTCACGATAACGATGTATATCACAATATAGTTATGTTTGCTTAAAGTTTTTATTAAAATTGAAATGTCATTAATCTCATCAACTTCAAAATCACAAATGAATGCTAGCCTAACACAAGTAAAAAACTCAAGCTAACTGAAGACAGTCAGTGATAAAACAGGAACAAAGAAAATGACAAGCAAACTACAATAGAACAAAGACACATGACATGGACATCTGAATAACTTTAAGCACTACAATTAAACTACAATAGAGCAAAGCCTGTTTATTAGGCTGCTGTCACTTTAAGAGCGAATGCACTGATCTAATATACTGATACACATGCTCTTTCTCAACCACTTGTTCACTTAAGACGACTGTGTTTAGGATACTCTCAAAACCCCTATTCGGGCGGTAATTGTTTCTTGTGGGGTCATAAGGTATTTTCATCATTGACAGGGGCTAGTCTGTGATTTTATTGCCGTCCGAATCCAGAATGTCAGTGTTTTTCTCCCACCACCCGCGTAAAAATCCCCGGCCGAATTACCTACTGCTTTTTGACAAACACCAAGGTCGTGTGGTAATTTAATTGCCGTCCGAATCCACATCTCTGAGTTTTCAAGAATATATCACTTCAAAATTCACTGTTTATATCCTTTTTGGCCACTGCGGACCACCGTACGGCTGCGCTTCGCTGTAATTTGGATGCATTTTAAAGATCTAGACTTTTACTACTGAAATGCTGGCAAGTATTTACAAGAGCAATATATTTCATCACCGCTCAAAAAATAAAAAGAAGAAAAGCACGTAAACATTTGAAATGGGCAGCAATCATATATGTTAATAACCAAGCAGCATTGTTTACCTCATGTGAATAAGAGGCTGTATTCACTTATTTCTTATTTCCATGTGGAATAAAATGACATCCTTTATTTTGAGATTAAATACAAGACAGAAAACCATTTTAACTATAATGTGCGTCTATATGTCTTCCTATTTTTAAACGCATTTAAAGACATTTTCCTATTAAATTAAATATGCATTTATTCTTATTATACCAAGCATATGACATTTCATTTACAGCATACAATCATGTTATTGACCACGTGAGCAGGTTCCCAGGTGTGCAGGATCACAAAACTCGCTCCTCCACCGTGAATAAATCACCCGAACGCACGAGTTTGATCACTGAGGTGGCATGCACATTTATTTTTATGGACGTCCACGTGAGAAACAATTACCGTCTGAATAGGCCTTTAGACAGTAAGTTCAGTCCTTGTGCTGTATGATTAGCGGCTTTGTGTGCGTGCGCTCAAACCGTCTCAGACAGCGCTCGCATATACCAGAATTTGTCTTTCGCTGATTGTGCTTGAATGGTGTAAAATCACTTGTTTTTAAACCGCAAGGCTTCGAAACGCATTCAAACGAGACGGCACAGAACGGCAACGTCACATGAGCGTAACCGCGATAGAAACGATAGTCAAATCTCTTCCGGCTGACACATTTCTACTGGTTAATCGTGTCTAACGATATATTGCCCAATAACGCACATTTTTCTAGGTTAGGCCATGTGAAGTGGCTAACGTTAGGCCTGCTTGTTTCAAATAAGCCATATTTGAGGTCGATGAATGATAGCTGAGCGTTTGGGTTTCTGTAATTACCATGTGGACCAGCTGCGTTAATGATCCGTCCATCACAGACGGCATGACTTCAAGACGAGGCATAGTTGATCAAATTTTCACAAATTGGCGATCAATCCACACTTAATGGGCACTAATTGTCCTTCTCTCTTACCACCAAACGCTCGCTCCTGTCTGGATTAGTTTAAATCTGCGGTAAAGATGCTTTCCTGTCACATCACACACTCACACTTCAAAACACTGGTTAATGTGTTTACATGTCGGGAGGAATTGGGATAAGGGGAAAAAAAATCTGTCTACTTATTGTCAACTCAAGAACGTGCCTGTAAACACACTTCTGTGCTTCTCTATTGGTATTGGATTAACACACTTTGTTTTTCTAGAGGAAACGTGATGAGAGCGGAAGTGAAAGCGACGCTGCAGCTGCTGCTCAGGATACATCCAAGACAGAGGAAGAAATGAAAAAGGAGAAGAAGAAAAAGAAGAAAGAAAAGAAATTGAAGCTAGCAGAAGAGGCGGCAGCTGAGGCTCCGGAGGAGGAAACCGAGGTCAGCAGGGTTTCGGTGTTCAGGTGACACACACGTCAGTGTTTTCAGATGATCTAAACACACACTCCTTTCACTCGCAGGTTACGGAGAGCGCAAAGAAGAAGAAAAAGAAGAAAAAGGCGAAAGATGCTGAGGCTGGCTCAGAATGAGCAGAGACTGGTGTAATGTTGAGAGATTTAAGAGCAGACCTGTCCAATGGAAACCCATCCTTCCCGTCTGTCAGTGTGATGATGGACGACGGGCTCGTCAAGATCTATGGGCTTGAAGATGATTCTTGTAAATGGTTGCAGTTATGACTCCTTTTTTTTTTTTCTTTTTGTCCAAATGAAACCCGTATTGCCTGGGTGTATTCATGTTATTTGAAAGGTTTTTTTTTTTTATTTTTTATTGTAAATACAGAAGTTGTAATCCTGTAATCAAATGAAACATGACTGACTTTTTACAAAAGATGGCCCTTTTATTTCCTTCTGCTGTTTTACATTGTGCCTAGAGGAGACAGATCTGTCCATTCAGTGATTGCGAGGACCCGTAACACTGGCGTACTTCATTTACAGCAGGTTTATGGGATTGTGTCTTCTCTTCTGGCCCTCTCATTGGACAGGATTTATCCTGGCAGGAATCCACACTGTTTACTGATGTTTCCAGCAGTGCACACTGGTTCTGACGCAGCTATTAGGTGGATGCTTGTCATTCACATCTAGATTAACCATGTAAAGTGATATGCTATAGTTCATAAGTCTTTAGACAATGCCTTTTTGTTCAGTTTTGTATCATTTGATGCATCAGGTCTTTAGGGCTCATCTTACAGTGTGATCTAGAAAGCTCAGGAGGAGACGCCCAAACGGAGCAACAATATGCAATTTTGTGCATTTGAGATTCTGATAGCAGGGTTTCCGCTGGTCTTAAAGTCTTAATTTGACCTTCCACAATTTAAGGCTTTAATGTCTTAAATTGGAGCAGAAAGTCTTAAATTCAATATAATGGTACTAAATTAGGGCCTTGTGATTTCTGCGACGCAGTAAACATGGATGGAATCACAGAATCCATTCATAAAAATAATAAAAGTAAAAGACAGAATTTGAGAAATAAAATGCATTTCATATGGGCCTTAAAAAAAATTATATTTTTTCTGTTAGGCAATTTGTTTATTTCATTATTTCAATTGGACATGCTTTTTGATTTAATAAATTTAACCATTAAAACAGCCCAGAAAAATTTAAACAGAAAACAAAAATAAATAAAACTGATTTCTTAGGGCCCTAAATTTTATTGCAAAATTAAATTGCATGAACTGCAAAAAAAATGTATAGGATTGTTTTCCAGTACAAATATCTCATCTTAAATCAAGATACATTTACTGGAGATGCAAAATGAAGTTTTATGATCAGAGCTCTAGTCTTCAAACTCAATGCAATACAATGATGATTGACAGATGAACTTAATGTTCCTCAAAACCCTGATCTTGATGCATTTTAACTTGATTTATGGATAAGTAAATTTAAGTTTCTTTACTCCAGTAAGCGGCCGTTTACACAACACTTTAAACTAAAAACTTGCTCAAGAGTTTTGAACATTTACATTGTTTTGGGCGCCTGAAAATCAAACTTTTGATTTTCAAAGTTTAAGTTTTCAAAAATGATAGTTATCTTCGTATAAACAAAAACACAAATTTGTGAAAATGATGGCGTCATGCCTATTATGTGTTCAGTCTATAGACGCACAGTGCTTCTTTACATGACCATCTACTGGCCTGAGTGACATGAATAAAGGTTTATTCACACCGGGACGATTATCACGCACTTATCGCCGGCGTTTAACGCCTCGTGACTAAAAGGGCGCCAATGTAAGTGCGCAAAATGGCGGACATAAAAGCATCATTTAAAAAAAAAAAAAAAAAAAATCGGGGTTTTTTGGTTTGACGCGCCGCGTTAACTGGCCGACCAATGAGATTGCCGCTTTTGTTCACGTGCCTGGAGCTGCTGAAGTTACAGTAAAACACAACTTGGTGGCGCTCAAGCACAAAACGGTCTTGCCGAGCACACATTGATACCTAAGAAGACAACAAAGATCCAATATCGGCGTCTTTTCCGTTGTCTTTCCTCATTCAACAGAACAATAACTTCTTCATCGCTGGAGCTGCTACTGCTGCTTGAAATATCCATGTTCTGTTTGCCAGCAAAAAGTGTGAATGGTTTTGGCAAGCAGGTAAATACTGGCTCTCTTCTTCTGTGTGACAAGCAAGTGTCAGAAGCGTAAAGTTGCGCAGCGCCATCTTGTGTACCGGGCTATTTCTGTTTTTCAATAAGCGCCATCTACTGTCAGGGAGTGAATTTGCATGTTGCATCCCCGGTGAAAATCACTTGGGTATGAACACAAAGACGCGTAGAAAAACACTGGCGATAATTGTCCTGGTGTGCATGAGGCTTTATACATTGTTTTTAGGGTGTTTACATGACAGCGATGTACTAAGAACGTAGTTTTTTCCGCATACAGACAACAGTGTTCACAAAACGATCCCCGTTCACACGGATCCGTGAAAACGACTATAATCGCTGTATTCTGCTGCCAGGCCAGTAGATGGCGATGTCACTCTGTAAAGAAACACTACACGCCTATAGACGTAATGCACATGATGCCACAGTTTTCACGAATTTGTGTTTTTGTGATTTTCACTGAGACGATAACGATATCGTTTTCAAAAACGTAAAAATTTGCGCAGAAAAAACGCAGTTGTCGTGTAAATGAACGGCCAAAACGCACAAGTTTTCCGTTCTTAGTTTAAAACAGTTGTGTAAACGGCCCCTCAGGCGTTTTCTTGCATCTGTGTGAACGGGGGTCGTTGTCTGTACACGAAAATCTTAATGTTTAGTACATCGATGTCGTGTAAACTAGTGTTGTAGTCAAGACCACCTAATCCGAGGGCTTGAGACCAAGACAAGACCAAGACCAAGGCAGGGCAAGATCGAGTCAAGACCAGCACTCCTTAAATTCATAAAGATCCACATTACCACCTGAGAAATTACTTATTTTTAATCAATAAATATAATTAGAATTAGAGACTATATAGAGCTGTTACCGATCAAATGAAATTACATCCAATCACACTAATGATGTTAATAAATCAGACAATGCACTGGCAGTTGTGGTCTTGACCGGTCTTGAAACAAAATCCTGAGTCTAAGACAAGACCAAGACCTTGGTCTTAAGACCGGTCTGTACTACAACACTAGTGTAAACACACCCAGTGTGCATGTTGAAATATTACTAACAACATAAAAGTTTATATTATAAAAAAGACACGTGAACACGACCTGAAAGAAAGATGTTTGTTTTCTTGTAGTTATGCTAAAAGACGACAAAAGGCATGTGGTAGATTGTGTGCAACTGGCTTTTCAGCAAAGTTTTGATCATGTTGATCATTAAGAGGCTTTAGAAATTCATGGATCAAATATGAAACGGTAGGTGTTGAAGGGTTAACATCAAAGCAAGTCGTATAATTTACTCCGTCCTCTTGAACTATCTTGATGTCTGTCATGTGTTAAGTGTTTTCTCCTGTCCTGAGATGGACGGACAGCTGACTGCACAGAAAATATAATGTACAACATCTGGCAAAAGTTATGGAATCACCACACTTGTCATTTGTGCTTTTTTTATTTGCTATAAAGCAAAAAAAGCTGGATGAACATCCTCAGTGTGGTGATTCCATAGTTTTTGCCAGGGGTTGAACTTGTCTCGGTTCACATACAAGATACCATAAAAGGAGGGACATAAAAAATAATGTACAACAACAAAAACAATGCTTTTAGGATTGAAAGGTCTTCGTTTTAGATCTTTATTGGATAAATGTTGCTTGTGGCATCATGGTATTATATGATGTTCAAGTGTTTTCTTCTGGATTTCTGCCTTTAAGGACTTAGAAAACTAAAGGTGAACCACACAGGTATGAACTCAAATTTAAAGCCACATTTAGGCCACAAAAAGTCACAAAAAAAGTGTTAAATGAAGATTCTGTGGGTCTGGCAAGTGTGAAAACAGAAAGGTTTCTGCTAGATCATCGCAACAATAGCAGAGATCATCAAAAGGCCACACAAACGCATTATTAAATATCTATTTTCTGCTCTTTATTAATGTCTGGACACAATAAAAATGGGTTTCTAACTGGTTAAAGTGCAGATGTGTGTGAACAGGAATTGTCTTCTTTTTTTTTTTTTTTTAATTGCTTGAACAACAGTTACAGAACAGGAACAAATAAAACAAGACAAAAAAAAAATAGGAATTGTCATTATTTTGTGTCTGAGTCTGCCAGATGATGGCACCATAACGCAGCCAATCAGACTGGACCTGCTGAGAAACTGCATACAGAGATCTTTTTCAAAAGATCATTTTATTTAGCCTATAAAAAGATAATTTTATGTAGCCGATATGACAGACTTGTGCTGCACATGTTGCACTGAACTGTATTTTCCTTTTCTGAAGTGATTCCAATCATATTTCAAGCAATTCAAACCCATCATGATGAACAGTGCACATCTGAAGTGTCTCAGCTGAAGGAAATAATATATTATTTATCGGCTTTTATATATCGGACACATTTTCTTATTGGGCCGATAACATTAAAAATGAACAGATATCGGCCGATACCGATATGGTGGCCGATATATTGTGCATCCCTAGTTTAGATAATATTTATTCCATAAAAGGATTAGAAGATGGTAGAAAACACACCAATGATTCATATCTAATTATATAGCAAAGTTCTTTGGCGTACGCCCCGTCCTTAGTCCTGATCCTGAGGGATGCAGATTCTGGCTGGAGTTAACCCCCAAAAATAAAGGAAACACAGACTGATACCTATGTTTCGTAGTTGGAATTCCTACAAATATACAAGGAAAAGATTTTTTTTTAAATGACAGATATGTTCAACAGTCTGACTCCCCCTCCCCGATAAAAACAAACCCATTGTCATACAGAAACATTCCATCCATCCATTTATCAAACTGCTTACACTCCACTTCACCTGTGCTGCATGTCTTTAGATTGTGGGGGAAACCAGGGCAATATCCAGGAGGAAATCCTCGCCATCACAGGGAGAACATGCAATCCCTACACAGAGAGACTTCCTGTCTCAAACCAGGTCATAAAGACAAGCAGCACATAATTCACTGCTTAGTCTCCCTCTACAGCATAGGAGGCTGGTATGGTTGCCAAGTCTGTGTAACAAAAACAGCCCAAAACACAAAATATCTAAACATAAACATTTTACAGTCTGTATTATGATGTGGTAGTAATATAAGACACAATCACCCGGACAAGGCTTAAGCTAGTTCCGGTCTAAAATGAATGTTTGAGCTGTTTTAACTGAAAGAAACTTCCACTGATATACTGGATCTTAAAATATGTCAGTGTATTGTTTTGTCTCAAGATGCACACCAGAAATGTTTTTTTTCCTAAGGCATGTTTATAAAAGTCACTTAAATGCCCAAATTGAACTAAAGCCTAATCCTGGCTCAATCTAAGCCATGTCTGTGAAACCAGGCCAATATTTTTTATTAAAGTGCCCCCATTATGGCATTTGAAAGGTTCCTATTTTTGTTTTGGGAGTCCCCAACAACAGGTTTACATGCATGCAAGGTCAAAAAACACTTTCATTGTCTCATAATATGCATTTATTTTTACCTTATTTACTCAACGACTCCCAAAGGATTCGCTCAACGATTCATTTTTCCAAACCCCTCCTTTGCGTGACGCTAATCTGCGGTGATTGGTCAGATGACCCAGTCAGATGTGATTGGTCAGATGACCCAGTCAGATGTGATTGGTCAGATGACCCAGTCAGTTGTGATTGGTCAGATGACCCAGTCAGATGCGGTTGGTCAGATGACCCAGTCAGTCGCGATTGGTCAGATGACCCAGTCAGTCGCGGTTGGTCAGATGACCCAGCCAGATGCGGTTGGTCAGATGACCCAGTCAGCTGCGATTGTTCAGATGACCCAGTCAGCTTCGATTGGTCAGATGACCCAGTCAGCTGCGATTGTTCAGATGACCCAGTCAGCTTCGATTGGTCAGATGACCCAGTTAGTTGTGATTGGTCAGATGACCCAGTCAGTTGTGATTGGTCAGATGACCAGTCAGTTGTGATTGGTCAGATGACCCAGTCAGTCGCGATTGGTCAGATGACCCAGTCAGTTGTGATTGGTCAGATGACCCAGTCATTTGTGATTGGTCAGATGACCCAGTCATTTGTGATTGGTCAGATGACCCAGTCAGTCGCGATTGGTCATATGACCCAGTCAGTTGTGATTGGTCAGATGACCCAGTCAGTTGTGATTGGTCAGATGACCCAGTCAGCTGTGATTGGTCAGATGACCCAGTCAGCTGTGATTGGTCAGATGACCCAGTCAGTCGTGATTGGTCAGATGACCCAGTCAGTTGTGATTGGTCAGATGACCCAGTCAGTTGTGATTGGTCAGATGACCCAGTCAGTCGCGATTGGTCAGATGACCCAGTCAGTCGCGATTGGTCAGATGACCCAGTCAGTTGTGATTGATCAGATGACCCAGTCAGTCGCGATTGGTCAGATGACCCAGTCAGTCGCGATTGGTCAGATGACCCAGTCAGTTGTGATTGATCAGATGACCCAGTCAGTCGCGATTGGTCAGATGACCCAGTCAGTTGTGATTGATCAGATGACCCAGTCAGTCGCGATTGGTCAGATGACCCAGTCAGTCGCGATTGGTCAGATGACCCAGTCAGTTGTGATTGATCAGATGACCCAGTCAGTCGCGATTGGTCAGATGACCCAGTCAGTTGTGATTGGTCAGATGACCCAGTCAGTCGCGATTGGTCAGATGACCCAGTCAGTTGTGATTGATCAGATGACCCAGTCAGTCGCGACTGGTCAGATGACCCAGTCAGTTGTGATTGGTCAGATGACCCAGTCAGTTGTGATTGGTCTACTGCGTGCAGCACAACGCCTATCACCATTACTGGATTACGGCTTGTCAAGTGTTGAACATTTTATACAGTGTATGAACAGACATGGAATCAATTTTGCCTTACCAATTCGAGCCAGAGTCTGACGAGGAAACGTCCAGAGTTGCTGATGAACCAGAAAGTCAATGGCAAACACGACTGGAGCAGGATCTTTCTCAATGGTAAGTGTCAATGTAGTTTATAGCACTTTAGGCAGAATCGGAGTAAGAATGTCTGAGAAGTGACGTGCTGAAATCTGATTAATCTTGCTGTCTGTCACCATTTGTTAGCTCAGTGTAACACGTCACAGATGAATTATTTGCCGAATTTATTCAGGTGCACGTGTGGGAACTGTATCAAAATGCCAAGCGAGGCTGAAAATGCGGTCTTGACGTCACAACGAAACGGCTTGGGATTTATTTAAAAAACGATTCGTTTAATTGACTCAGAGTTGACTCTTACTTTTGAGAGACAATAACTTTATATACGCTGCACTTTCAGATTTAAAACTTTGCAGGATGTTTTCATTCACAGAGCTATGTTACACACTACATGAAAGGTCATTTTCAAAAATCCATAATAGGGGCACTTTAAATAAATCAAATGTATATATCTTGCAGTCACATGCTGTGTCCAATCCTTACTGAAATCTGCACGCAACACCCAAATGAGAAATACATTTCGGTTATATAAATATATAAATCCAAAATAAACATTTCATTCTTACCCCTCCCTAGCAAAAACAAAAAACCTACACTGTCTCTTAGCACACAGTCCCACCATTGGTGGAATATTTCAAACAATAAATAAATAAACAAACAAAAATAAATATGTGAAACTTCCATGGGAAAATGGTGGACTTGGCAACCCTGGTGTCTGGTTATTGGGGCTGCACATGAAAGAACATGAATAATTTTTATGATGGCTCAGGGGAGCAGGGGTTTCCCTCCTCTTGCCTCTAATGACCTTGTTTAACACACTTGTTTAGTAAGACCATGACATCATATGAACTGTTTTGAGAAGCCGCTGGATTCTGTGAAACCACTAATTATACTTTGCATGTTTGCCATTTTGTCACACACAAACATAGTAAAGAAAGACAAAAACTCTTACGTGAAGAGATGATTTTAGAAGAGGTTCTTACACCTTTTCACCAACAGATTTCAAATGTTTGTCGAATTTGTAACGATTATACAATATAGATCGCTGAAATAGATTTCAGGTTTTGTGTTGGGTACCGCTTGTTGAAACAATCTTTTCCTTTTTCTTGATAATTCCGTCAAGTTTTCCATGACAGGTTACACTAAAGCAAGGAAACTTCCTCAGGTTTACTCTCTCAGCATATCCTGAACATTTCTTGTTCTGTATAAAATATGACTGCAGTTATTTTTATATTCAGTCCCTGTACATGCCAGAACACATTATTATAAAATGTTCCAGTATATTTGCTTGTAATTCACCATGTTCTTGACTAGTCGTTGTAGAGTCTTGGCACAGAAGTGAAGTTCCTGCTCCAACTGGCCTTTAGGAGTTTTTGAAGACATTCTGATGCAGTGTAATGATTGCTGATGGTTTTTACAATACACATAGCTGCTGGCTTATTTTTAGCTGTTGCAGAGGAAGATCCACAGATATCTGCTTCTAGTTTTCTGCTCTTAATCTAAACCATACTCCATCCCAGCGCTCTCCACATCTGCCTTCCAAACGTTTTGTCCAAACTTGGTCTTGTGAACTGTGTGACTCAGCGCGAGAGAGATCTGCTTCTGCATGCATGCTTCTGTATCTTTCTAATCTTTCAAAACTAGTGACCCTACTTACAAGATGTTGGTTTTGGTCCAGCATAACCATGTTGTTCACCAGCAAACTTGGTCTTCCTGGTGGTTTAGCTAGTTTAGAAGTCACCAACAGCATCCAAAACACACTGTATACTGCTCATGTGTGGCTTGTATCTTCCTGCAAATATCTAGTTGACACATTCTGATGCTAAATTGTACTTTGATTACACTAGGAACCAGGTTTATTATCCTAGACAGCAGCATAGATACATCTGGAATCCACACGTACCAGATGTGGGCCGGATCTGGGCCGACACTATGTTGCTGTCTGGGATAGTTAACTAAAACTAATTCAAACTATTAAAAAGAACTATAATAGTATCTCAATGATACTACAATAACATTGATATACCAACCAGATAACATCCAAAAATAATCACAAATATAGCTGCTAACAGCAATTATCGGGGTTTAAGCACTTTAAGACCTTTAAGCACATGCGTAAAAAGATGTTTTTTTTTTTTAGCATGCATGTAACCACTTAGATCATAGTTGAAAAAGACCATTTACAGCAAATACAGGCAATTTACCATAGGAAATATATGTTTTAACAGTTATAGCCCCACCTATGGGCTGATCTTCATAAAAGTTTGCATGCTTGTTTGAATCATGTTATGAATCATGAGATTTCCTTTAGGAACGATAGGCTTTTGGGTAGACTTGGCCACCCCTGTTTTCTAAATGACACAGCTATAGCTATCCAAAGGCCAAAGTTCAACATTTTTTTGATAATTTTTGACCTAGAGAGTCCTGAGAATTGTGCCACAGGGGTTTTATTGAGGTTGAGCCAAAAACCTAGGACTAGTTCGCCAAAGTTGGTTTTTGAAATAATCCCCAATATTTAATGAACGATTCGATTGACAGCGAAGGTCTTAGAGGCAAAGTTGCTCAGCATGAGGAGTTCTATCATGCGGTATGAATGTTTTGGGGGCGTGTGTGAAAAATTGGGTGGTATACAATGAGGCCCAGCAAGTTTTGTTTCTGATCGGCCCCTGTTAACACTGATAGCCACTCAAACTTCATTGGCCACTGGCCGCGCTTTTCGAGATACGCGAATGTCCTCAAAGGCAGTCTTGGCACCTTGGACAAAGACACCGCATGCCAATTTTCAAGTCAGTCAGACTTAGGGTTGCATAGTTATAGTGATTTTTATGTTTTTTCCTTTTATAGCGCCACCAAGTGGCCAGTTGCCGCGTCCCTGTTCACGCGGCCACAGAATGAGCTCTTACATATGTGCACCAAGTTTGGTGAAAATATCTAATTTCATTCACAAGTTATAGCCATTTTAGTAAAAGTGGCTCCTCCCACTTTGAACCCTGAATTGAAATATGGAAATTTCAATTTTTTTTTTTATAATTATTGACAATCAGACTCCAGAGAATCCTGCTGCACTGGTTTGGTTCCGATTGGGCCAAAAACCTAGGACTAGTTCGCAAAAGTAGGTTTTTCAAAAAATCCAAAATACCGGAAAATTTCACCAGGGCGACGATCGAAAACGATTCTTTTTGTCTGTCTTGACTCCAACGATACAAGACACTCGAGCCTATGCCTAACGGTTGAAATGCGAGTGCTTTGTTTGTGCAAATTTTTCACACTTTCATGTGACGTCTGCTCTCACATGTGCTGTGGTGCTCTCATGAACGTGCGTTGGAGATTAATATTTTATAAATAAAGCAGTAAATTATGTTTGTTTTCTTGCGCAAAGCACTCGCGTTACTTCATAAAACTGAGGTTAAACCACTGGAGTCACATGGACTATTTTAACGATGTCTTTACTGCCTTTCTGGACCTTGAAAGTGTTCATTAAATTGTTGTCTATGGAGGGATCAGAGAGCTCTCAGATTTCATCAAAAATATCTTAATTTGTGTTCTGAAGATGAATGAAAGTCTTACGGGTTTGGAACGACATGAGAGTGAGTAATTAATGACTGAATTAAAATTTTTGGGTGAACGAACCCTTTAATTGGATTTTTCAAAAAGCATATGCCAGATGTTTTTTTATTTATCCATTTGCCCAAATATTTAAGCAACCAATGAACTTTCCACTGAATTTAAAGTCCTGCCCCTCTGACCCACAGCTAATTTTATGAGACATTACAATAAATTATGAATCAATGCATCATAGATTATATCAGTTTAACAGTTTTAAGTTATTTGTAAAATAAAAATCAATTGGAGTTAACATTAGTCATTGGCAGATTCAATTAAATTTAATATTTTTTTTAAACCATTAATCACCAAATGTTGAGTAGAAGATGTCTGAGAATGAAGTACCAACACGATCCGCAATATATTTCAAATGACCCAACTTGTGTTTGCCACAATATTAACCACTGTGTATTTTAGACTGAGTCATTTTATTTCACACGTAGCAATGGCAATGGCCCTCGTTGTGGCTGGAGATTGTGAGGAATAAAGAAAAAGTAAGAGAAGAAAAGGAATGTGAAGTGCAGCGCTAGTTCTGGATCTGATTACGAGTGCGAGCCATGCATCAGAGCTACGGTTTGACCTTGACAGCTGAAATCACAAACCCCTCTCATTTACATGCAAACCTCTCAGCTGGGTGAAATTTCTACAAGAAAACATGCTCGGTTAAACCATGGAAACTGAGGAGCTTTGAAGAAACAAGCGGACTGCAGTGAAAGTGGAAGATTTTAATGTCGGTCACTTTTGTAGATGTGTCTGATAAGCAAAAGCATACGGGCTTGCTGTGACAGAAGGGAAACAGCGAATGGTAATTCTGCACCAGTATGGAAACACATCCACAGGAGCTCTGGGAGTCGCTCAGCTCACAGATACAGGCCCATTCTGCTCAAAACAGAGCCTTTTCTTTCATACATGTGAACAACTGTGACAATCCTTTACTCAGCCTCTTGCAGGGCTGGGCAGCTTTGGCAGAGTTTAGCTCCAACCCTGATCAAACTCACCTGCCTGGAGCTTTCTAGTGTAGATGAACTAAAAACAGAGGTGTTTCACGTACAGATGACAATGTTATCAAAACGATCCCCGTTCACTCGAATCCGCGAAAACGCTGTATTCTGCTGTCAGGCCAGTAGATGGCGATGTCATTTTGTAAAGAAACACGACGCGCCTATAGACTGAATACGTAATATGCATGTGCATGACGTCACCATTTTGACAAATTCACATTTTATATGGTTTACAGAGACGATAACGGTATTGTTTTCAAAAACCTGCACTTTGAAACCTGTCGGAAAGTGGGAATATTCGAGATGAAATGTCCCACTTCTGACCTCAGTGAGTTTCAGTCAATCACGTCATGCTTGTATGCAGAGAACGCGCTGTCTGTGAATGTCCTGACTATGACACACACACACACACACACACACACGACAAGACAACAGAGAACACGCTGTCTGTGAATGTCCTGACTATGACACACACACACATACACACACACACACATACACGACAAGGCAGAAGAGAATGCGCTGTCTGTGAATGTCCTGACTATGACACACACACACACACACACACACACGACAACAGAGAACACGCTGTCTGTGAATGTCCTGACTATGACACACACACACATACACACACACACACATACACGACAAGGCAGAAGAGAATGCGCTGTCTGTGAATGTCCTGACTATGACACACACACACACACACACACACACACACACACACACACACACGACAAGACAGAAGAGAACGCGCTGTCTGTGAATGTCCTGACTATGACACACACACACACACACGACACTGTAATGTTGAATGTCTATCATTAATGTTTCATAGAGACATCAGTATCAGTGATTCTGGCCTTCATTCATAAAAACATGCCATTACAACAAATATTTCAAATATACTGTCTTTGAGTTGTTTCTACATTAATTTGGTGAGTAACAGTGAAATTATTACAATATAAAAATATTAATTCATTTTTTTTATCGATTGACAGCACTAATCATATAAATGTAATTTTTTTTATGTTTGACATCGCTGTGCTCTTTGGATTCAGGATTTGCCGCCATTTTGGAAGTGATGACGCGTCTCTCTAAGGTCAGGGTTGATCTGCCCCGAGTTCACAGGTCCAACTTCGAGCGGCATTCCAGATGTTATTTCCAAGTAGGAGGTGGAAAACATCTGGATTCTGAGTTGCCTGTAACAGCATAAGTCACAGTCTGTGGATGACCGATCTCGAGACGCGTCATGAGAACACAGCGATGTTTGATGCAATGCACATATTTTTGGCATCTTTAATGAACGGCTTAACCCTCTCGTTGTGTTCAAATCTGGATACGCCACTTGGGGTCAAATTGACACCATGACACTATAAGAAACATGATAAAATAAGAATATATAAAAAATAAGATTCACGTAAAAACAGAAAACCTTTATTGTAGCTTGTCAGAGACTGAAAAAAAGAAAAATTAAATATGTGAGAAATTTATTAACTTCAATATATTTCAATTTAACCCCATATTACATACATAGTATCTAACATTATTTGTATTTAGTGTGAATGTCCCATAGTGTCGGCCCAGATCTGGTACACATGGAATCCACACACAGATGTGTGCCGACACTATGATGCTGTCTGGGATAGCCTCTGCCTTTTGTTATGTCTGGTTCTCAGAGCATCGTGAGGGGAAAATGGGTTTCGCATATTTTTCAGTAAACCAGAAAAACATCCTTTCACAGATTTGTTTGTCCGTGAAACTGAAATAGAAGAAGAAACAGCGGATTTTCCTTGGATGATTCAGAAGACAAGTCTCTAATTTTGAGTAAACTTCAAATCTTAAATTTCATAAGTTCTTCTGACTCTTTTTCAAATTAATGCATTTTGGCAAATTGCATTGAAACCAATTGAGCTTGATTCAACCACTAAAACAACCAACATTTGTACAGTCCTTCCAAAACACATCTGTGTCACAACTTTGCATGCGCATTCATGACCCAAAATGAGAACTTGTCACAAAATTTAAAGAAGAAATAAATAGTTTAACCAGTGTTTCAAGAAGTTTGAAAATCAAATGCGGGTCAAACTGACCCGAACACAATATTGGCTTCGATTTCGGTCTGTTCCTCACACAACCTCAAACAGCATCATACTATCGGCCCAGATCCGGCCCACATCTGATACACATGTGGATTCAACACGTTCCAGATGTGGGCTGGATCCGGGTCGGCACTATGATGCCGTCTGGGACGTTATCATATGGCTTTGGACTACTATCATATGAGCTACTTTTATAATCCTTTCATGCTGATTTTTGGAGCATGAGCATTATTTCTTTGTGTTCCACTGAAGGAAAAACGCCAAAAGGATTTGGAATGACAAGTAAAGCCTTGCTCATAAAAACAGGAATTCCTGTCATTATGTTAATAGATGATCTGTTAGCGTTCAAATTATCTACAGAAGACTCTTAATACAACAAAACCCACACACACACATATATCATTCATTAGAAACTAGAAAACAAACATTTTTCGGGGAATTTTCTTTTTTTCTTTTTTTTTTTTTTTTTTACAGAATTACAAAATGTACAAAAGCATAACCAGATAAAGAAAAGCCAAAAAATAAAAGCACATCTACTTTACTATTCTGGTTTTGTTTTACATGAAGAAGCCATCCACACCATCAAAATAAATCTAGTTTAAATCACACACTGCACACTGCAAAAAATGCTTTTCTTACTTAGTATTTTTGTCTTGTTTCCAGTCTAAATATCTACAAATTCTTAAATCAAGATGCATTTACTAGATAAGTTAAAGGTGCAGTATGTAATATTTATGAGGATCTATTGACAGAAATGCAATATAATATACATAACTATGTTTTCAGTGGAGTATAAAGACCTTACATAATGAACCGTTATGTTTTTATTACCTTAGAATGAGCCGTTTCTATCTACACACACCGCGGGTCTCCTTACAGTGAAGTCGCCATTTTGTGCAGCCATGTTTCTACAGTGGCCCTAAAGGGACAAACTTCTCTGCAGAGCACTAGTCACTCCTTGCTCTCAGACGACATTATTGTCCTGTGTCGGCCACCGTAGCTTCTCTGTGCTCCGAAAGGGAGGGGTGAGCGGTTGCAATTCAAAACATCACCACTAAAACTTACACACTGCACCTTTAAAAATAAACACTTTTTGGCATAAAAATAACCTGTAGCCAATCTAAATTATATAACAATTAGTCTATCCATCTCATAATGAAAACCATGTAGCCTACCAAAATTTCATTAACAGTAGAAGTGAATCTTATCTAGCGCCATATGAAATTCGTTTTATTTTTTCCCTAATTCCATTTTATTTTTTCGTTTTAATTTTTTGGACTCCATTTTAATGGTTAAATTAAATTTTAGTAAACAAAAAGCATGTCTAATTAATTGAAATCATGAAACTTTACAAAAATGACATTTAGTGCTCTATGAAACCCATTTTTTTCCCCCTCAAATTCCATTTTATTTTATACCAAATTCAAGTTTTCTGGATTCCATTTTAATGGTTTAAATTTTCATCAAATGTCTAATAAATTATATTCATAAAAACAACAATTTAAATATTTTTAAAAACAAAAAAGTTCATTGAGCGATGGGTGATTGCAATTCACAACCTCACCACTAGATGCTGCTAAAATTCACACACTGCACCTTTAAATGACTTAAGATATTTTTTCTTGTTTTCTGGAAAATAAAATCAAAATAAAGTGAGTTTTTGCTTAAAACAAACAAAATCTTGTTTCTGTTTAAACTCTTGTTTCTTGTTTCAGTCCCAAACAGACACGATTATTTTTCTTATCCCACTGGCAGATAATTTTTCATGTTTTAAGCAAAAACTCACTTCATTTTGATTTTATTTTCCAGAAAACAAGAAAAAATATCTTATGTCATTTTACTTATCTAGTAAATGCATCTTGATTTAAGATATTTAAACTGGAAACAAGACAAAAATACTAAGTAAATAAAGCAATTTTAAGTGTACGCAAATATGCAAACTCAGTCAAATTGGCCAAGACATTTCAACTCTGCTTTTGTGCATAAAATACGTTTACATAAACATCAATACTCGAGTCATGTAGAAACGTCTGTGCCATTATGTTTTCAGGTGGCTAGCTTTAAACAGAAAACATGATGAATTTACTAAATAGGCGAAAGAAGGTATTATATAAGGTGGTATATACCACCTTATATAAGACCTTCTTTCGCCTATTTAGTAAATTCATCACATTTACATTCACATATGTGTGGATGCTGATTGAGCAAGAAGCTCTTCAAACTCTTGCTTCACCATGATGGTAGTCGGTGTGAATGAGAAAACCGTCCGTAGAAACGTTTTTCTGAGAATGCCATGCATAATTGCAATAGAAATTGTGTTTTTGACACTTTTAGCAAAGCAATTACATGTAAATTTCAAGCTTAAATCTTCTTAAAAGCAGTTTTCCATTCCTACAGACTCCTCCTCTTCATTTTTATGCCAAAGATAAAGCTGGATGTGGTGGTTATGGAAGCTAGCTCATCGACAAAAAACACACAGCTTGGCTTTTTAGCCATAGAATAAACATACCGTCCCAATCTTTCTGAGTAAATGAGTACCATTTCCATTTTCCACATGGCTTGAGACATTCTTCGTGGCCTTTTTGAGCACCTCAGTCCACCACAGCGTTCAGAAAAATAAATCGCTGGTGCGCCACTGGAATTCAGGTGAACAGATGTTCTTCTGGGCCTTTCCGCTATCTTACATTTCAAACTTTCCCCTTAAAGCAACACCAGAATCGCTCTAAAAGGATGTTAGCAAGGCTGCCTAACCTAGAGAACAGCCGCTGGATTTCAGCACGAGGTTAACTGCAGAACGTGAGAGTCCAGGATAAAGTTGAGCAGGGGCTGAAAAGAGCTTCAGGAGAAATATCAGTTTGTTAGTCTCATTTCCACTTTGCCAAGCTGAATCCTCAACGAAAACGTGTGTGTGTGTTGGGTTAAAGGGTGTGTATGCTTAGACCAGTTCCACTTTGGAGTTGGGGTAGACGGCCACCACGTCATAGCCCTCGGGAGGCTGCACGCGAGCCTTGGCGTGCGTCTCACAATACAGACTCTCATCGATGAAGAAATATCCTCTCTGCTTCAGATTCAGCCCACAGTCGTCACACAGGAAGCAGTCGGGATGATAGAGCTTGTCTCTGGCCTTCACAATGGTTCCCCTGTGTTAAAACAGTTATAACACACTTGTTAGATGTCATTTATTATTACTTAGTGCTAGGGTTGCAAAGGGGCTGAACATTTCTGGTAAATTTCCAGAAACTTTCTAAAAGTTTCCAAAAATTTCCCAAGAATCCTGAAAAGTTTCCAAAAAATTAGCTGGAAACTTTGCAGCCCTACTCAGTGCCATGGGATTTTATTGTCACTTCATTTGGTAATTGGGTCAATAGTCCAAGATAAAGAAAACGACCAATCTTTTTTTTTTTTTTTTTAAGTCAGTTTTTAGGAATTTCACATTTGTATTTCTGTCGGTTTCATCTAGTTTTGAAAAATGTTTTATACCATTTTCAACAAAAGGTTACATTTAATGATTTGGTGCATCCGAGCAGTGTTGGGGAAAGTTAAAAGTAATGCGTTACAATATTGTGTTACTCCCTAAAAAGTAACTAATTGTAACTAAATCTAAAGTAATGTGTTACGTTACATTTTGCATTAGTTTTTCTCGCCTGGGCTGGGTTTGCTTGTTTGTTTTTTTGGTAACAATGGTTCGTTATTAATAGTAACTAGGCAGGACAAATGAGTAATATTACATTAACACTGCAGCTACTACTATTAACTAGTATGGAAACAAACTGAACTAATCAGTAAGTAATATCAACTTTAGGACTAAGATAGTTTCTTATTAGATAATCAAACATTACTGAATGAGATTACTCTCATTAATAACTATCAGCTAACTACGGCAAATGATAAAGAATTACTAATTAATTACTAATCACAACATTAACGTGTTTTTTTTATACTTTCAACTTGTTCATAAAATGCATCACTATTTACTCAAGTGTTACCTAGTCACTCTTCAAGAACTACTAGTGATCTGGACCATTATTTTAAGGCAGTGGCTGTTTGCACTAAGTGAAAATATTGACAGATTTTAATTACACAATGTAAAAATAGCAGTATTTTCTTTGCAATAAGTGTAAATAGTAGTTAGATGCTATTTATACTTATAAATAGTGGCAGATACTATTTGGACCTCAGTGTTGTTGTACATTACACGGTATGCAATAATAACAGAGAGTGAAAATTATTATATTTATTAAACTTATTAAATGGATGCCGCCTTATTGGGACAATAAAGCCTCCCTACACCGACCCCTAACCCTAACACACTTTATTATTAAACACACGTTAGACACTTTATTTCCACTTTTAGAACATTTTCTTCATTTTTATTGAAAATAAATTCCTTTCTGATCTGATATGTGATGGGAAAAGGGAGAAGAGCGAGTTCAGCAAAAGGCGGAATCGAACTCGGGTCGATTTGCGTTGAAACTTTCTGTCATGCGTCTCACCCCTACACTATTGCTACTGTTGACAAGCCAGCATCTTCCGTAATTTTGTCTGGCCCAATCAGACGTCAGTGGGCGGAGTTAGTGTAAATACCCTCTACCAACAAGGTGGGCTATTTGCACTTAATGTAAATAGACACTGTAATTTTAAAGTTAAAAACATCTAAATTTTTGAATAAATTCTGTAAAAACTATCCTAATACTACGGACTTCCATGCACAGACCTTTAAAGGGGTCATGAACTGGCTTTTTTTATTTTTTTATACTGTTGTCTGAGGTCAACTTATGACGTTTGTGTGGTTTTTACATTCAATTCACATCGTAATGAATAAGTAATAGGCTATTTTCTACCCTGGTTTTGAGCCTAGCCCCTGGGACGCTCGGTTTTTATGGGCGTGCCGCATTGAAGAGCCAAGTATGTGCATCAGCTAAACTTCACTGCAGACAGATCAGCATGTTCAAAACTTCCGCAATTGTATTTTTCCTTTAAATATCAAGTCAAGAGAGTGAACAACGCACATCAAGAAAGGCATGTTATTTCACTATTTAAGATAGCCCGTCGGCAGGCCGGTGATACATTTTGGTAGCCTGACTGGAAAACACATTAGCCCCGGGACGTCGGGCTAGCGATTTTGCAAGCCCTGGCCCATACATGTTCGAGTCTGATCCCGAATCGCAGGACAATAAACCAACAACACCTCAAATACAAAGGATACTCCAGCCTGTGACAGTGTGGGAAGTTATTGTTAATTATGTAGTATTACATACTGTATAAAAAACATGTTTTCCTCACATGTGTGTTGCACCATTCCTGTCAGATCCAATATAGAAGGCACAGCATCGTTTTTTAATCTCATTCTGTCTGCAAATCCAGTCTCTTGTTTACAAACGAATCCGTGGTGAAATGAAGCGAACAAACGCGCAATGTCTTCCCCACGTGAGCTGGAACTTCATCAAAAATTAAGTTCAACCTCATTCCTAATAGTGGAAACCGAAGGAAGCTTATGCTATATTGGATCTGACAGGAATAGTGCAACACACTTATGTGAGGAAAACATGTTTTTTATACAGTATGTAATACTACATAATAAACATAATTAACAATAACTTCCCACGCTGTCACAGGCTGGAGTATCCTTTGTATTTGAGGTGTTGTTGGTTTATTGTCCTGCGATTCGGGATCAGACTCGAACATGTATGGGCCAGGGCTTGCAAAATCGCTAGCCCGACTCTGTTCTTCCACAACCAGGCACTGCACAATATTTTGTAATCTTCAACGGCATGTTTATCGCTTGGTGATCCGGTTTAGCTCCACGTAGGCCTGTGTTATTTATGTCACATGTCATGCACGAATCAGTGGGCGGGGCTTCTTCTGTTGAGGCGGCGTTTCGGATGTCACAGGAAAGCACATTCACAGATCCCTCGTTTGATGAGCCAGCTGTCAATAAAAGCTTTTCTTTGGCTAGCAAGGAAGTTTTCAGCTCTGAAACTTACAGGATATTCTTATATTACCATGACCTTTTATATATCAAAAGCTCAAGGAAAAGTTGATTTCTCAATTCATGACCCCTTTGAAAGAGAAAAGGCTTGGCAACAATTGCTAAAGTAGGATTAGCAGGTAATGTTTAGCCAGTAACAGAGCAAACAATAAATCCCTTTCATAAATGGGCTAATCTGAAAAGACATGACCCAACTATGAAATAAAGCAGAAAGCTACTGCTCCGCACAAATCTCTTTTACATGATCCTGACGACTGATTGGACTGGATCTCTTATCACTTATCACTTATCACGATTCACTTCCTGTTATTAATCTCTATAAACAGGTACATATTTGTAGGTTATAATATCTATCAACAGCATTTACAATGGGCACATTGTTTCTCTGTTCTGTGGAACTTCCTTATCATATGACCTCACTGTTTACTCATTTTCCTGTGGGAAAGTGCCAACAGCAGTCGAGTGGCTTACGGTATGATCTGGAGCACCTGTGCGGCGGGAGCGAACACATGTCGCAGCAGGTCTGGCTTCATTAACAATCACTCTGTCAGTGTGTCACTGTTGACGTCTTTCATTTACTGCAAGATACGACTTACAGGCTTATGTTCAAAGATAATAAAACAAACTTCTACTGGCTTCTAAAGTCTATTCAATAATATATAGGCCCGGTTTCACAGACATTGTTTAGAAAAAACATTACTGGTGTGCATCTTGAGACAAAATATTGATATATTTTAAGATATATCAGTGCAAGTTGCTTTCAATTAAAACAGCTCAAACATGCATTTTAGTCTGTGACTAGCTTAAGCCTTGTCTGTGAAACCGGCCAATAGTGTCTTGATGTTCATTTGGGGGCTTTCCTCAACAAATATTGCTATAAATGTAAACACATTCTTAACCTTCTGGGCCTCTTTGGTCAGAAATGGCCGAAAATTTTTATGTTTGAATTTTACGTTTTTGCTTCATTGGAATGGGATGACACTTGGTGATTTTGTCACATTAGCTATGTGAACACACAAAAAAATCATGGACATGATTCGGATATGTTAAAGGATTAGGCTCCATCGCTGTCAAAAATGACCGACATAGGAAATTAATGGGAAATACGAAAAAAATACGAAAACTCAGTGAATCTTATGGTGGTACAAACTACAAATCAGCCGCTGTGCAGACAATTAGCTATTTATTCCTTATTTTGTAAATGATCAAATACTGAGTAACAAAAATGCCCTTTCTAACAATCAAAATGCAAAACCTGATACTTATCTAACAAAAAATATCTAAACCTGGACAAAAAGTAGTCTTTTAGAATGTCTAAATATATATCTAAATGCAAAACCTAATAAAATTAAGAAATTATGTGTAAAAAATACAGACAAATATTTATATAGGGAGCTATACAGGTGGTTACACGACATTACACAAGTTTTTATTTTTTTAATGCCACTATTCTCACTTAAAAAAATTATTTTAAAGGCCTTCACTCTATTTTAATGTGAAATATTGCATTTATTGAAAAAAAATATATATATTAATTAAATATATTAATTCCAATGGAAAAATAACTCAAATTATATATATATATATATATTGCATAGCATCATAAAATCCCCTCAAAATTCTAAATAATAATCAAAATATATTTGAACAAAACTATATTTGTGACCCTGGAGCACAAAACCAGTCATAAGTCTCACGGGTATATTTGTACATTGTATGGGTCAAAATTATCCATTTTCATTTATGCCAAAAATCATTCGGATATTATGTAAAGATCATGTTCCATAAAGAGATTTTGTAAATTTCCTACTGTAAATATATCAAAAATGTATTATTAGTAGTAATATGCATTGCTAAGGACTTCATTTGGACAACTTTAAAGGCGATTTTCTCAATATTTAGATTTTTTTGCACCCTCAGATTCCAGATTTTCAAATAGTTGCATCTCGACCAAATATTGTGACCCTGGACCATAAAACCAGTCATAAGGGTACATTTTTTGAAATTGAGATTTATAAATAATCTGAAAGCTGGATAAATAAGCTTTCCATTGATGTATGGTTTGTTAGGATAATATTTGGTCGAGATACAACTATTTGAAAATCTGGAATCTGAGGGTGCAAAGAAATCTAAATATTGAGAAAATCTCCTTTAAAGTTGTCCAAATGAAGTCCTTAGCAATGCATATTACTACTAATAATACATTTTTGATATATTTATGGCAGGAAATTTACAAAATATCTTCATGGAACATGATCTTTACTTAATATCCTAATGATTTTTGGCACAAATGAAAAATGGATAATTTTGACCCATACAATGCATTATTGGTTATTGCCACAAATATACCCGTGAGACGCATGACTGGTTTTGTGCTCCAGGGTCACATATATATATATGTATATATATAAAAGTTACATTTCAAGGCTTTGGTCACTTAGAAGGAGCCAAGTGTGACCCCTAAACAAAGATGTCCAGAAATACGTAACTTACACAATGCCGTTTCCGCAGCGTGTGCACTGAGGCAGCTTCTGTAAGCCGGCGATGGGCGACAGAGGAGCCGTTATGGGGCTGCCCAGCTTTGGCACGGGGGATTTAACGGGGGAACGCAAGCCTCTTACCCCATGTCTGTCCACCGGTGAGACCCCTGAAAATAAAATAAACAGCAGTCAAGGGCACAGAATATGATATACTCATATACAACTATTGTACTATGGAAACCAAGTGTTCTTCTTTTGTTGTAACAGCATTGATGGTTCAACATCGAAGAGACCTTTAAGAAAAGGAGCATTCAGGCCCTATTTTACCGATCTGAAGCTCATGGTGCAGGTGCTCTTAGGGCGTGTAACCCTAACGGGAAAAACGGTCTGCGCGCCCGGCACATGGTCCAAAGGGTTGTGCCTAGTCTCTTAATGAGTCATGGGTGTGTTTTGGGCGTAACGTGCAATAAACCAATCAGAGTCTCATCTCCCATTCCCTTTAAAAGCCAGTTGTGCTCGCACCATGGAGGATTCACTATTGACGTGAGCGGAAAGACTGAACGCTTCTCCAGAGAGGAATCCTTTTATTTTTCATATTTAAACGTGTGTGTGCTGCCCTGTGTGTGTAATAAACAGAGTGTATGCGCGTTGTGCACCGCCTATAGGCGCATATTACTAACACACCCTTTAAATAACACAAAAATACTGCCCTATTGACTTTAGAGCAGGTTTGTGTTGGTCAATGGCGCAGTCGTTTTCAGTTCCTCACAATAGCAACGCTCCAACAATGCTCCTGAACACACCTGGTTTAGACCAGACGCCCATGGGTGAACAGATGCACCAGTGCATTTGATATTTAAGCAACGTAGCGCTGGATGTGAAAATGATAACTGCGTCGGGCTGAAACTAGCAAAAAACACTTGCGTCGCGCCTGGCGTCGGGTGTATGATAGGGCCCTTCGTGTTATTTACAAGAACGAATCTCTGCAACAAAAAGCCCCAGATTGACGCGCATGAAGTAACCAGCGCTCCTCTAGTGCCTCAAATTGCAGATACTATGACTTTTCTAACAAACTTTCAAACCAAATTCAATGATAAATCAAATGCTCAAATGAATCAATCAAACACTCAAGTTCAATGTCATTTCCTCGTAATGGGGTGGCATAATCTGTAACAAAATATAAACTGTTTGATATTTCATTTACATAATCAATCCAGTAAAACGCTGTCATGATTGACAGTAAAATGATATAACTAAATGGTCAAATGATGAACCACTGACAAAGCAAATGCAAATGTTATGTCAGGTGTGACAATCAACATCTACAGGCAGGTCTTATGGGCGGTTTAGTTCAGATTGTGGGGTAGTCGTGAGGATTTTGATTCATCCCAGTGATTTCAAACACCAAAAAGGTTACCGGATTATGCCAATCGGTGTGTTATGAGTGAGTCATTGAATCATTCAAGTAACCCAGTGGTGTCCAATCCTACAGACCTTAGTCAGGTTATTTAACACGGATGAAAACAAGACTGGGAGGGATTGATTTACAGTCTTTACAATGGCACACACTGTATAACGGTTCTAGATCACGCAATTCTCACAATTTACAACTTTTAAAACCGTTTATTATTTTTCTCTGAAAGCTGAACAATCGGTTTGTTGTTAAACAACAACACAATCCACTGAATGCACTGAACTTCTATCCTTCACAGCAGGGGTGTGAGCTAAACTCAGCCTATGTTCAGACTGCCAGCAAAAATCTGATTTTTTGCATATCCAGATTTTATCCAGATGGGTTTTTGAAAGTCTGAACAGCAAAAAACCCTATGAAATCTGCTTTTATCAAATCTGATTCATTTGGAGGTGGTTCTGAGGCGATTAAGATAAGCTATCAAACATTTTGAAATAGTAAGCTATCTATAATTTGTATTATCTTTATTTTACAAAAATAATCAGGCAAAATAAACTCGTCTAATTTCGCCATTTTGAAATGAAAATAGGCCTATAAATTGCGTGATTCATGTAATGCAATAGTAACTGTCAATGTGAGGGGAAAATAATCATTAACGAAGCCATTTTCGTCATATTAGGCTTAAGATTAATAATGAATGTGTATATATTGTGAATGAATTTAACTTATTTACCCAGTGTTCATAGCCTTTAGTAAATTAACTTGTCTAAGAAAATGATTAATAAAACATATGGGCTAAATATCAGTTGACCCTATGTTTACTTCACTGGCAGATGAAAATGAAAAGAGCTCAGCTTTAGGAGAGGAAGAGACAGAGGAAGACTGAGAGAAAAAGAAAGAGTGATGGAGATGAGGAGAGAACAGGTACTGACAAATAATCTACTGCCCACTGACATGGTTTTAAAGCTATTTCTTATCTATTTCTTGGCCTTCAAATATCTTGAAATGGACATATGTAGTTTAGAGACATACAATTTTTCTCAGGGTAGGAAAAACACCCCTAACTAGCTCAAATTTGGGACTTCTGTAATTATAAAACCCAGCCTACGGCCCCGACCACACCTGGCCTAAATAATGTTTCATCATTGTGTAATTGTGGCTTCCTATTACTGGACTCCCAAAGTTAATTGTTGCTCTTCTTTTCACTTCCTGCATTAAATTATGCAGTTCCGCTAATTCACTCACAAACCTATTCATCAGAGAACATTCTTTAAAAATTCTCACTTTGTGAGTGTGTACTTTGTTAGAGACTTGAGGGTGATTAAATATTGACAGAATTGTAACTTTTGGGCCTAACTATTGCTTTAAATGGCTACTTCCGACTTTCCAAGAGGCCTTGTTTAGCCCCAAACAGAGAAATCTCCCAAAGTAAGTGCTTGGCAGCTGTCCCTGGAACAAGAGATGGCCGGAATTAATGTCCTTCACACTTCAATCCCAGGTCAGATGCTATTCTCCATGCAGACGTAGCTGAAAATCACGGGTGTGTGAAAGCTTCAGGGCACGGCTGGGACGGAGCCATATGGCCAAGTATGGAGCACAGCTGCCATAGCCTCCTCCTATCTTCTCTGTTTCAGGCTGAGCCTCAAGCCAGGACTAGCCTGGAGAAAACCACCCTGCTGCCGAATGAGGAAACATCCGGATAAAAAATTAGCCGTAAATATTACAATGGTGCCCGCGCCTCCGTCATCTGACTGTTGTTGTGCCAAAGTGAGATCATTAACTCTGTGTTATTCCCAAGAACTGCTGGGACAGGTTACCACTCCAAACCTGTCAACGAATACCACTAATCATACACTTAAACACTTGATCCCTGTGGCTCCATGGGGATTTAATTCAGTGTGCGAGCGAAGGCGTAAGTATAGCAAGGTCTAGAAGCCTCTCCATGGGATATGGCTTAGACAGAAGACATTTCTGGGCTTATATGACACAAAGCACAACATTTTTGAAGGCTTTTAGCCTCCAAGAGACAACAGAGCAATCTGGCCCCAAAAAATCCAGAATCCATGCATTTACTGAATACATTTTTTTCAAAATAGTGTAGCATTTCTAATAACGAGCAAATCGCGATGTATTGTGATAAAACTGTCTCATTGTTATGTTATTGTTTCCACAGAACATACTGAGACGATAATCGTATTATCAGTTTGATCACACACAAAATGACAATATAGGACATTATTGATAAATTATGATAAATTAACAATTCCAACATACATCAGGGCTTGACATTCACTTTGTTGCTCACCGGTCACTGTGGCTAGTGGTTTTCCAAAGTTACTAGCCACTCAGCATTTTCACTGCCCACAATTTTGACATCGATACCATGGGGAAAAACTGCCATATCAATATTTTTTATATTATCTCATAATTTGTCAGCAGGATTATTAGGCTGCTGTCGCTTTAAGACCTGACGCACGGATCCATTACACTGATACACATGCGCTTTCTTTCTCAACTGTTACGTTCACTTAAAACAGAGCTGACTGTGTTTACGTGAATACTCGCCAAGACCTGCATTTTGACATTATTTTGTGTGTGTTTGACTGTTTAAGTGCAATAAGCAACGAAAAAAACCTCAATTATTACTGAGAGGCGGCTTTATGTGCCGCACTTTGGGTGTGAGAACAAAATCTGCAGGAATGAGTAAAATTATGAGCAATACGGGCAATCCTACGCTGAAATTCAACCCTGTGACAGCAACAATATTCATCCTGAGCGAATGAAGCGAGTGATGAGGGGAGGAGGGTTTGTGTGTCACTCGCTGTCGGAGAGATGAGAGAGAGAGAAAGAGACACTGGTGTTGTGTGTCTGTTCAGAGGAAAATTAGTATTAGTATTCAGATATTTCAGTATCGATATGTATCGACAAATCTATATTTTTGATAAGAGTACAGTGCACTTAGTTTATTATTTCAGATGCCTATTTAAAAGAATACAATTGAAAAATGTATATATTATATACAAGGCTTGACATGAACTTTGTTGCTCACCGGCCACTGTGGCTAGTGGTTTCCCAAAGTTACTGGCCACTCAGCATTTTCACTGACCACAATTTTGTTGTTGGGAAATTTGTTGTTGGCTATATGTAAATGACCACTGTACACACCCAAATCAAGGGTGAAATGTATAACATGACAGGTCATCAAATAGGCCTATTTAGCTCTGATAAGGTTGTGTGTAAAGCTCCTTAATCTAGACAGGGAAACTTTAGATTAAAATTAGATTTTTTTTGGTGTAAATATAATTTATTCTCAAGCAATATTCTCATCAGTGTTCTATGACATTTAAATCTAGCATATTTTGTGAGCCCATACAGTAGCCTAGCGAAATACATATCCATATTTTCATATGATTTGACAGTTTATTTTATTAAATATCAAAAATCTAAAAGGTGTGTATCATACCTGACACCTAGATGAACGTTTTACAGCTGATTTTATGACTGTAAGTCATTCTCTTCAAATGCTATTGAAGTTAGAAACGTGTATACCAATGTCGCATGTAACTTTAGAGACGGTCCCTAAATTTGCGAATATCGAACGTCTAACGTCAAGCCAACTTTATGCCAGTCACATCAGATGCGCTGTGGTTCTGCTGTGATGGTTTGAAACTATTTTCGCTGCTGAAACAGAACTAAAACAGTCAATCACTGTCTGATGAATGCATCTCATACGTACATCGCACACACATCTCTGCTTTGTTGTTTATGTTGAGAGTGCAGATTTCAGCGAGTGAACGCAAGCTCTGAACAAAACTCCGGCGTTTCAGCGAAGACTGATCCGAACGCCTCTGATTATTAGACATTGCATTCATAAGCTCAACAGAATCGCGTGTGATTGGTTATAATGTGCAACGCGATTATAACAGACGCCTTTTGAGAAGAATACAATAAAATTCAACCCGGCAAAGTGGCTAGTGTGAGTGACTGTGTTACACGCCACAGCTCAAATACACACGCAAATGGCAGTTGCCAGGTGTTAATGTCAAGCCCTGATTATATATAAAATTCAACCTGGTTGCTGGGTGTTAATGTCAAGCCCTGATTCTGAGAGAGAAACAAATAAGTAAAACTGACCCCCATCCTCAGCTTCCAGCATTCCCTGCAGGTATTTAAAGGAGCCGGATTGTTTGGGAGCTGACACAGGTTCCTCATAGTCCTGAAGCATCCTGTAGACGTCTGACTGTGTGTCGAAACCATTGCGGTTGCCTGATGAATTCACTGGAGGTTCAGGGCTGAAACTGAAAGGAAAACATATCCAGAACTCGTTCTCTTCCAGAAACATCTGCTATAGCCGTGTGTTTTCATACTGAACTAAGTTATTTATAAAAGCTTCAGTACATCTCTGGTAATTGGTTTAGAATTCAAATACAACACATTTGTTACAAATATTCAGATACGCACATACACTACCAGTCAAAAGATTGGACACAGTAAAGCTGAATCTTGTACTAAGCATGCAGTTGTTCATGTTGGAAATAATGCATTAATTAGAATTATTTTATCACAGTATAACAGCAATTGTTACGCATGTGTTTTTACAATCTTTAAATTAACCCTCTAGTGCTGTTCGGTCACTTTTAACCGAAAAATGTTGTGTTTTGTTTGGTACGAAATGGTACGAAACTTGGTAAAGGTTTTGGCACTTGCTATGTAAACGCACACACACACACACACACAAAAAAAAAAAAATCCTGGACATGATTCGAAAAAGTTAAATGGTCCTGAAAAAAATAGTCTCACTTGTATTGTTCGCTCAAAAATGAGCGCATTGGAAATGAATGGGATGTGAATTTCATCTAGTGGAAGCGTTTGGTACTGCGCCCAAACCAAATCTCAAAAAAGCTCATTTTTTGAGATATCAACCTCAAATTTGGAACACAACTTGCTTTGATTTTCTCACAGTTTTAGAGTAAAGCGTGTTTTGGAAAATATATATTTCATATAAAAAATTTTTTTTTTTTTAAATAAAATTGGTATTTTCATAACAATAACTTTTTTCAAGTTAACTTTTTTTTTTAACTTTTTGTTTTCACTTCAGCAATAAGTGTCGTCTTTAAAAAGAGACCAAACTTCAGTCTGTGTTCCAAAGCATTCAAGATTTATGACCATTTAAGTTGGAGATTTAATTTTCAGGCCCATGCTCAAAAAGTGAATAAATGGATTATAACTACTGCATAAGTATAATTTAGTACCATAAAATCCCCTAAAAATGCAAAATATTAAATAAAAAATATTATTGAACTAAAATATAGTACAATCATTTCATTGAAATAAAAAAAATAATTATTCCGGTCATTTTTGACTGACACACGAACAGTACCAGAGCGTTGTAAGAAATAATATATATCGTCTTTATATCGGACATCAAAAAAATCAATATCTGTCGATTGCTAGTTCGTACTTTTGTAATATTTCTTTAAACGTCAGTTCCACCAAGACACCATTTATAATATGAAAATAACAGAACAATCATAAGTAAGTATTATCAACAGATTTGATGAATTTCTTTTCATCTTGTTTGATAAAATTACAGCAATCAATATCATAAAAGCAACATTGACAGGTAAACTTTGTTCATGTTCATGCCATTGTGTAAATAATCAAGTTATAATTAATGCACTTCAAATGCACTTAATTGACCAGAGCATAATTCTGAAAGTCGTATTCATTTTACAAATTTCCCTAATAATTAAGGGTGCTCCGACTGATTATTGGCCGATAATAGCTTCATATAGTTTGATTGGTGGCCTCTATAAAGGCTGATCAGATAATACAAAACTCGCGAGACAATGTTGCTGTGCGCGGCTAAAATTACTTTATACATTTACCGGTCTGGCAGTTCTACCAGGTGTCTGAAAAGGTCAATAAATTTGCAACGTCTTTGCGGAGCACGGAGACATTGCAACAACACTAACCCTACAGCAATGACAGCAAGAAACTAGAGCTGTGATAGTTTAGCGCTTTCGTTCCTCTCTAAAAGCCCAAACTTAATGTCTAAATCAGCTAGATCAGTGATTGTCGTAAAATACAGTCTACTGTAGCTAAACCGCAGGATGTGCTCGATAATAAAGAGTTATTAAAACGGCATTAAGCCGTGGAAAGTGATACAGTCCCCAAGCGAGCAAAGTGAACTTTGAGCATCGGATTCGCTGGGTTAAAAACACAGAAATAAATCAAAATGCTCAGCTTGGTGAGTATTCGCTTAAACACTGTCAGTTATGTCTTAAGTGAACATAAACAGTTGGGAAATAAGTCACATGTGTATCAGTATATTGGATCCGTGCATTCGCTCTTAAAGTGACAGCAGCCTAATAAACCTGCCATTAATATTAAGCAAACAACAAAAGACAGAGGAAATCACTCTCTGCTCTTTTGAAGATCTAGTAGGATTAATCTATATTTAAATTTATACAGTGAAGACTGTAGTGGTTTGATAAAGAATATGCTGCACGCCAATAAATAAAGAGTTGTCAATTCATGATACTTTCTCATCTCTTAATTTATTTATCCTTAAATACATTGTTGTTAAGAATAGTTGGCCTATTATATATTTCAGTATCGGTGAAATATATAATACTGCTTTCATTGATCAGTAATTGGTGATCACCCCCAAAAATCCTGATCGAAGCACCCTTACTAATAATAAAGAATGAGTAGACGTGTCCAAACCATTCTGACTGGAGTTATGTATTAAGATCTTTGAAGAAACTGGTTTCCCCGAAGTAGACAGCAGATACTTTGAAGGATTTTCTTGTTGGAAGTTTCCATGAGAGTGATCAGTGTTATGACAAACTTATGCACAGGAGGAATTCATAAACAGCCGATTTGTCATTTTCAGAGTAAACCAAATGGTTCTCGATCGCCCTTATCTAGCATCCAAATACACTAGTGCTTCAGAAAACTCAAGAGTGTTTTGCAAATATCAGTGCCGCAGATGTTCCCTGAAGAGTGTTCACCAGTCCTGTGCTTCGGTGAACTCGTGAACTCATTTTTACATAACAGTATGCATGAAGAGCTGTAACATAATTCAGTCTGAAATGTTTATTGTTGTGTGCAAGTGCTCTGAGTGAAGACAGGACCTGCACTGTAGATGTCCAACAGGGGAAAGATCCTCAAGATCGCTTCCTTGATAAATCACTATGTTTCTCAAAGCCTTGTGAGGATCATAAATATCCATTTCTGGCAGCTGTACCGGTGTGGCTTGTGTACAGTTAACATGAAATCAGACCCTATTTACCTCGCGTTCCTGGTTTAATTGTTATTCTAAAGAAAAATACGTAATATTATTCATGTGTGGAAGACTGTAAAATGGCAGACCTGTGAGGAGAGCCCAGGCTGAGGCCTGCCATCTGCTTGGGAAGGGCGCCATTGCCGTTATTGTGCGAATACAGTCCGGCTGGATTGTTGTATGTAGGTCTGGAGTTGCCGTTATTGTAGGAAACACCGCCGGTAATGGGACTCTTGGGGGATGGACTCTTGGGAGTGGGGCTATAGCCACTGCTGATTGGTCGGAAGGTCTGTAAAACAAAAATAAGTACTTTTTGATTGTAATCCCATCCAAATCTCTTTGTAAATGATCCACTGTGTTTCGACTAAGAGCTACTCCCGACTGTGTGATTGGAACAATAAAACAGCCTTTGACAGGTTTACAGATCTACATGCTCTCAATAAACAGCTTACTCAGAAATATGTAAATATTTACTGTTGCACACAAATTCCCATCATACATATTTGCCTCTGGTCAGCTCAGCTTTTGATTATAAATTGTAGCAGCCATTTTATGACATCAGCAGTCATTTAAGGCAACTTATTTGTGTTATCCTTTGCAGATGGAGTGGAGACATCTTTTTTTGTTGTTGTTTTGTTCAGCGGTTTGTCTGAAGTAGCGAATTTGGGGACTAATTCTGCACTCTCAGAAAAAAAGGTACAGTGGGGGTACAATTTTGTTCCTTTGGGAACAAAACCGTATATATCTGTACCTTTAAAGGTACACAATTGGTCGTTAGGGTAATTATACCATTGTTTTCCTCTACTTAGAGCAGGGGTAGGCAAGTTCGGTCCAGGCTGCTGTCCTGCAGAGTTTGGCTCCAACCCTGAAAGATGTCTATAGAAGTTCTTATTGAGAATTAACAGAGGTTTAGATGTTGGTTTTATTGAAAATGTTTGGTCACCATTATGGTGATCAGTGTTTCCTTTTGTTGGGCAGTTTGACGACTCTTTATGTGAGTTTGTGGTTTCTATAACAGTGTTAACAAAGCACATAATTTGCTGCAAAAGAAGCTCTCAACAAAAATTATCAGGTGATATAGTTTTCATCATCAAAAAAGAAAAATGTTTGACTAAACCCGTCACTGACTAAAACTGGTTATTTGTTGTTAATAGATAATATTCACCAACAATACTTTCTTGCCACAGACATTTTGATTTTTAAATACATTCTGGGAAGAAAAAACCTTAAAAGTTTGAAAATTGTAAAAATTGTACCTTAAAAGGTACAATTTTGTACTTTTTTTTTTTTTTTTTTGAGAGTGTGGGAAAATATGAAAAGATGAAAATTTAAAACGATGCATGCTGGAAATGACTGGCCAGTAAATCTACCCCTGGGACATTAAGTTTAAACAATCATTAAGTAATAAATTATAGTGAAAATTCTGATTGAATGGTAGCAAATTAGTCAAAAAATTTTGTTATTATTATACAAAACAACTGATCACAAAACAAGTGAAACTGAATGGTCAATAACTTTTCCATTTAAATATTAAGACACCATTTTGGGAGAGATGTACTGTTGATATCATAGTCAAAATTTGGAATAATAAAATCTTTTTAATGAAAAAAGTCTCTAATGGCCACCACGGCTGCATTTATTCAATCAAAAAATACAGGTAATATTGTGAAATATTATTACAATTTAACTGTTTTCTATCCAACTGATTTCTATGTGAATATATAGTAAAGTGTAATTTATTCCTGTGATCAAAGCTGAATTTATCATCATTACTCCAGTCTTTAGTGTCACATGATCCTTCAGAAATCAGTCTAATATGATGATTTGCTGCTCAAGAAACATTTCTGATTGAAAACAGTTGTGCTGCTTCAAAATTTCGTGGAAACCGATATATTACAATTCAAAAGTGTTTTTTTTGTTTGTTTTAAAATATAAAAATTCATTATTTTATCTAACAAAGATGCATGCTGAACTTGATATTGGTGCAAGTCTTTGATTGGCACCATCACGGGACAAGATTCTTTGATTCAAAAGCATTGGGAATCGAGAAATGAATAAAAAAAATGAGTCTGGAATCTCTTGGGAGTCGAATAAAAAATGTGTGGCTTATCTTACTGAGTTCCAAGAAAAAAATAACAGCATATGGGTTTGGAACGACCCCAGGGGGAATAAATAATGGCTGAATTTTCATTTTTGGGTGAGGCTTGAAAGGCTGAGGAATAAATGTTCACATAAGTCAAACTGTGCCATCTAAGCAGTTCTCTGTACCTCAGTCCCATAGCAGGAGGCAGAAGGATTCGTCTGCAAACCACAGAGGTTCTGTTTTCTGTTGTTTTTAGGCTAAAAAGATCTCATATCACTCTCTATTACAGTTCAAAATGTCAGTATGGGCAACAAGACAGGCGTTTTACTGCATTTCTCATCTTTGAGTGGGCAGAAGCCAGCTGTTCTCCAAGTTTCTCATCTAAAACAATGTGCAAGACTATTTCCGTGAAGTAATATGACTGCTTTAATTGGTTCATAACATACACTTTTATCATTTTTGCTCCCTTGAGTTCTACTCATAATGTTAAAAAGAGAATTCTTTGCACCAGTATCTTTGTAAGTGAATATGAAATGAAATACAGACCATGAACTGTACGTGAAACTGTAACTGTATTTTTTCTATATACCGGGAAAAATCTAACCTTGCATTTTATGCAATTTTACAGTAAAACACAGTTAAATGTACCATTTTTAAAAGTAAAAAAGAACAAATCATCTTATAATTTACATTGAAAAGACGTAAACTGACATTCTCCGAATTCCCTGTGTGACACTTCATATTTGATGGTTATTGAAGTACATTATGTACATCTTATGTAGTTAAATTATGTTTATTTACATTATTTTAGTGTCATGTGTGTTACCATAATGGCGTTTTGTATTATTTTGTGCACCTTCTATGTATTAGTATTTACCTCCGCTTTGATTCAACCACTAGCGGATTACTACTGCAATGAATAGAGACGTTAGTTATGGTTGCCTAAAGCATATAATAATAATAATAATAATATTTAGAAATAACGTCTGCTCTGACCTTTGCTGGAAAGGAAACGTAGATGCATGCTCCTTTAGTTCACATGTCTGCCACAAATGGGTGTAACTGCAATAAAAATGGCAGATTTACTAGTCTACACATCTGGTGTATAGCTTATAAAAGTGCCAGTTTTGTAGTCTTAACAGTGAAAGCCATTCATTTGTACCTCTCTACCTTTTTAAACATACATTTTCAGTATATAAGCTTACATTTTGTTATTTAATAAATCTGGATAAGGCTTATGTCTCATTAAATTGATTTATTTAAGCTATTCTGCAGTAGAGTGAATGTAGAGGATCACTGAAATAGTAGCAGCAGCAGCAGCGGTTGAAACTTTACATGCTACGTTTATCACTACTTCTCATATCAGGGGAAATATTACAAGACACCCTTTTCAGGCAACTATCCAGCACAGTTTAAAAACAGTGTGGTTCTTAAGAAGTTCTAAAGGGGTCATTTATTCATGTAATTCACTTAAAGATTAAGATTATGCAAAATTCACTTTTAAAAGGTGTTTGAGCACCGATGTGTGTCCACAGTGTGTAAGAACAACCAGCCTTTAATGGTAAAGATCTACTCACTCATTTTTTTTATAATTCCCATAAATCAAAAGCAGTCTCTTTAAATAAGCTGATTCAGATCCCTCCTACAATGACATCACCATTGGGAGAAGCCCCGCCAACAGCCGGTGACGATCTGCCCTATTAGTTCGTTAACTCCACATCAGCTACATAAATTCATCAACTAACCATTCAGAAACGTCCTGTCTCAACTTCTTGAGTCTCTCCATCATTGTCCGACTCGAACATATTCGGCTGAACACCACTACTGACAGTTTCTGACAATTTCAGTGCGTGAGACTGTCCTGTTTTGTTGTTGCTGGTATGCTGGTCGGAGCATGAGCTCTTGAAGCCCCGCCCTCTTTTGGAAAGGGGGCTGTGAGCACCAGCTCATTTGCATTTAAAGGGATACACACAAAAACTTCATGTTTTTGCTCACCCCCCAAAAAGTGGCAATTTTAACATGATATAAAAATGATCTGTGGGGTATTTTGAGCTAAAACTTCACATACACACTCTGGGGACATCAGAGACTTATTTTACATCTTGTAAAAAGGGGCATAATAGATCTAATTTTTGTCTTTAAGACTGGTCATAACTTAAGTCAGTTACATAAAAAGGTACACTGTAAAAAAAGTTGCTGCCTTAAATTTTTAAGGACAATCAACTTGCATGTTTAAGTCATTTCAACTTAATTTACATTAAACTGATTTAGAAATGAGTTGAATCTTGTATAACATAAAACAAGTCGAAAATCGCTTATTTTGATGAGTTAAATCAATGTAAAAACATATGTTGTAAACTTATTGATCATATCATTTTTTACAGTGTAGATTGGTCTAATTTGAATCTGAAAAGTAAGACTGATTAGCCCTAACTAATTGCTAGTTGGTCGGACTAGTTCTTAAGACACGCCCCTAACTTAACAGCTATGTTTATGCAACTGGCCCCAGAGCCAGGGGTTCAACACAAAACACAACCAATGAGAACAGTTTTCTCATTACATTCCAAAAGTAAACGTTGCTGAGTAAAGCTAGTTTCCCCATAACCGCCAGTGAGGGCCCAACAGAAACACAGAAAGACCAGGAAAATATTTATGAGTAGTGTTTGTGTCTGCTCATAAATCCTGACCATCATCAGGTTTCACTGACCTGTTTTACAGTGATATCCCAGCATGCCCTTTGGTTCTGGGTGACTGCCCACAGAGCCAGAACATTCAGAACAAACCAAACAAGGCGGTTTGCTACTGCTAACAATGAACCGTATAAATTAAAACTGACCTCAAACCTACTTTTATTAATTAAGTCTTGCTTTGGGAAAATGACCCGTGATTTATGGAGGTAGATATTGACCTGAACGCTGCAAGGGAAGTTGAAGGGAGGACCTGATTGAAACCATATGCCTGCTGTTGACAGACTAAAACAACCCACTCCCAGCATCAGCCCCGTGACATCACCGTTCCCTCTCCAAACACATAATTTAGAGCTAGCAACTAAATATAGTACATTCAAAAACTACACAATTAAGGATTTCTTCATTTAAGACTTAAAGGCAAAATAGGTTACAGTATGCAAAATGCACCAAACAATGTGAGATATTTGAGATATTTGGTAACATAAAACATGCCTTGATTCAGGAAGATATACATACAGTACCGGTAAAAAGTTTGGAATAATTACGTTTTTGAAAGAAGTCTCGTATGTTCACCAAGACTGCATTTGTTTGATAAAAATACAGTAAAACAGTAATAATGTAAATTATTAAAACAATTTAAAAGAACACAGTTTCCACAACAATATTAAATATTATGTTTTCAACATTGATCAACCATTATAACTGAGCACCAATAATAATTGATAAATAAATATAGCTGCAAGCAGCCATTATCGGGGCCAAGCACAAAGAAGGCAATAAGATCTATTAAGATCATTTTAGGTAAAATGGCTGAAAAATCATATACAGTCACTAATAATACGATTTAATGGTTTATCACTTTCGACCAATAGGTGGCGCAGTTACGAAATTGATGTGATGTGGTCAGAGTGAGGTGACAATGACACATACAAAGTTTGGTGTCAATATGTCGAGGCATTGCAGAGATACAGCCTCAAGAGTCATTTTGGCATCATGCCTCAAATTTGTTGCTGCACTACATGAAAACAATTTCGTCTATCGACACGAAATCCATAACTTTTTGTCAGCACAGTCTGAAGATGATATGATTTGATTTTGGTGGAAATCGGACAAACGGTTGTTTAAAGAAATGTTTTTAAAGACAAACAAAATGGCGAACAGGAAGTTCGGCCAAATATGGCAAAATTGGTATCCATGTTCTCGGCATGACCCAGGGAATATATCAAGACCAGTTTCATTACAATAGGCATATTTAATCAAAAGTTATTAGAATTTTTGGAAATTTCATTATAACTTTTGACCACAAGGTGGCGCTGCCCCGAAACTTTTTGAGTACCTTCAGGGCATGGTGCCGAAGACGCATATCAAGTTTTGTAGCGATAAGCTAATGCGTTTGTAAAATACAGCATTTTTGACAAAATTCTAAATGTCCGACGCTCAAAATGGTTAATATGGGAAAATTGGGTATCGTATGACTCGTATGATGTGATGATTTTTGGCCAAAGCATTCAGAAGTTATAAGCAAAAATAGCCAATTTTTGTATGTCCGGACCACTAGGTGGCACTGCGCCGAAACGCTGCAGGTTAGACGCCATGCTTGTGATGACATGTACCAACTTTGGTCTGAATATGATAAGGTGTTGCAGAGATATAGCCTTACATCTATTGTTGTAAGTGCTATGTAAAATTTGTTTGGTTTTTGTGAATGGTTTGACGAATTAACTTCCTTGGCTCAAGACGATTCGTTTCCATCATGAACATTTTCCCACCATTTTGAATTTTCCAAAAAAATGTGTTTCTAGCCCTTATGGTTCAAAAGTTATGAGCACAAACGTAAGTCAAAATTTGAACAGGTGGTGGCGCTAGAGGGATTGAGTTAGAGACTCCAAATTTGCTATGGTGACAGTTCAGACTGTCCTCTATCAGTGTGCCAAATTTCATAACTTTCCCGCAAGCGATTCTATGGACTGCCATTGACTTCCAGAGTGGAAGAAGAAGAATAATAAGAACGCCAACGATTACAATGGGTGCCTTCGCACCATCGTTGCTTGGCCCCTAATAATTGAGCATTTGAGCAAATCTGCATATGATTTCTGAAGGATCATGTGACACTGAAGACTGAAGCTGTTGATAACTGGTAAAAGAAAAAAAAAAAAAGGGCTATAAAAGAGGGCCTTAACAGCCTGGTGGAACATATGTGATCAACTTCAAGGAATGGGCAACTTTGTTCCATTCATAAAAGAAATGCTGTCTCATATTACAACTGGTGACAAGAATTCCGAGCAATGAAACAATACCTCAGTTATGCTCTGACCTACACAGTCTGGGTTAAAATACAGCCTCTGAAAAATTCTTTGGCTCTACCACATGCTTGGCTGTGTCTACTTCCATTGGAAATGACGTGACTTGTTCTATCACTATTCTTCAGATTTTCAACATTCATACTTTCCAGTGGCCATGGCAAAAGCCACAATGACTTGCATCTCAGCATGAGGCACACATCTGCTCTGAAATCACTGAAACACTTTATAGACGTTATGACATACAGCCACCAAATGTGAGTGTGACTTAACTGAAGATTTGTGCAATGCCCAACTGATTCCAGTGTCAGGGCCAAGAACGATTTGAGACCATCTGTCTCATTTACCACAAAATGGCTGACATATGCTATCTTTCATTACACGAGTGAATACAAAGAAAACATTAGCGTCATGTTGAAAATGTATTTTAGGATGGAAGAATTCAAAAGCAATATTATGGACTATTACATTTCATTTCCATAGAGCCCCAGCTAAAAAGTCATCTTTGCTCTCCAGAGTTTTAAAACAGCCGCCCATTTAGTGCCTTTAGATTGTAATGTGATGTACTGTAAATATATAAAAAAATCTGATGTGAAAATATCATGCCTTCACTGTCTATATAATACCCTGTTATAATGTGACAGTACCCTCTTTAAAAATGAATGGTTAAAATAATATTCTCCTCTTCTGATATAATATTTATTACGGGAGTGTCATTATAACATTTTTGACCAGCAAAGGTTGGTCTTTATTAGTTCCCTATTGAGGGAACTCGAAGCTGCATCATGTTGTTGACGCTATGGGAATGCTTAGAGGAACCAGTGTCTGAAGCATGTGTGCAAACACACCAATTCTATTGGCCGAGGCAGTCATATGATGTCACTTAGCGCACCGGCATGCCAATAACTATAGCATGCGTGGTTAGCTCTCAAGGGAGCTGGCTGCATTCACTGTGATTGCTTCAGGCTCTGTTTACTAGGGAAGGGAGCCAGGCCAATGTGCCTCACAGATCAGGCTTCAATCATGGGGATCATAAGAGGGATTTGAGATGGGTTCATCCCTTTCTCGGATTTCACCCGCTAGCTCCGAGGCTCTCAATCTGGATCTGGAAGCCACAGCCACCAGGGAATACCGTTTCCATGAAAGGGTGTACATGGTCTGCAACAATGCTTAGGTAGGTGGTACGTGTCAAAGTAACATCCCAGCAGAACATTGCCCAAAGCATCACACTGCCTCCGCCGGCTTGCCTTCTTCCCATAGTGCATCCTGGTGCCATGTGTTCCCCAGGTAAGCGACGCACATGCACCCGGCCATCCACGTGATGTAAAAGAAAACGTGATTCATCAGACCAGGCCACCTTCTTCCATTGCTCCGTGGTCCAGTTCTGATGCTCACGTGCCCACTGTTGGTGCTTTCGGCGGTGGACAGGGGTCAGCATGGGCACCCTGACTGGTCTGCGGCTATGCAGCCCCATACGCAACAAACTGCAATGCACTGTGTATTCTGACACCTTTCTATCAGAACTAGCATTAACTTCTTCAGCAATTTGAGCTACAGTAGCTCGTCTGTTTGATCGGACCACACAGGCCAGCCTTCGCTCCCCTCGTGCCTCAATGAGCCTTGGCCGCCCATGACCCTGTCACCGGTTCACCACTGTTCCTTCCTTGGAGCACTTTTGATAGATACTGACCACTGCAGACCGGGAACACCCCACAAGAGCTGCAGTTTTGGAGATGCTCTGACCCATTCATCTAGCCATCACAATTTGGCCCTTGTCAAACTCGCTCAAATCCTTACGCTTGCCCATTTTTTTCTACTTCTAACACATCAACTTTGAGGACAAAATGTTCACTTTCTGCCTAATATATCCCACCCACTAACAGGTGCCGTGATGAAGAGATAATGTCATGTTTCCTAATGATATCTGCCAAGGGTATAAAGAAATGCAAAGGGTAAAAGGCAACAGTCCTAGTACTGAGCCATCTCAGCACTATGACATGGTCTAAATCCTGACTGGAAATCCTCACAGATACAATTTCTCTCTAAGAAGGAATGTAGTTGTGAGGATACTGCCTAGTATTTTTAACAGAAAAGGGAGATTCGAGATTGGTCTGTAGTTAACTAGTTCTCTAGGTTTAAGTTGTGTTTTTTTAATGAGAGGCTTAATAACAGCCAGCTTTAAAGGAGGGGGTCTAATGCTATTTCATGCATTCTGACTTATTTACACTGTTAAAGAGTTGATTCTCATGCTAAACATGGACAAAGTTTCAAAAAACGAGTTGCACGTATGACGGAGTATTTCTGTGCCAAATACACTCCTTCAGGATTCAAACAAGTTTTGGAAAGTTTTTTTCGAGTATGGCCCTGTATGACGTCATAAAGGGCGGGATTCCTTGTATGGACACTTCTCCCGGATGAGCACACGCACACAGGAGAGCAAGAGCGCGTCCATCAGCGAGCTTCGTTCGGGTTACGGGAGCCGTCGGCGGCGCTGCCATTGTGTTTTTAGACCACGAAATCAACAATGTCACTAAAGAAGTGTGTTTCTGGTTGTGAGGGAAAGATAACCTTGTTCAGCTTCCCAAATAACCCAGCGTTAAGGGAACAGTGGATGCAGTTTGTTTTCCCAGAGTTCTGCAAGTGTGTGTGTTTGTTCCCGGCGCGTAAGTGCATATAATGTGAACAACACCAACGTAAAGTCAATCGAAAGTTATCCAGGGATAATGCCATGTTGTATTGTGTGTGTGTGTGTGTGTGCTCGTGACTCTTTAGCTCCGCCCACTGCACGCCTCCACGGACTCGGCTGTTTTCAGAAAGAATCGGTACAGCGTATCTGTCTTTTATAAATATGATCAAACTAAAGACTCTTGGGAGATATGAAGGATGCAATACTACTCTATAGGTACTCAAGATTAACATGAGACTGGCAGAAACTGTATGTTATGGACCCTTTAAAGTGTAGTTGTTTATGTTTCTTATGAAGCAAACAGCTGCTGCTAGGCAATGAAACGTGTGAACACGTGCTCACGTGTGAAGCTGAAGCATTTTGTGAATTGTTCTGGATAAGTATCTGCTAGACCTCTTTAATAAAAATGTAAATGAAGCTGTCTGTAACAGTATCCTATGGCAGGTTTGAAATTCATGTCAACACCCTTTATACCTGTGACTCAGGCTCCAGTATTCCGGTGTATGGACTTGTCTTGTTTTCTTCTATTCCAGTTGGAGACCAAACCTTTCCAGATCTAAAGAACAAAACCAAAGGTCAGGTGAATGAAGCCAAATATCTACATACATCAGTGAAAACAGTCTGCTTATTATTATCTATAACTGATAACATTATTGATTAACATCAATGATCAATTCACACTCCTTGTGGTTGGCATTTGGAGCTGCTAGTTTGTGTTTTCACCCAAGTGTCGATATTCCAGTAGCAGTGCATTCAGGCATACATTTCGTCCCACTCAGATGATTTTCTTTAGTTGTTCTGATGTGGGGAGCACTTCTACACTCTGGGAGGAAATCTATACTTCGGCAGTCAAAATGTCTTCAACAAATGGTTAACAAAGACCAGATGTCCTTTAATATAGTTTAACCTAAAGCAAAATACATTTTGCCTAACATACTGTGCATTGACTTTGAAAGCAATACGTTTCATAAAGCCTTGTAGAGAATAAATGAACACCCAAATGAAAAAAAAAAGCTACTAACAGGAGAGATTTCCTGAGATAGTTGGTGGATATCACAAAAACTTTCCAGATATGTCATGATATTTCACCTTAAAATGAAAAGAAAATCTGTAAAGTACAATTTTAACTGTACGTCATGATAGTATGGGTTATATTGCTTTCATTTATGCTGATTCTAATGAACAAATACTATATAATGGCCCAGTTAAGAAGATTTTCAGAGATTTTTACTTATAGTAAAGAGAATATGAGGGGTACATGGGGTAAATGTGCTCGCTTGTCATGAAAATAATGTCACAATGCAAGAAAAAGTCAAAGGGGTGGTTGATTGCCCCTTTTAACAAGATGTAAAATAAGTCTCTGATGCCTCCAGAGTGTGTATGTGAAGTTTTAGCTCAAAATACCCCCGAGATAATTTTTTATAGCATGTTAAAATTGTCACTTTTTGAGGGTGTGTGTCTCTTTAAATGCAAATGAGCTGCTGCTCATGGGGCGGAGCTTCAAGAACTCCAGTTAGCAGCTCTGATAACCTCATGCAGACAGGCAATGAAACTGTTCAGTCTTTTCTGATCAAACCGGAGTCGGACAATGATGGAGAGACTCAAGAAGAAGTGACAACATGTAGAATGAGACAGGACGTTTCTGAATGATTAGTTGATGAATTTATGAGTTAACTATCTTCAAGTCATTGATTAGCATATTCTGTCATGATAATCTCACCCCCTTTGATGCGTGTTCCCGGGGGCGGGGTTTATGTAAATTTCAGGATTAGTGATGTCACTAACCCGGGAGGAAGCATGTGTAGTCCCTACCAGCCGTTTGTTGTAGTCTTTAAAAATCGATTTCTGTAAAAGAAAATATCTCCCTTTGCTTTGAACTTTGAGCGTCGTAACTTTGCAGATGTTGTTTATGCTCAAACAGCAACACTACACACTAACTCAAGTTAAACAAGTCAAATCATAATCAACCACCCCTTTAAACTGTAGAACTAAATATGTTGAGCATCTTTTGACCAAATGGAAGAACAAAGACAATGGTTTTCCTTTGCCCCCACTCCACTTACACCTACATACACACAGCCATACGCAGATCTGAGCAACAAAGAAACCTCTGTGGTCCCTCCCATAATGGAAACTTCATCACTGGAGCATGAATGCACCCCCTTCTGAGTTGGCTTGGATGTGGCAAAGTGAGGCAATGACTTAGAAATGAATGTCAGAGTGACTTAGGGCCATCTGGATGTGACTGATTAAAGAATGTTTTCCATATACCCACTCGAATGAAGAGACCCTTTGAGCCGACAGTGGGCTTGTAAATGGTTGTAGTGGGAACATATAGTTATTGTTGGATGTAGGGCTGCGTGATATAATAGAAATGTGTGGGCAGGATAGCTTTATGTCACATTTGGAGGGGACATTAGAGAAATTTGCGTTACCTGAGCTACCGATTGCACAACAATCTTCATTTAATTTCAATATGGATGGTATCCGATGAAAAAAATAACATTATAAAATGAATTCATTCATTAACCGTTTCAGTCGTATCCAACTCTTGGTGATTCAATGGACCATTACTTGCCATACGCAAGAGACTGTCCGGCATTTTCTTGCTGATGATTTTTCCGGGATAAAGGTTGCCAGGTCTTTCTCCATTTATCACCATTACATGGGACTTACGCACACATTTATAGGCAATTTAGCATCTCCAATTCAACTATACTGCATGTTTTTGGATTGTTGAGGAAACCAACGCAGACTCAGGGAGAACATGCAAACTCCACACAGAAAATCCTCCGGAGACCTTCTTGCTATGAGGCGACAGTGCTATCCACTGAGCCACTATAAAATTAATAAATAGAGCCAAATCGCGGAAACTGAGAGGACTGCCTGTTTTAAAGGGATAGTTCACCCAAAAATGAAAATGATCCCATGATTTACTCTCCCTCAAGTCATCCTAGGTGTATATGACATTCTTCTTTCAGACGAATACAATCTGAGTTATATTAAAAAAGTCCTGGCTCTTCCAAGCTTTATAATGGCAGTGAATTGTCGATAAAAGTCCATAAAAGTGCATCCATCCATCATATAACTGCTTCACATGGCTCCGGGGGGTTAATAAAGAAAAATATCCATATTTAACATGTTATAAAGTAAAATATCTAGCTTCCGGCGGACCGCCGTCCGTACTCAACTTACGGAAAAAGTTCAAAATGCTTACGCTACGTCTGACGACATTGCACACCAGTTACGTTTTTTCCGATCTGGCGGAAGCTAGATATTTTACTTTATAAAGTTTTAAATATGGATATTTTTCTTACACAAACGCATGGCTTCGCTTCAGAAGGCCTTTATTAACCCCCCGGAGCCGTGTGGAGCAGTTATATGATGGATGGATGCACTTTTATGGACTTCAAAAACGAAACAACAATTCACTGCCATTATAAAGCTGGAAGAGCCAGGACTTTTTTAATATAACTCAGATTTTATTTGTCTGAAAGAAGAATGTCATATACACCTAGGATGGCTTGAGGGGGAGTAAATCATGGGATAATTTTAATTTTTGGGTGAACTATCCCTTTAATATCAGTGTCTGATAAGATTTCTCAACTAATTTATGCAAGTATATTATAAACAGCCACTGCTATAAACTCATGAAGTTTACTTATATAGGGTTTTTATAATAAATTGCAATTATATCGACATATAATATGTGATGCACGCGAGCAAAGCAGGAGATCTTCTGTAACGCCCACATCTAGAAAACACAAACTCCTGCCTCAGGCTACGTCTACATTAATCTGGATACATTTGAAAACGGCTTTTTAGTTTCAAAACGCTCTCTGTCCACACTAGCGTTTTCCAAAAGTTTCTCATCCTCACTGAAACATTGGAAAACGCTAAATTCACCTTACAGCGCATGCGTAAAACCTCACAAAAGCTGACTGAGATGATACTGAAGGAACAGACATAATTAAGTTCTCATGCTATTTTTTTGGCAGGATCATTTTATTTAGCAAAATATCTCACTATTATTCACTGATGTGTTTATATGTTTGGTCTAAAACGCAACTGCTCTCATGTTTTGATGCAGGACATCAGATGAGAGTACATTTTCTGTCATCTTTGCAGGACTGCGATATAAAGAGTGTGCAAAGTAACATATTTTAGCAACAGTGTGAAAGTGAATAGCACATAACAGCTGCAATAGCGGTATAAACATTCATATCTATTGGTTACAGAATTTATGAATGTTACATTCCCTTAATACTCCTAGACAAATTAAAAATTTTTGGGTCGTAACATATTATGGGGTTTTGAACCCGGGACCTCTCGCATTAAAGTGAAAGTGAATAGCACATAACAGGCACAATACCGGTATAAACATACATGTATATCGGTTCAAAATGCGTCACATGACTAAACATGTGTCATCGTTTTCAGATGCCTCCGTTTTCACAGTCCACATTGCAAACGCTAAAATGCGTTTTTCAAATGTATCCACTTGGGAGAGCGTTTACAAAAAGCTCAGTTTTGGCAGGACAAAAACGCAGTCTCAGTGTGGACGGAAGGCCAAAACGGAGAGAAAAAGATGCGTTTTCAAACTGAAACATATTAGTGTGGACAAGGCCTGATAAACACAGAGATGTTAGTCCCGTCCGAATCAATATATGAAATTACAAACGTTGAATAAGAATTGTAACTCAAACGTTGTGTAGAAAACTACTCTCGTCCAAATAGGGCTTAAGAGTAGTTCTGAGTCTATTTTTTAACAACTTGCACTGGCACACATCATTTACTTGTGATAAATACATTTAGGTTTGTGTCCATCAATTTCCAAAAAAATAAAAAAGATTTAAAATATTTTTCATTATAAAAGTTCTATGGTTGTTGTTTTTTTTTATTTTTTTTTATTTCCAGCAAAAATAGCAATATTATTATACACCATGACTGTTATATGGACTTACTTACCATGATCTGGTCATACCAGCCACAGTAGTACGTTTAAACTCAGATAAGACAAATGTGTCACATTAAGTAAAAGGCCTTCTACATTCGGAAACACTACAAAATTCACAGAAGACACATGATAAATAAATAGTGATACTCTTACACAATCAACAACGTGAAGTATTGTGTGTTGGGGAATGAGAGGAAAATAAGAGAGGCGGATGAAGTGGGCAGTGATGATGCACAATGTACCATTTTGTTTCCACTCTTTCTCCATTATAATCCGTCAAGCAATTTTGAATTCAGAATGTGGCACGTAATTATGCATTGTGAGGCTGTTCGAAATCTGTGGCTCCTATCAGAACAACCATGAGACACAAACACTTAAATGAAGAATGACCTCCTCATGAGGACACATGGGTTTTTCTCAGCGTGATCTCATGTATTAAGTGCGGTTATACCACACGTACATTTACTTATGCTTGCATAAAAAAATAAAACATAAATGTAAATGATATACATATGAACAACATTATAGATATAGACATAAGCATGTTTATGATTCCTTATTTATAAGTATTGAATTCATCGGTTGATTGTACTGTATTTATGATCATTGAGATGTTTGAGATTGTTTTAATGCAGATAACTCATTTACTTTAAATGATAACGTCATTCTGTTCTGCCAACTTGTTTCAAAATATTACATAATGTTAAACCACTACAATTTAAAACCTTTCTGTAATCGTTTAACTATTACTTATGTAAAGTAATAGTTAATCGTGTGACTCGAAAAATGACCACAAAATAGCATAAAATGATCATTTTGTTTGTGTGCTGTAATCCATAATCATTTGGACTACGTTGGTTCTCCTTTTTGACATTTTAGCAATAAATAATTTATGGTGATTATTACACTTATCTGTCTGTTACATTTTTCTTTATACTGTATATATTTTTAAAGAAATAGAGGGGTAGGTTTAGAGGAAAGAACGGGTTTAATGGCTCAAAAATACATCTATTATATTGAAACTAAAATTGTCATTGCATAATACTGCCGAAATACCAATATAAAGGTAACACTTTATTTTAAAGTGTCCTTGTTACACGTTACATTTACTATTGTAACAGAAATAAAACAGGTCATCCCATTAGCTCATGTTATAAGTGGGCGTCTTGCAGCTCTGTTGCTAAAATAAAATATTACTGGTTCTATAATTTTTTCCCCTCTGGTTGGAATTTTGTCAATGAGTAACTGAGTTGCATTATAGTGAAAGCTTTACTTTGGCTTTGCTGCTTTGCTGCATTTCCACTTTCAGGAAGGTGACTAATACCCAGATGTTTCCAGAAAACACAGCAATGAACTGAGTTTAACATTTGTCATGTCATATTTCATAATACGCTTACAGTAATATCAGTGAGCATTTGGTACTTATGCACAATTGTTTTGTGTATTGTTTTGGCCTCATTCATTCAGTCATGAGCAGTATTTCTGTGTAAAACATTTGTAAAATATTTCTTACGCAAATTATTGCATGATACATTTTAGGTGTGTGTTTTACAAAGATTTTCATTCTGCCCTGATGCATGAATTTTTTTTTTTTTTTTTTGATGTTAAAATGTTTCCTTTTATCTCTGTTGAATGTATCGTGGTCAACTATAAGTAAGCCATGTATAGGTTGACCAATCTGCATGATGCCACCTTTGCACAAAGCACTGAAGACAAATTTGTTTTTCATGCCAACACAAGCAGACAGGGTCCTTTACATGCTTTTAAGAGGACTAAAAAATGAATTTAAGGTGGATTGAGGCAGTCATCATTGCTAAGGTTTACTCGGGAATTTGCCGCATCCAGTGTAGACAGCATCACTGATTATAATGGATTCTATCTGCTTTTGTCACATCGGGTCGTGCTGCTCGAATCTGGTGTAGACATGGTGTAAGAGATCACAAACCAAAACTGGACCGATCATCTGTCAGCAAACTGACACATATCTTAAAGGGGTGGTTGATTATGATTTGACTTGTTTAACTTGAGTTAGTGTGTAGTGTTGCTGTTTGAGCATAAACAACATCTGCAAAGTTTCAACACTCAAAGTTCAAAGCAAAGGGAGATATTTTCTTTTACAGAAATCGCTTTTTAAGGACTACAACAAACGGCTGGTAGGGACTACAACGAGCTTATTCCCGGGTTAGTGACATCACTAACCCTGAAATTTACATAAACCAAAGCCAACAAAGCCTGATTGGATTAGTTTGGTTTTATCGACATGAAAATAATCCTGTATCCCAGAATCTCAGAGTTGGTTTAAAGTTGACAAAACCAAACAAATCTAACCCGGTTTAGCAGCGGGTACAGCATTCACATTTTCTGTCATCTCAGAGTTTTGCACGCACCTGAAAGTGTGACGTCTGCAATGAACAGCCAATCATAGGAAACATGGAAAGCGTCAGTTTGATTCACTTCTCGCAAGAGACTCGGCACAATTCACTGCTCTGCTGAAGAGATTGTTATGGAAAGTGTCCCCGGGAACACGCAACAAAGGCCATGTTGAGAAGAGGAAGAGTTGTTGTAGTCGAGCACATTTGGGAGTCGCTCAAGCTGTCATCCGTCTTTCACATTTATTGCAATACAGTACGTACACAAATGCAATAGCATGTCATAAAAGCAAGATGACAACATAAGTTATAACCGTAATTAAACTAAACTATACATGTTCTATCTTCATGCAGCAGATATTCTCTGGCTATGTGCATCTGACAACAGTTCTCACACCAGCGATTTATAGATTATCATGACAGAATATGCTAATCAATGACTTGAAGATTATAAATTCATCAGCTAACCATTCAGAAACGTCCTGTGTCATTCTACATGCTGTCACTTCTTCTTGAGTCTCTCCATCATTGTCCGACTCCGGTTTGAACATAAAAGGCTGAACAGTTTCTGATATTTTCAGTGCGTGTCTGCGTGAGGTAATCGGAGCTGCTAACACGAGCTCTTGAAGCTCCGCCCTCTTCTAGAAAGGGGGAGGGGAGCAGCAGCTCATTTGCATTTAAAGGGACACGCAAAAACAGCGCGTTTTTGCTCACCCTCAAAAAGTGACAATTTTAACATGCTATAAAAAAATGATCTGTGGGGTATTTTGAGCTAAAACTTCACATACACACTCTGGGGACATCAGAGACTTATTTTACATCTTGTAAAAGGGGGCGTTATGGGACAGCAATAAAGTCACTCCTGCTGTATCTCTGGCTCCAAATTACAGCAGTTCACAGTGAAAGCATTACTTTCCATAACAATCTCTTCAGCAGAGCAGTGAATTGTGCCGAGTCTCTTGCGAGAAGTGAATCAAACTGACGCTTTCCATGTTTCCTATGATTGGCTGTTCACTGCAGACGTCACACTTTCAGGTGCGTGCAAAACTCTGAGATGACAGAAAATGTGAATGCTGTACCCGCTGCTAAACCGGGTTAGATTTGTTTGGTTTTGTCAACTCTAAACCAACTCTGAGATTCTGGGATACAGGATTATTTTCATGTTGACAAAACCAAACCAATCCAATCAGGCTTTGTTGGTAACATGACGCTGATCATTAACTTTCAATGTCAATTCAGGTTTTAAACATGAGTTCATGAATAACTATGGAGCATAAAAGCGTGAACAGCCAATCACATGCATGAAGCATAGTTCAAATGTTTTACTTCTGAAAAGGAATAAGAGATTATTATGAAAATATGAAGAATGTAAACACAATTACATAGCAAGAAGAAAATAAATGTCTTCAAAAGGGGACAGCTAAAAGAAAACATTGTTTATTTTTATAACTAGGGGTTTAACGGTACATGTATTCGTCCCAAACCATCACGGTACAAACGTCATGGTTCGGTGCATACAGTCAGACGCTGAATACAGTCAGTCACAGGTGATCCATACTCCAGTCCAGAAGGGGGCGCACGCAGTAATGCAATGCTGTTTGCTAACCGCCACAACAGGAAAAAGAGAAGAAGAAGAGACGATCTACGCACCAACCCAAAACAAGAGTTCAGATGCACATTCAGTTTCCATTTATTTTTGTGACGCACTCCACAAACTTCACGGAAAGGAAACCGAGACGGCAGAAAGCGCATCCTGTGTGTTTTCTTTCTTTTACAAAAGCACAATGTTTAGTTTTTATTGTGAGTTAACACAGATAAAAACAGATTTTTGAATGATGTCTTACTCTTATCTGTATGTCCATAAATTATGAGTATTTTAAGTGGTTTCCGCTGTTATAATGAGACTAAATCATTTGGTATTGTGCAGATTTGTGTCTTGGAAGTCTCACTACAGTCCAGGCATGTTTAATTAGGTATGGAAATAAATCTGCAGGACAGTTCCCATCCTTGTTTTAGTATGATACACAGCACACCAAACAATAGACAATAACAAACAAACTCAAGAAGCAAACACAGGGCTATATATGCAGACAAGAAACCAAACACAGTAACCATGGTAACAAACAAGGATCAAAAGTCAAGGGAACCAATGAGACAGAAACTAAAACTCAAGAAACTAGGACTCAGAAACAACATGAAAACAGGACATAAACCTGACAGCTGCTTGAAGAACATCCCAACATATCAACTTTCTGCTCAACCAATAGCGTGACTTTGGTCAGGCCGTCCTGTGTGTTTAACCAATAGCAGACAACCTGAGACACAAGAAAAGAGACACTTTTTAACTACTATATCTTCATTTCAAACAATAAAAAGGTATTTGTTCTCAGCTAACTTCTCTCCAATGACATCACCCAACCGCCTTCAATCCCTTTTCAACTGTCAAGAAATGACAAATGTAGCTCTTCCCTCTCTTTGTTTCTTCCTCTAAGCTGTCAAATCCACGCACAATTCTTCATTCATGCGTCATTGTCCACTAAGCACTTAGTCCTGCCCTGTTCTCTCTTTCCTTTAATTCCTCTTTTTTATTTTCTCTGCTCCCATGCACTTCTATGGCCCAGGTTTTATGACTCACTCAGATTTAACCCAGCAGGCTCTTTCCGACAGCTTCATGACTTGTGGAAACAAATCTTTGTCATCCGCACTCTCCGCCTTTTTTCCAGACTGCAACTCTCCTTAAAGAGGAAGGAGGAGGCTCGGGAGATGCGGAGAGATTCCCAGCAGCTGTTCGCTGCCTTCACAGTGGCTCGAGGATATGCCCGGATGAATTTGTATGACGTGTTCTGTTCCACTAGACCTTTTTGTCCAGTGACACATTCAGTATTTTCAGGAACCAGACATAACATCACTGAATGTTGCAGCCAAAAACTGCGTATTCCTTTTGCTGACAAATAAACCGGGATATCTAGGTGCATGTAAAACAGAGAAACTACACACTGTTCATTTGTACTACTGACATTATAACAATACAAAGGTGGCTGAGAATTGGTGAAGTTATTCTTTAAGGCTGTGACACACCAAGCCATTGGCCAATGTCTGGGCTGTTGTTGAGAGTCTGTTGGACCAACGGCGGCGGCTTTTTAGCCAATTAAGCATTTTGAATTTGCGCATTGTTATTTTAATATCATTAGCTGTGTTTCCATTACCCTTCACATTGCGCAAATTGAAATTGCGAATTAAAAAAAAGCCCAATGGAAACGCAAAAACTCCTATATATCGCAAAAAAGTTTTTACGCTTGCATGAGGTGGTTTTTCAGGCCATTCGAAAAGCGAATATTTCGCAAAACTGCAATGGAAAAAGTTTTTCCGCATTTACAGGTCACCTAGCGTATGTAAAAGTCACATGATCATTCTGAATCCACAGTTCCTCTGTAAAATCGCGTACTATATCGTCCCAGAAACACCTCATATGTGCCGCCCAAGTGTAAGGGGCTTTCCTTGCCATTAATGCTTGGGTAACACGCCCACGTCTCCTTCCATTAAAAATAATGGCTAGTGCGGTGGCTGCGATATACGTAAACCTGCCAACATCCGTCGGCATGATTTTTGGAATGACAAGAGGAAAAAAAATTCTCTAGCAAATGTTAAAATATTTACGCAAAATTTTCTAGCAAATGTTTTGCGTTCCCTCGAGAAACTTTGCTTTTGATCGCAAAACCTTTGCGTTCCCCCGAAAAACTTTGCGTTCCCCGAGAAATTTTGCATTCGCTTGCAAAACGTTTGCGTTCCCCAAAGAAACTTTGAGTTTGCTTTCAAAACGTTTGCGTTCCCCCGAGAAACTTTGAGTTCGCTTTCAAAACGTTTTGCGTTCCCCAAAGAAACTTTGAGTTCGCTTTCAAAACGTTTTGTGTTCCCCCGAGAAACTTTGAGTTCGCTTTCAAAACGTTTTGCGTTCCCCAAAGAAACTTTGAGTTCGCTTTCAAAACGTTTTGCGTTCCACCGAGAAACTTTGAGTTCGCTTTCAAAACGTTTTGCGTTTCCCAAAGAAACTTTGAGTTTGCTTTCAAAACGTTTGCGTTCCCCCGAGAAACTTTGAGTTCGCTTTCAAAACGTTTTGCGTTCCCCAAAGAAACTTTGAGTTCGCTTTCAAAACGTTTTGCCTTCCCCAAAGAAACTTTGAGTTCGCTTTCAAAACGTTTTGTGTTCCCCCGAGAAACTTTGAGTTCGCTTTCAAAACGTTTTGCGTTCCCCAAAGAAACTTTGAGTTTGCTTTCAAAACGTTTTGCGTTCCCCCGAGAAACTTTGAGTTCGCTTTCAAAACGTTTTGCGTTCCCCAAAGAAAACATTTGAGTTCAGTTTCAAAACGTTTGCGTTCCCCCGAGAAACTTTGCGTTTGCTTTCAACACGTTTGCATTCCCCCGAGAAACTCTGAGTTCGCTTTCAAAACGTTTGCGTTCCCCCGAGAAATTTTGCGTTCGCTTTCAACACGTTTTGCGTTCCCCCGAGAAACTTTGAGTTCGCTTTCAAAATGTTTAGTGTTCCCCCGAGAAACTTTGAGTTGCTTTCAAAATGTTTTGTGTTCTCCAAAGAAACGTTGAGTTCGCTTTCAAAACGTTTGCGTTCCCCCGAGAAACTTTTCGTTTGCTTTCAACACGTTTGCATTCCCCCGAGAAACTCTGAGTTCGCTTTCAAAACGTTTGCGTTCCCCCGAGAAACTTTGAGTTCGCTCTCAAAACATTTTGCGTTCCCCAAAGAAACTTTGAGTTCGCTTTAAAAACGTTTGCGTTCCCCCGAGAAACTTTGAGTTGCTTTCAAAACGTTTTGCGTTCCCCAAAGAAACTTTGAGTTCGCTTTCAAAACGTTTTGCGTTCCCCCGATAAATTTTGCATTCACTTTCAAAACGTTTTGCGTTCCCCAAAGAAAACATTTGAGTTCGCTTTCAAAACGTTTGCGTTCCCCAAAGAAACTTTGAGTTCGCTTTCAAAACGTTTTGCGTTCCCCCGAGAAACTTTGCGTTCGCTTTCAAAACGTTTGCGTTCCCCCGAGAAACTTTGAGTTCGCTTTCAAAACGTTTTGCGTTCCCCAAAGAAACTTTGAGTTCGCTTTCAAAATGTTTTGCGTTCCCCCGAGAAACTTTGAGTTCGCTTTCAAAACGTTTTGCGTTCCCCCGAGAAACTTTGAGTTCGCTTTCAAAACGTTTTGTGTTCCCCAAAGAAACTTTGAGTTCGCTTTCAAAACGTTTGCGTTCCCCCGAGAAACTTTGTGTTCACTTTCAAAACGTTTGCGTTCCCCCGAGAAACTTTGTGTTCGCTTTCAAAACGTTTGCGTTCCCCCGAGAAACTTTGTGTTCGCTTTCAAAACGTTTGCGTTCCCCCGAGAAACTTTGTGTTCGCTTTCAAAACGTTTGCGTTCCACCGAGAAACTTTGTGTTCGCTTTCAAAACGTTTGCGTTCCACCGAGAAACTTTGTGTTCGCTTTCAAAACGTTTGCGTTCCCCCGAGAAACTTTGTGTTCGCTTTCAAAACGTTTGCGTTCCACCGAGAAACTTTGTGTTCGCTTTCAAAACGTTTGCGTTCCCCCGAGAAACTTTGAGTTCGCTTTCAAAACGTTTGCGTTCCCCCGAGAAACTTTGTGTTTGCTTTCAAAACGTTTGCGTTCCACCGAGAAACTTTGTGTTCGCTTTCAAAACGTTTGCGTTCCCCCGAGAAACTTTGTGTTCGCTTTCAAAACGTTTTGCGTTCCCAAAGAAACTTTGAGTTCGCTTTCAAAACATTTTGCGTTCCCCAAAGAAACTTTGAGTTTGCTTTCAAAACGTTTGAGTTCCCCCGAGAAACTTTGAGTTTGCTTTCAAAACGTTTGCGTTCCCCAAAGAAACTTTGAGTTCGCTTTCAAAACATTTTGCGTTCCCCCGAGAAACTTTGAGTTCGCTTTCAAAACGTTTTGCGTTCCCCAAGAAACTTTGAGTTCGCTTTCAAAACATTTTGCGTTCCCCCAAGAAACTTTGAGTTCGCTTTCAAAACATTTTGCGTTCCCCCAAGAAACTTTGAGTTCGCTTTCAAAACGTTTTGCGTTCCCCAAAGAAACTTTGAGTTCGCTTTCAAAACGTTTTGTGTTCACCCGAGAAACTTTGAGTTCGCTTTCAAAACGTTTGCGTTCCCCCGAGAAACTTTGTGTTCGCTTTCAAAACGTTTTGCGTTCCCCAAAGAAACTTTGAGTTCGCTTTCAAAACGTTTTGCGTTCCCCCGAGAAACTTTGAGTTCGCTTTCAAAACGTTTTGCGTTCCCCCGAGAAACTTTGAGTTCGCTTTCAAAACGTTTTGTGTTCCCCAAAGAAACTTTGAGTTCACTTTCAAAACATTTTGCGTTCCCCAAAGAAACTTTGAGTTCGCTTTCAAAACGTTTGCGTTCCCCCGAGAAACTTTGTGTTCGCTTTCAAAACGTTTGCGTTCCCCCGAGAAACTTTGTGTTCGCTTTCAAAACGTTTGCGTTCCCCCAAGAAACTTTGAGTTCGCTTTCAAAACGTTTTGCGTTCCCCAAAGAAACTTTGAGTTCGCTTTCAAAACGTTTTGTGTTCCCCCGAGAAACTTTGAGTTCGCTTTCAAAACGTTTTGCGTTCCTCGAGAAACTTTGAGTTCGCTTTCAAAACATTTTGCGTTCCCCTGTGAAACTTTGAGTTCGTTTTTAAAAGGTTTTGCGTTCCCCAAAGAAACTTTGAGTTCGCTTTCAAAACGTTTTGCGTTCCCCCGAGAAACTTTGAGTTCGCTTTCAAAACGTTTGCGTTCCCCCGAGAAACTTTGTGTTCGCTTTCAAAACGTTTTGCGTTCCCCAAAGAAACTTTGAGTTCGCTTTCAAAACGTTTTGCGTTCCCCCGAGAAACTTTGAGTTCGCTTTCAAAACGTTTTGCGTTCCCCCGAGAAACTTTGAGTTCGCTTTCAAAACGTTTTGTGTTCCCCAAAGAAACTTTGAGTTCACTTTCAAAACATTTTGCGTTCCCCAAAGAAACTTTGAGTTAGCTTTCAAAACGTTTGCGTTCCCCCGAGAAACTTTGTGTTCGCTTTCAAAACGTTTGCGTTCCCCCGAGAAACTTTGTGTTCGCTTTCAAAACGTTTGCGTTCCCCCGAGAAACTTTGAGTTCGCTTTCAAAACATTTTGCGTTCCCCAAAGAAACTTTGAGTTCGCTTTCAAAACGTTTGCGTTCCCCAAAGAAACTTTGAGTTCGCTTTCAAAACATTTTGCGTTCCCCAAAGAAACTTTGAGTTTGCTTTCAAAACGTTTGCGTTCCCCCGAGAAACTTTGAGTTTGCTTTCAAAACGTTTGCGTTCCCCAAAGAAACTTTGAGTTCGCTTTCAAAACATTTTGCGTTCCCCCGAGAAACTTTGAGTTTGCTTTCAAAACGTTTTGCGTTCCTCGAGAAACTTTGAGTTCGCTTTCAAAACGTTTTGCGTTCCTCGAGAAACTTTGAGTTTGCTTTCAAAACGTTTGCGTTCCCCCGAGAAATTTTGAGTTCGCTTTCAAAACGTTTTGCGTTCCCCTGAGAAACTTTGAGTTCGTTTTTAAAAGGTTTTGCGTTCCCCCGAGAAATTTTGAGTTCGCTTTCAAAACGTTTTGCGTTCCCCCGAGAAATTTTGAGTTCGCTTTCAAAACGTTTTGCGTTCCCCCGAGAAACTTTGTGTTCGCTTTCAAAACATTTTGCATTCCCCAAAGAAACTTTGAGTTCGCTTTCAAAACGTTTTGCGTTCCCCCGAGAAACTTTGTGTTCGCTTTCAAAATATTTTGCATTCCCCAAAGAAACTTTGAGTTTGCTTTCAAAACATTTGCGTTCCCCCGAGAAATTTTGAGTTCGCTTTCAAAACGTTTTGCGTTCCTCGAGAAACTTTGAGTTCGCTTTCAAAACATTTTGCGTTCCCCTGTGAAACTTTGAGTTCGTTTTTAAAAGGTTTTGCGTTCCCCCGAGAAACTTTGAGTTCGCTTTCAAAACGTTTGCGTTCCCCAAAGAAACTTTGAGTTCGCTTTCAAAACGTTTGCGTTCCCCCGAGAAACTTTGTGTTCGCTTTCAAAATGTTTGCGTTCCCCCGAGAAACTTTGAGTTCGCTTTCAAAACGTTTTGCGTTCCCCAAAGAAACTTTGAGTTCACTTTCAAAACGTTTTGCGTTCCCCCGAGAAACTTTGAGTTCGCTTTCAAAACGTTTGCGTTCCCCCGAGAAACTTTGAGTTCGCTTTCAAAACGTTTTGCGTTCCCCCGAGAAACTTTGAGTTCGCTTTCAAAACGTTTGCGTTCCCCCGAGAAACTTTGTGTTCGCTTTCAAAACGTTTGCGTTCCCCCGAGAAACTTTGTGTTCGCTTTCAAAACGTTTTGCGTTCCCCAAAGAAACTTTGAGTTTGCTTTCAAAACGTTTTGCGTTCCCCAAAGAAACTTTGAGTTTGCTTTCAAAACGTTTGCGTTCCCCCGAGAAATTTTGAGTTCGCTTTCAAAACGTTTTGCGTTCCCCTGAGAAACTTTGAGTTCGTTTTTAAAAGGTTTTGCGTTCCCCCGAGAAATTTTGAGTTCGCTTTGAAAACGTTTTGCGTTCCCCTGAGAAACTTTGAGTTCGTTTTTAAAAGGTTTTGCGTTCCCCAAAGAAACTTTGAGTTCGCTTTCAAAACGTTTTGTGTTCCCCCGAGAAACTTTGAGTTCGCTTTCAAAACATTTTGCGTTCCCCAAAGAAACTTTGAGTTCGCTTTCAAAACGTTTTGTGTTCCCCCGAGAAACTTTGAGTTCGCTTTCAAAACGTTTTGAGTTCCTCGAGAAACTTTGAGTTCGCTTTCAAAACATTTTGTGTTCCCCAAAGAAACTTTGAGTTCGTTTTTAAAAGGTTTTGCGTTCCCCCGAGAAACTTTGAGTTCGCTTTCAAAACGTTTGCGTTCCCCCGAGAAACTTTGTGTTCGCTTTCAAAACGTTTGCGTTCCCCCGAGAAACTTTGAGTTCGCTTTCAAAACGTTTTGTGTTCCCCAAAGAAACTTTGAGTTTGCTTTCAAAACGTTTGCGTTCCCCAAAGAAACTTTGAGTTCGCTTTCAAAACATTTTGCGTTCCCCCGAGAAACTTTGAGTTTGCTTTCAAAACGTTTTGCGTTCCTCGAGAAACTTTGAGTTCGCTTTCAAAACGTTTTGCGTTCCTCGAGAAACTTTGAGTTCGCTTTCAAAACGTTTTGCGTTCCCCAAAGAAACTTTGAGTTCGCTTTCAAAACGTTTTGCGTTCCACCGAGAAACTTTGAGTTCGCTTTCAAAACGTTTTGCGTTCCCCAAAGAAACTTTGAGTTCGCTTTCAAAACGTTTTGTGTTCCCCAAAGAAACTTTGAGTTCACTTTCAAAACATTTTGCGTTCCCCAAAGAAACTTTGAGTTCGCTTTCAAAACATTTTGCGTTCCCCCGAGAAACTTTGTGTTCGCTTTCAAAATGTTTGCGTTCCCCCGAGAAACTTTGAGTTCGCTTTCAAAACGTTTTGCGTTCCCCAAAGAAACTTTGAGTTCACTTTCAAAACGTTTTGCGTTCCCCCGAGAAACTTTGAGTTCGCTTTCAAAACGTTTGCGTTCCCCCGAGAAACTTTGAGTTCGCTTTCAAAACGTTTTGCGTTCCCCCGAGAAACTTTGAGTTCGCTTTCAAAACGTTTGCGTTCCCCCGAGAAACTTTGTGTTCGCTTTCAAAACGTTTGCGTTCCCCCGAGAAACTTTGAGTTCGCTTTCAAAATGTTTGCGTTCCCCCGAAAAATTTTGAGTTCGCTTTCAAAACGTTTTGCGTTCCCCTGAGAAACTTTGAGTTCGTTTTTAAAAGGTTTTGCGTTCCCCCGAGAAATTTTGAGTTCGCTTTGAAAACATTTTGCGTTCCCCAAAGAAACTTTGAGTTCGCTTTCAAAACATTTTGCGTTCCCCAAAGAAACTTTGAGTTCGCTTTCAAAACGTTTTGTGTTCCCCCGAGAAACTTTGAGTTCGCTTTCAAAACGTTTTGCGTTCCTCGAGAAACTTTGAGTTCGCTTTCAAAACATTTTGTGTTCCCCAAAGAAACTTTGAGTTCGTTTTTAAAAGGTTTGCGTTCCCCCGAGAAACTTTGAGTTCGCTTTCAAAACGTTTGCGTTCCCCCGAGAAACTTTGAGTTCGCTTTCAAAACGTTTTGTGTTCCCCAAAGAAATTTTGAGTTCGCTTTCAAAACGTTTTGCGTTCCTCGAGAAACTTTGAGTTCGCTTTCAAAACATTTTGCGTTCCCCTGTGAAACTTTGAGTTCGTTTTTAAAAGGTTTTGCGTTCCCCCGAGAAACTTTGAGTTCGCTTTCAAAACGTTTGCGTTCCCCAAAGAAACTTTGAGTTCGCTTTCAAAACGTTTGCGTTCCCCCGAGAAACTTTGTGTTCGCTTTCAAAATGTTTGCGTTCCCCCGAGAAACTTTGAGTTCGCTTTCAAAACGTTTTGCGTTCCCCAAAGAAACTTTGAGTACACTTTCAAAACGTTTTGCGTTCCCCCGAGAAACTTTGAGTTCGCTTTCAAAACGTTTGCGTTCCCCCGAGAAACTTTGAGTTCGCTTTCAAAACGTTTTGCGTTCCCCCGAGAAACTTTGAGTTCGCTTTCAAAACGTTTGCGTTCCCCCGAGAAACTTTGTGTTCGCTTTCAAAACGTTTGCGTTCCCCCGAGAAACTTTGTGTTCGCTTTCAAAACGTTTTGCGTTCCCCAAAGAAACTTTGAGTTTGCTTTCAAAACGTTTTGCGTTCCCCAAAGAAACTTTGAGTTTGCTTTCAAAACGTTTGCGTTCCCCCGAGAAATTTTGAGTTCGCTTTCAAAACGTTTTGCGTTCCCCTGAGAAACTTTGAGTTCGTTTTTAAAAGGTTTTGCGTTCCCCCGAGAAATTTTGAGTTCGCTTTGAAAACATTTTGCGTTCCCCAAAGAAACTTTGAGTTCGCTTTCAAAACATTTTGCGTTCCCCAAAGAAACTTTGAGTTCGCTTTCAAAACGTTTTGTGTTCCCCCGAGAAACTTTGAGTTCGCTTTCAAAACGTTTTGCGTTCCTCGAGAAACTTTGAGTTCGCTTTCAAAACATTTTGTGTTCCCCAAAGAAACTTTGAGTTCGTTTTTAAAAGGTTTGCGTTCCCCCGAGAAACTTTGAGTTCGCTTTCAAAACGTTTGCGTTCCCCCGAGAAACTTTGTGTTCGCTTTCAAAACGTTTGCGTTCCCCCGAGAAACTTTGAGTTCGCTTTCAAAACGTTTTGTGTTCCCCAAAGAAACTTTGAGTTTGCTTTCAAAACGTTTGCGTTCCCCAAAGAAACTTTGAGTTCGCTTTCAAAACATTTTGCGTTCCCCCGAGAAACTTTGAGTTTGCTTTCAAAACGTTTTGCGTTCCTCGAGAAACTTTGAGTTCGCTTTCAAAACGTTTTGCGTTCCTCGAGAAACTTTGAGTTCGCTTTCAAAACGTTTTGCGTTCCCCCGAGAAACTTTGAGTTCGCTTTCAAAACGTTTTGCGTTCCCCAAGAAACTTTGAGTTCGCTTTCAAAATGTTTGAGTGCCACCGAGAAACTTTGAGTTCGCTTTCAAAACATTTTGCGTTCCCCCAAGAAACTTTGAGTTCGCTTTCAAAACGTTTTGCGTTCCCCAAAGAAACTTTGAGTTCGCTTTCAAAACGTTTTGGGTTCCCCCGAGAAACTTTGAGTTCGCTTTCAAAACGTTTTGCGTTCCTCGAGAAACTTTGAGTTCGCTTTCAAAACATTTTGCGTTCCCCTGTGAAACTTTGAGTTCGTTTTTAAAAGGTTTTGCGTTCCCCAAAGAAACTTTGAGTTCGCTTTCAAAACGTTTTGCGTTCCCCCGAGAAACTTTGAGTTCGCTTTCAAAACGTTTTGCGTTCCCCCGAGAAACTTTGAGTTCGCTTTCAAAACGTTTGCGTTCCCCCGAGAAACTTTGTGTTTGCTTTCAAAACGTTTGCGTTCCCCCGAGAAACTTTGTGTTCGCTTTCAAAACGTTTTGCGTTCCCCAAAGAAACTTTGAGTTCGCTTTCAAAACGTTTTGCGTTCCCCCGAGAAACTTTGAGTTCGCTTTCAAAACGTTTTGCGTTCCCCCAAGAAACTTTGAGTTCGCTTTCAAAACGTTTTGTGTTCCCCCGAGAAACTTTGAGTTCACTTTCAAAACATTTTGCGTTCCCCAAAGAAACTTTGAGTTCACTTTCAAAACATTTTGCGTTCCCCAAAGAAACTTTGAGTTTGCTTTCAAAACGTTTGCGTTCCCCCGAGAAACTTTGAGTTCGCTTTCAAAACGTTTTGCGTTCCCCAAAGAAACTTTGAGTTCGTTTTCAAAACGTTTTGCGTTCCCCAAAGAAACTTTGAGTTTGCTTTCAAAACGTTTGCGTTCCCCCGAGAAATTTTGAGTTCGCTTTCAAAACGTTTTGCGTTCCCCTGAGAAACTTTGAGTTCGTTTTTAAAAGGTTTTGCGTTCCCCCGAGAAATTTTGAGTTCGCTTTCAAAACGTTTTGCGTTCCCCCGAGAAATTTTGAGTTCGCTTTCAAAACGTTTTGCGTTCCCCCGAGAAACTTTGTGTTCGCTTTCAAAACATTTTGCATTCCCCAAAGAAACTTTGAGTTCGCTTTCAAAACGTTTTGCGTTCCCCCGAGAAACTTTGTGTTCGCTTTCAAAATATTTTGCATTCCCCAAAGAAACTTTGAGTTTGCTTTCAAAACATTTGCGTTCCCCCGAGAAATTTTGAGTTCGCTTTCAAAACGTTTTGCGTTCCTCGAGAAACTTTGAGTTCGCTTTCAAAACATTTTGCGTTCCCCTGTGAAACTTTGAGTTCGTTTTTAAAAGGTTTTGCGTTCCCCCGAGAAACTTTGAGTTCGCTTTCAAAACGTTTGCGTTCCCCAAAGAAACTTTGAGTTCGCTTTCAAAACGTTTGCGTTCCCCCGAGAAACTTTGTGTTCGCTTTCAAAACGTTTGCGTTCCCCCGAGAAACTTTGAGTTCGCTTTCAAAACGTTTCGCGTTCCCCCGAGAAACTTTGAGTTCGCTTTCAAAACGTTTTGCGTTCCCCCGAGAAACTTTGAGTTCGCTTTCAAAACGTTTGCGTTCCCCCGAGAAACTTTGTGTTCGCTTTCAAAACGTTTGCGTTCCCCCGAGAAACTTTGTGTTCGCTTTCAAAACGTTTTGCGTTCCCCAAAGAAACTTTGAGTTTGCTTTCAAAACGTTTTGCGTTCCCCAAAGAAACTTTGAGTTTGCTTTCAAAACGTTTGCGTTCCCCTGAGAAATTTTGAGTTCGCTTTCAAAACGTTTTGCGTTCCCCTGAGAAACTTTGAGTTCGTTTTTAAAAGGTTTTGCGTTCCCCCGAGAAATTTTGAGTTCGCTTTGAAAACATTTTGCGTTCCCCAAAGAAACTTTGAGTTCGCTTTCAAAACATTTTGCGTTCCCCAAAGAAACTTTGAGTTCGCTTTCAAAACGTTTTGTGTTCCCCCGAGAAACTTTGAGTTCGCTTTCAAAACGTTTTGCGTTCCTCGAGAAACTTTGAGTTCGCTTTCAAAACATTTTGTGTTCCCCAAAGAAACTTTGAGTTCGTTTTTAAAAGGTTTTGCGTTCCCCCGAGAAACTTTGAGTTCGCTTTCAAAACGTTTGCGTTCCCCCGAGAAACTTTGTGTTCGCTTTCAAAACGTTTGCGTTCCCCCGAGAAACTTTGAGTTCGCTTTCAAAACGTTTTGTGTTCCCCAAAGAAACTTTGAGTTCACTTTCAAAACATTTTGCGTTCCCCAAAGAAACTTTGAGTTTGCTTTCAAAACGTTTGCGTTCCCCCGAGAAACTTTGAGTTCGCTTTCAAAACGTTTTGCGTTCCCCCGAGAAACTTTGCGTTCGCTTTTAAAACATTTTGCGTTCCCCAAAGAAACTTTGAGTTTGCTTTCAAAACGTTTGCGTTCCCCCGAGAAACTTTGAGTTCGCTTTCAAAACGTTTTGCGTTCCCCCGAGAAACTTTGCGTTCGCTTTTAAAACATTTTGCGTTCCCCAAAGAAACTTTGAGTTTGCTTTCAAAACGTTTGCGTTCCCCCGAGAAATTTTGAGTTCGCTTTCAAAACATTTTGCGTTCCCCTGAGAAACTTTGAGTTCGTTTTTAAAAGGTTTTGCGTTCCCCCGAGAAACTTTGAGTTCGCTTTCAAAACGTTTTGCGTTCCCCCGAGAAACTTTGAGTTCGCTTTCAAAATGTTTTGCGTTCCCCCGAGAAACTTTGAGTTCGCTTTCAAAATGTTTTGCGTTCCCCCGAGAAACTTTGAGTTCGCTTTCAAAATGTTTGCGTTCCACCGAGAAACTTTGAGTTTGCGTTCAAAACATTTTGCGTTCCCCCGAGAAACTTTGAGGTCGCTTTCAAAACGTTTTGCGTTCCCTCGAGAAACTTTGAGTTCGCTTTCAAAACGTTTTGTGTTCCCCCGAGAAACTTTGAGTTCGCTTTCAAAACGTTTTGTGTTCCCCAAAGAAACTTTGAGTTCGCTTTCAAAACATTTTGCGTTCCCCAAAGAAACTTTGAGTTCGCTTTCAAAATGTTTGCGTTCCCCCGAGAAACTTTGAGTTCGCTTTTAAAACGTTTTGCGTTCCCCAAAGAAACTTTGAGTTCGCTTTCAAAACGTTTTGTGTTCCCCCGAGAAACTTTGAGTTCGCTTTCAAAACATTTTGCGTTCCCCAAAGAAACTTTGAGTTCGCTTTCAAAATGTTTGCGTTCCCCCGAGAAACTTTGAGTTCGCTTTCAAAACGTTTTGCCTTCCCCAAAGAAACTTTGAGTTCGCTTTCAAAACGTTTTGAGTTCCCCCGAGAAATTTTGAGTTCGCTTTCAAAACGTTTTGCCTTCCCCAAAGAAACTTTGAGTTCGCTTTCAAAACGTTTTGCGTTCCCCCGAGAAATTTTGAGTTCGCTTTCAAAACGTTTTGCGTTCCCCAAAGAAACTTTGAGTTTGCTTTCAAAATGTTTGCGTTCCACCGAGAAACTTTGAGTTTGCTTTCAAAACATTTTGCGTTCCCCAAAGAAACTTTGAGTTCGCTTTCAAAACGTTTGCGTTCCCCCGAGAAACTTTCAGTTCGCTTTCAAAACGTTTTGCGTTCCCCCGAGAAACTTTGAGTTCGCTCTCAAAACATTTTGCTTTCCCCAAAGAAACTTTGAGTTCGCTTTCAAAACGTTTGCGTTCCCCTGAGAAACTTTGAGCGAACTTTGTGTTCGCTTTCAAAACGTTTTGCGTTCCCAAAAAAACTTTGAGTTCACTTTCAAAACATTTTGCGTTCCCCAAAGAAACTTTGAGTTTGCTTTCAAAACGTTTGCGTTCCCCCGAGAAACTTTGAGTTCGCTTTCAAAACATTTTGCGTTCCCCCGAGAAACTTTGAGTTCGCTTTCAAAATGTTTGCGTTCCACCGAGAAACTTTGAGTTTGCTTTCAAAACATTTTGCGTTCCCCAAAGAAACTTTGAGTTCGCTTTCAAAACGTTTGCGTTCCCCCGAGAAACTTTCAGTTCGCTTTCAAAACGTTTTGCGTTCCCCCGAGAAACTTTGAGTTCGCTCTCAAAACATTTTGCTTTCCCCAAAGAAACTTTGAGTTTGCGTTCAAAACATTTTGCGTTCCCCAAAGAAACTTTGAGTTCGCTTTCAAAACGTTTTGCGTTCCCCAAAGAAACTTTGAGTTCGCTTTCAAAACGTTTTGCGTTCCCCCGAGAAACTTTGAGGTCGCTTTCAAAACGTTTTGCGTTCCCTCGAGAAACTTTGAGTTCGCTTTCAAAACGTTTTGTGTTCCCCCGAGAAACTTTGAGTTCGCTTTCAAAACGTTTTGTGTTCCCCAAAGAAACTTTGAGTTCGCTTTCAAAACATTTTGCGTTCCCCAAAGAAACTTTGAGTTCGCTTTCAAAATGTTTGCGTTCCCCCGAGAAACTTTGAGTTCGCTTTTAAAACGTTTTGCGTTCCCCAAAGAAACTTTGAGTTCGCTTTCAAAACGTTTTGTGTTCCCCCGAGAAACTTTGAGTTCGCTTTCAAAACATTTTGCTTTCCCCAAAGAAACTTTGAGTTCGCTTTCAAAACGTTTGCGTTCCCCCGAGAAACTTTGAGCGAACTTTGTGTTCGCTTTCAAAACGTTTTGCGTTCCCAAAAAAACTTTGAGTTCGCTTTCAAAACATTTTGCGTTCCCCAAAGAAACTTTGAGTTTGCTTTCAAAACGTTTGCGTTTCCCCGAGAAACTTTGAGTTCGCTTTCAAAACGTTTTGCGTTCCCCCGAGAAACTTTGAGTTCGCTTTCAAATGTTTTGCGTTCCCCCGAGAAACTTTGAGTTCGCTTTCAAAACGTTTTGTGTTCCCCAAAGAAACTTTGAGTTCACTTTCAAAACATTTTGCGTTCCCCAAAGAAACTTTGAGTTTGCTTTTAAAACGTTTGCGTTCCCCCGAGAAACTTTGAGTTCGCTTTCAAAACGTTTTGCGTTCCCCAAAGAAACTTTGAGTTCGTTTTTAAAAGGTTTTACGTTCCCCCGAGAAATTTTGAGTTCGCTTTCAAAACGTTTTGCGTTCCTCGAGAAACTTTGAGTTCGCTTTCAAAACGTTTTGTGTTCCCCCGAGAAACTTTGAGTTCACTTTCAAAACGTTTTGCATTCCCCAAGAAACTTTGAGTTCGCTTTCAAAACGTTTTGCGTTCCACCGAGAAACTTTGAGTTCACTTTCAAAACGTTTTGCGTTCCACCGAGAAACTTTGAGTTCGCTTTCAAAACATTTTGCGTTCCCCCGAGAAACTTTGAGTTCGCTTTCAAAACGTTTTGTGTTCCCCCGAGAAACTTTGAGTTCGCTTTCAAAACGTTTTGCGTTCCTCGAGAAACTTTGAGTTCCCTTTCAAAACATTTTGCGTTCCCCTGAGAAACTTTGAGTTCGTTTTTAAAAGGTTTTGCGTTCCCCCGAGAAATTTTGAGTTCGCTTTCAAAACGTTTTGCGTTCAAACCGAGAAATTTTGAGTTCGCTTTCAAAATGTTTGCGTTCCACCGAGAAACTTTGAGTTCGCTTTCAAAACATTTTGCGTTCCCCCAAGAAACTTTGAGTTCGCTTTCAAAACGTTTTGCGTTCCCCAAAGAAACTTTGAGTTCGCTTTCAAAACGTTTTGCGTTCCCCTGAGAAACTTTGAGTTCGTTTTTAAAAGGTTTTGCGTTCCCCCGAGAAATTTTGAGTTCGCTTTCAAAACGTTTTGCGTTCCTCGAGAAACTTTGAGTTCGCTTTCAAAACGTTTTGCGTTCCCCCGAGAAACTTTGAGTTCACTTTCAAAACGTTTTGCGTTCCCCACAGAAACTTTGAGTTCGCTTTCAAAACGTTTTGCGTTACCCCGAGAAACTTTGAGTTCGCTTTCAAAATGTTTTGCGTTCCCCCGAGAAACTTTGAGTTTGCTTTCAAAACGTTTTGCGTTCCCCGAGAAACTTTGAGTTCGCTTTCAAAACGTTTTGCGTTCCCCCGAGAAACTTTGAGTTCGCTTTCAAAATGTTTGCGGTCCACTGAGAAACTTTGAGTTTGCTTTCAAAATGTTTGCGTTCCACCGAGAAACTTTGAGTTTGCTTTCAAAACGTTTTGCGTTTCCCAAAGAAACTTTGAGTTCGCTTTCAAAACGTTTTGCGTTTCCCAAAGAAACTTTGAGTTCGCTTTCAAAACGTTTTGCTTTCCCCAAAGAAACTTTGAGTTCGCTTTCAAAACGTTTGCGTTCCCCCGAGAAACTTTGAGCGAACTTTGTGTTCGCTTTCAAAACGTTTTGCGTTCCCAAAAAAACTTTGAGTTCGCTTTCAAAACATTTTGCGTTCCCCAAAGAAACTTTGAGTTTGCTTTCAAAACGTTTGCGTTTCCCCGAGAAACTTTGAGTTCGCTTTCAAAACGTTTTGTGTTCCCCCGAGAAACTTTGAGTTCGCTTTCAAAACGTTTTGCGTTCCCCCGAGAAATTTTGAGTTCGCTTTCAAAACGTTTTGTGTTCCCCCGAGAAACTTTGAGTTCGCTTTCAAAACGTTTTGCGTTCCCCTGAGAAACTTTGAGTTCGCTTTCAAAACGTTTTGTGTTCCCCACAGAAACTTTGAGTTCGCTTTCAAAACGTTTTGCGTTCCCCTGAGAAACTTTGAGTTGCTTTCAAAACGTTTTGCGTTCCCCTGAGAAACTTTGAGCTCGCTTTCAAAACGTTTTGCGTTCCCAAAGAAACTTTAAGTTCGCTTTCAAAACATGTTGCGTTCCCCCAAGAAACTTTAAGTTCGCTTTCAAAACATGTTGCGTTCCCCCAAGAAACTTTGAGTTCGCTTTCATAACGTTTGCGTTCCCCCGAGAAATTTTGAGTTCGCTTTCAAAACGTTTGCGTTCCTCGAGAAACTTTGAGTTCACTTTCAAAACGTTTTGCGTTCCCCAAAGAAACTTTGAGTTCACTTTCAAAACGTTTTGCGTTCCCCCATGAAATTTTGCATTCGCTTTCAAAACGTTTTGCGTTCCCCTGAGAAACTTTGAGTTGCTTTCAAAACGTTTTGCGTTCCCCTGAGAAACTTTGAGTTCGCTTTCAAAACGTTTTGTGTTCCCCAAAGAAACTTTGAGCTCGCTTTCAAAACGTTTTGCGTTCCCCTGAGAAACTTTGAGTTGCTTTCAAAACGTTTTGCGTTCCCCTGAGAAACTTTGAGTTCGCTTTCAAAACGTTTTGCGTTCCCAAAGAAACTTTAAGTTCGCTTTCAAAACATGTTGCGTTCCCCCAAGAAACTTTAAGTTCGCTTTCAAAACATGTTGCGTTTCCCCAAGAAACTTTGAGTTCGCTTTCAAAACGTTTGCGTTCCTCGAGAAACTTTGAGTTCACTTTCAAAACGTTTTGCGTTCCCCAAAGAAACTTTGACTTCGCTTTCAAAACGTTTTGCATTCCCCAAATTTTTTTTTTCTTCCAACATGTCCCTTTAGGGGCTCTGTAAAATGGCAGCTATCTTTTTAAAAAATATTTTATTTTATTTCAATTAACGTTTTTTTATGGTTTTAGTTTTAACTAACGATAATAACTTTAAATCGGCATTATTGAAAGAGACCACTCTGATTGGCTGATCAGCACAATGAATTGCATGAGAAAAAAAACGGAAGTGATGAAAGCAAGCAAACGACTAAAGGCCACATCAAGGGTGATAACTATATGATAACAAAAAATCATTCTAAATATAAAACAATAGCAGAATCCACACCACAACTATAACAATAATCACACAGAGAAACGTTGGAATCATTTTCAGAATGATTTTTTCCAGCTGATGAACGATAAATACATTGACAACCAATCAGAATCCATCTGGATGCAGCAGAAACGGCTTGGTGTGTCACAGCCTTCATGGAGGAACTTTAGGTAGAATAAATAGCATTTTTATGAAATAGCCACCAATAGACTTAAATCTACATTACAGCCATGAACTTTGATTTGCTTCTTGCTATTGCTATAGAGGCTTTCCTAATCTAAAGCAGTGATTTCCAACCCTGGTCCTGGAGGACTCCCAGAACTGCACGTTTTAGATGTCTCCCTAATCAAACACACCTGATTCAACTCATCAGCTCATTATTAAAGACTCCAAGACCTCAGACGGCTGTGTCAGATAAGAAGGTGAATGTGATTTCACCAAGTACAGCATGTTCCTGGATCAACATCGACATTCCAATCAAGCAATCAGATTTGAGGGACAAGTTTACAGTTTGTGTCAAGTTTAGGCTTAAAACCAGGGTTAGGTGCTTCTACATCAGTGCTATTCACATCATTTCCTATTCTTTAGGGATAACTTATGGGTAGGGATAGGGTTAGGACTACATTTTTGGACATGAATGTTGTTCCTGGATCAACAAAATCGCGGTGACCAGATAAGAGAGGCATCAAAAAGAGACTTCAAAACTGTGCCGTGTTTGGCGTTCTCCAGGACCAGGGCTGGGAACCACTGCTCTAAAGAGAGCAAGTTTTTGCAATTACAGTTTTTTACAATCGCTAGAACACATTTCTCAATACTTAGGTCACTTTTTCAAGACTCTTCACACAGTGATCACAACAGAAGTCTACGAAACTGTGGATCATTTATCATTGCTTTGGCACAAAATGCATTCAAAGACTACATCTTTCAAATTCTTTTCTCACTTTGACACAACAACTTCTGTGTAACTGCATGGCCAACTTGCACATGTTAACATACTGTTTTCAAAACTGTTAAACTTAAGTTCAAAACAATAACATAATACAAAACTGAATAAATTTGCTACATTTCTACAGTAATATTGTAATGAAAAATATTTTGAATCTTAAAAATCAAATACTAACAAATCAGTTAGATGAAACTGAACACCTACACAAGCATTAGTCTTTCATTTTCACTACCATCCATTCAAAAGGGGAAACTTAAGAATAATTGTGTACTGTAATGTAAACATGGACCATGTAACATAAACTGCAGTGAATTATAAGCAGTAGAGAGTGTCATTCTTGTTTTGCAAAGAAAACATTGTATAACGCTACCTGTTGTTAGTGTTTTTAGGTCTGTGTTTTATGAGTGACAAAGTGTGTTTGTTTGTTGAAAACCTTAAAAACACATTGATTACAGTTTTTCTCAATTGTTTACACACAAATACTGGTACTTGAGACACAATGACCACAACATGTAACTCATGCACCAACCCCCTGAACCAATTCTGCTAAACTACAAGCACAATTCCTGCTTTACACTCAAATTGCAGTTCTAAAACACACTTTTTTCAAAACACTACACACAATTCTCTGCATTTGGCACTATTTTCATGGAGAAAATCTCTTGTTTTCACAAGGAACACACTGCCAATCAAATATGCACACTGACTCATCACATGGGCAAACACCTGTCACACAGTTTTACAATTAGCAAACAGAGCTTTAGCAGAAAAGGGCAACAGGTGAGCTCTTTTTTTTACTGTAACTGTATACAGTAAATTCTTCTGTTGTTTTGTATGTAGACCACTGTATGTGCAACTCTGTGTTGGTTGGGATGTACACTGTGTACATTGTTTTTGTGGGTATGAAAAACAATATTCTCAAATATTTTACAACACACTTATGTATGTACTGTCTGTAGTAAGTGTAACACTGAACCAAAAAAAAAGACCTAAGTCATTATGATGAATGGAGAAGAAGTGTTTTCATTGAGCACATCAGTGTTCAACTGGTTCTTATAAATGTCTATTCATATGATGGTTTGTGTGTGTCATTTGAAAACAAAATACCATTTTGAGAAGAAATAACATTGTTTTGAATGTAAAGTTTCATTTTGCAGGAGAATTGAGGGGTTTTGCCCATTGTGTGTGTGGTTTTTGATTTGTGTGTAGTGTGCATGCTAGAGGCATGCTTTCAGAAAATGTGTGTAAACAATCAAGAAAAACTGTAAGTATTTAGGTAGTTTTAGTGCAATCTGAATGTGAAATTAACTGCTGTGCCAAGAAGTAAGTTGGTTAGGAGAACTGTGTGAAGAGTATTGAAAAAATGACCAAAGTATTGAGAAATGTGTCCTAGCGATTGTAAAAAACTGTAATATTTTTGGTCCATTTTCCAGAAGAGAAAGACTGGAATTCAGAACCCATGGGGGTTTGGGGGTAAATCAACCTATGGTGGTCCCCCAGTGTCTAAGGCAGTTAAAGCCCCTTGGGCCTGACGTGGGAAAATAGGATTTTTTGAAAGTAAAAATCTTTCCATTTCTATTTGTCACAAATGATGCAGTTTCCCGAGAATGTTCCCAAAGTAATTCAAGTAAGTCAAAAATACAAAAAAGGTGTGCACATCCAAAACCCAAATTGGGCTCAGGTGCAGGACAAACAGATAACCAGTGTGAGTCCTCCCATATACACAAAGTAGGCAAGTTGTGTAGGGCCGCCGAAACACCAGGGGGCCTCCTTGCTCTCAAGAATAATTTAGGAGGATGTTTTAATTTAGTTTTTTATTTTGGCTTCCAACAATTATGAAAACATGACGCCACTTTCCGTTCCTTTCCTTTAAAGTGGTGCTCTGTCACCCATACGTAACATCCAAATCAGTCGAATCATGTAATGTCATGTGTAAAAGCGTATTGAGCTGTGAAAGAGACGCTGTTCAACAGACAAATACACGCAAAAATATGTCAAAATGTCCGACTTTTTAACTGAAACACATTCAAGTCTTTAGTGAACATAAAAAGCTGGGAAAGTAATCGAATGCTGGTCAGTGTATTAGATCTGTGCATTTGGTCTTAAAGTGACAGCAGCCTAATAAACCCACTGTCATTTAATGTGAATCAAACAACAAAAGAAAACGAGAGAACCATTCATTCACTTCTCTTCACTCAATAACTTTAGCAACTTTAATAAGAATCAATGTATATTTAATTCATACAGTGAAGATTATGCAATGTTTTATTTACTTTTTTTTATTGTTTACATTTGAATACTTTATTCAATTGTTATAGCCTATAGTAAGCTATTATTATTAGTAGGCTAAAATCTTTTTTATGGGCCAAGCACCGAATGGTGCGATGGCACCTATTGTATCCATTTTTTTTTTATTTCTTCTTCTTCCGCCATGGGAGTCTATGGCAGCCCATAGAAGCGTACGGTAAAAAGTTGTGAAATTTGGCACACTGATAGAGGTCAGTTCAAACATTCACCACAGCAAATTTGGAGTCTCTAACTCAATCCCTCTAGCGCCACCAACTGTGCAAAGTTTCACTTACGTTTATGCTGATAACTTTTGAACCATAAATGCTAGAAACAAAATTCGATTTGATTGCACCCTATCATTTTCCGTCATGTAAATTTTCCCGCCCAAAACACCTACTTTTTCGAACTCCTCATAGGCGGTTCGCCGATTTTCATGAAAATCAAACCAGATCATCTTCAGACCATGCTGGCAAAAAGTTATCAAAAGCTTTTTGATAAACCCAACCGTTCTCGAATAATGCTCAAACGAATTCGACGAAGAGCACGGCAAATTGGACATGAGGCCATATCTCCGCAACGCTTTAGCATATTCAGACCAAACTTGGTACATGTCAACCCAAGCATGACCTGAGGCTACATTCAGCGTTTCGGCACAGCGCCACCTATTGGTCAGAAGATATGAAAAATGGCCTTTTTTGCTTATAACTTCTGAATGGTTTGACCAAAAATCATAAAACTTCAGTGCATCATGCCAAGTCGAATGATACCTAATTGTCCCATTTTTGCTATTGTGGGTGTCGGCCATTTTGAATTTTAAATTTTTGAAAATAAAATGCTGTATTTTAAGAATGCATTAGCGTATAGTTACAAAACTCGGTATGTTAACGGGACCATGTCCTGAAGGTATTCAAAAAGTTTCGAAACAGCGCCATCTTGTGGTCAAAAGTTATGAAATTTCCAAAAATGCTAATAACTTTTGATTAATTAATTCATCTTGATAGATTCCTTGGGTCGTGCCAAGAACAATGATACCAATTATGCCATATTTGTTCGAACTTGCTATCCGCCATTTTGAATTTTTTTGAAAACCTACTTTTTCGAATTCCTTCTAGACCGCTGGTCTGATTTTCACCAAAATTGGCTCAGATCATCTTCACACCATGCCGGCAAAAAGTTATTAAAAGCTTTTTCGATAGATGAAACCATTCTCGAGTAAGGCATCAACGAATTTGTTGGCATGATGCCAAGCTGATTCTGAGGCTGTAACTCTGCAACACATTGGCATATTGTCACCAAACTTTTTGTGTGTCATTGTCACCTCACACTGACCACACCATAATAATTTTATAACAGCGCCACCTATTGGTCAAAAGTGAGAAGCAAGTTTATCATCCTACAGGGATTGTATTTGTGATTTTTCAGCCATTTTGACTAAAATAATATAAAAACATCTTTAATTACTCATTGTTGCCATTTTTATGAAGCTCCCAGTCGTACTTGCATGTCACCTTGTTCCTTTTTGTGCTTGGCCCCGATAATTGCTGCTTGCAGCTATATTTTCTGTTGTATTTTTCCTATTGTTTTTATTTATTTTTTATTGTATTACTGAACGTTTCAACTTACTGTTGTTTGTTGACAGTGAATCTGAAAGATCTGAAAGAACAGATTAAAGGGTTGGGGGTCATTTCAAGGTTTTTATGAACGCACTGACAGGGGCCCCTGGACAAAGTTTTGCTTAGGGCCCCTAGAAAAATAGGACCGGCACTGCAGATGACAATAAATGAACAAAGAAAAATAATGTCTGCACACTGAAATTACAGCTCCAAAAATGTGTTTATGAACGTTTTGACCAGTCAGGTCTTCATCAGGCACAATTTTTGCTGTAATTTCTGTGTATTATTTTTATTTAAGTAATGATGTTTTTTAATTATTAAAGCTCTGTTTGTTTTGTTTTTCAAAGAAGCAGCACTTTTTTGGTTAAACTAATTCCGGCATATTTATAATTTGTCACACATTTTTTTCAATTTATCGCCTTTTTAGTAATTTATGTTTTCATATCTCTACAGTCTCACAGAGAATATGATTCAATATGATTCTGGGTGCCGTGCTCCATGTAATTGCATTTCCATCCAAACACAGGGAAAACAGAATCTGCAGTCTGTAATCTGCTTCCCCACCCTGCTCCAGCACATCCATGCACACTGGAACGCAGCGGTACTTATCATGCCAGCACACAACTCATTTGAAGAGAGCAGACAAATACAAATGACTCATTGGCATATGCTAAAGGTCACATACCAATAGATATGGGGGGTCCATGTTTATGCATTTACAATGGTGTCACATGACCTTCACAGAGCTATCTATGCAGGCCATAAAAAAGACTAATGTTGACAAAACGTGGAATTTTTCTTCTCTCTATAGGCTGTTTAGAGTTCAATTTCCAAACCTAGATCAATGGTAATTAGTGTTGTTTGTAAAGGCAAGCATCACTATTACTATTGCTCATACTTGTGCTTAAGGATCTGAAGGAATACCCAACTCACTAGAGCTGTGGAATATAATCTTTTTTACGATGCATCGCAATCCTGATGTGAACGATTCTGCATCGATGGATAAAAACAATTAAATAGGTCTATTAAACATATTAATGTACTGTTTTACTGTAAATAAAGTACTCTTACTATATATTAATAAAAACGTTGCGTATGTCCTTCGGAAGCAAAGCACTTGCGTCTGATGTTCACAGATAATGTACTTCTTGAAAGCATATATTTGGGCACATTTCAGAAAAGAACATGCATGAATGAGAAAATAAAGTGCGGGATGTGCTTGATGTTAAAAAGAGTTATTAAGCCACAAAAAAGATCTCAATGCGTTACTCGCGCTGACTGACAGACACAGAATTATTTCAAAATATCTGATTTGGGCGAGTATTAACAAAATCTGATGTGGAAATCTGATGTGTAACATTATATTAGATCCGTGCATTAGGTCTTAAAGTCGCCCTGTAGTCAATAATTTTATCCTTTAAAACTCATCTTTGATCACCAAAATGACATATTTAAACGTTTTTTTCCTGTGCAAAAAATGTATTCATGCCTTAAAATAGCTTGAATGTTACTCTACACTCTTGCTTCATTTCGTATATGCGGATTCATGAATATGCAAATGAGCTCCACCTCCACTCACTCATACAGGCTCGTCTACAAGTCAACGGACTCTATTTTAGCGATCTGAGCTCATGGTCTGAAGCTCATGGTCTGAAGCTCACGTTCTGATGCTCACGTTCTGATGCTCATGGTCTGAAGCTCATGGTCTGATGCTCATGGTCTGAAGCTCATGGTCTGAAGCTCATGGTCTGAAGCTCATGGTCTGATGCTCATGGTCTGAAGCTCATGTTCTGATGCTCATGGTCTGAAGCTCATGGTCTGAAGCTCATGGTCTGATGCTCATGGTCTGAAGCTCATGTTCTGATGCTCATGGTCTGAAGCTCATGGTCTGAAGCTCATGTTCTGAAGCTCATGGTCTGAAGCTCATGGTCTGAAGCTCATGGTCTGAAGCTCATGGTCTGAAGCTCATGTTCTGATGCTCATGGTCTGAAGCTCATGGTCTGAAGCTCATGGTCTGAAGCTCATGTTCTGAAGCTCATGGTCTGAAGCTCATGTTCTGAAGCTCATGGTCTGAAGCTCATGTTCTGAAGCTCATGGTCTGAAGCTCATGGTCTGAAGCTCATGTTCTGAAGCTCATGGTCTGAAGCTCATGGTCTGAAGCTCATGTTCTGAAGCTCATGGTCTGAAGCTCATGGTCTGATGCTCATGGTCTGAAGCTCATGGTCTGAAGCTCATGTTCTGAAGCTCATGGCGCAGGTGCACTTAGGGCGTGTCCGAATCCACTTTTGCTAGTTTAACGATGGAAAAAACGGTTGGTGCTCCAGGCGCATGGTCTAAAAGGGTTGTCCCTCGTCTCTTAATGAGTCATGGGTGTGTTTTGGGACGTAACGTGCAATAAACCAATCAGAGTCTCATCTCCCATTCCCTTTAAAAGCCAGTTGCGCTCACGCCATGGAGGATTCACTATTTACATGGTGGAATATAGACACCCTCAACCTGACGAGTCAGTTTAAATACATGTGTGTATTGCCACGATTGGTCCAATAATTAGCCAATTACATTCGTCATTACTGCAAACAGGTAATTCTCATACATGCAATGACTATCCATTATGACATGTAGGCATTCTTATTTTTATGTACACAATAATAATCTTTTACATTGTAATACTGTTATTTTTAATATTTGGCATGTGTGTGTGTGTACACGTTGTCCACCCGCCTATAGGCTCATATTACTAACACGCCTTTTAAATAACACAAAAAATACTGCACTATTGACTTTAGAGCAGGTTTGTGTTGGTCAATGGCGCAGTGGTTTTCAGTTCCTCACAATAGCAACGCTCCAACAATGCTCCTGAACACACCTGGTTTAGACCAGACGCCCATGGGTGAACAGATGCACCAGTGCATTTGATATTTAAACAACGTGGAGCTGGACGTGAACATGAGAACTGCGTCCGGCTGAAACTAGCAAAAAACACTTGCGTCGCGCCTGGTGTCGCATTGCGCCGGGTGTATGATAGGGCCCAATATATCAGAATGCAAATGCTTTTTATGTATCGCTCTCTACAACGTCAGACATAAAGCGGTAATTAATATAATTAGCCTTTGGCTTGACCACATTATCAAACAGCTAATAATGTGTTGCTAATGTTACACAAACCATGTTCCCATTCGCCATCTCTGTCTGCCTCCTAATAATCAGCATCCTTAGAAACGCTTTGAACAATTTTTGAATGTCAGTGGAGAAAGGCATATAGTTCATCATAACATTGTAATATACTTCATATACATAATTCACCTGATTTTTCATATCAACACAAAAATATAGCAGGATAACCTGCTTCTCTTGATACTCCCCTGCTTCAGAGAATAGTTAATGATATGCTAAAGCCCCGCCCCCCTCGTGACGTGATTGGTTACAAGGTAGTAGTTTGTGACGTCAGAAACACCAGCGATTTCAAACTGTGTTTTTGAGACTGTCTTTGGTTCCCTGCAGTTTTAAGGGGAAAATACTCAGCAATGGTGTTGACTGATGATTTTGCACATGGTTTGTCTTAAAGCATATTAAAAACACCACATAAACATATAAACAACATTAAACGCTTGATTTAATATAATAAACCGGCTGCTGTCTGTGTCATTAATGTTGATCAAATAACAGAAAGGAGGGAATCACTCAATGAATAACAAATAACTGGTTTGTAAATAATGTAATGCTTAATTTAGAAATGATAAATTGATCATTAATAAAGTATGAAAATACAATTATTAAACACATTATAGATATGCTTATAAATCAAGAATAAAGCATTTATAGATGTATTTATAAACTGCTTATTAATGCTTTATAAATGATGAATTAACTATTTACTAATGCCTAACTAATGATTTAAGTGTTATTTAAGTGTTACCGTTTCTTATATTGTATTTGTTCTGTTATAACAACTAATAACTGTAATAACTGTTTGTTATTTGCATCATTGTTCTTATCTTTAATAACAGATAAAATAACAAAAAGAACTATATTGTGATTATTAATAGAAGAATTGGAGGAAAAGACCCTCTGAATTGTAGTCAAGTGAAGATTCACCCCTCTACAACCCACCGTACTAAAGTACACGTTCAAGCATTGTTTGCATTATGGACATGAAACACACGTGGAGGATAGCCGTACTGTGTTATTACTTTTCTAGGAATCAGACTTAAAATTTGTACCTGGTGAATGATAAAACGGCCCATAAAGAAAAGCATAAGACATTCATTGAAGAGTCGTATCTAGTAGCTTGGCGATGGGCCCTTTAGACTCAAGTAACCATTCAGTTACAAAAACCCAAAAAAACAAGTTAGGCTGAAAGCTCTGAAATGTAATCGGAGGAAAACGTTCCCGGTCGAATGCTCAGTATAAACAACCCAGAGTATCCTTAAATAAATTTACTACTCCTATGTGAATGTACCACTTAATGTCGAAAGATGATATATGAGCAGGTCTACCAAGAGGTCAGGGCTTTTCCAAATAACACGCGCAGCTTGCTCAGAGAACACACACCAAATATGGCAAGACGTAGCATATGATGCCTCTCGGTGAATCTCACACTCACACACAAAAATGTTGTTTGTGTGAAAAGGATTGTCTTTTATCATATTGTCATTTCAATGGTATAGCCTGCCATGGTGACAGCTTAAGTTATGTTCAAAGTTTCCTATGGTTGAGCAAACACACAGTTTGTCAACACAGAACTGACTAAAAACAAAGTCCCTTTCAAGGAAAGTCTGTTCACTTGCAGCTATTTCGGGCATCCAAGTCCAAATCTACTTAAACGGGGGAATCCTGTAAATTTCAAAAACAGCTTGCTGAACTCACAATTAAATAACATATTTCAAATCAGCAACAAAATCTGAGATGAACTGTATCATACTGTAAAAAATGTGTTTCAACTTAAAAAAGAGTGTTTGTGCTGCTTTAAAATGTTAACTTTAGTCAACTTGAAACATGAAGTTGTACTATGTGACAACTTGGATATTTGAGTTGGCTAAACTTAACATTTTAAGGCAGCACGAGCACTTACTTTAAGTTGAAACAACAAAATTAGTTAAAAAAGCGTATTTTTCAGGCTAGATCCACCAATGCGCATGCACAGTCCTAAGAGCATGTGTCAAAGCACTGACTGTTTCTATAGAGCTTCTGTAGCCCCGCCCCTTTTCAGCGCCGCGCTCGCTGTGTTCTGTCTTCTGGTTTGTATTTCCACAGCGTGAAGGTAAGATCTTACGGATTTATGAATGAACTGCTCGTTTTGAAATCTTCAATCTTTCTGGCACATAAGGTCTATAGCAACCGGAGCTTCTAACGGCAGCTGCAGTGACACGACTTTTTCAAATAGCGAATTTTTCTATACATAAAGTCTTTGCTAAAAATAATAAATTATTGTTGAATAAAAAGTATACGGCAAAATGTATGTGAATTTTTTTTTTTTTTTTAAATATCAGCATATATGTATGGAAGCTTGTTTCCGCCACTGAATAAAACATTTTAAAAGATAATTGCGACTTTTTATCTCACAATTGCGACTTTTTTCTCATAATTGCAAGATATAAACTTGCAACTGTGAGAAATAAAGTCAGAATTTTTTATATCTCACAATTCTGACTTTATTTCTCACAATTGTGAGTTTATATTAAAATATTAAATAATATATGTCAGAATTGTGAGATAAAAAGTCGCAATTCCCTTTTTTATTTTGTGGCGTAAACAAGCTTCCGTATGCATGACATATGCAATCATCATATTACATTTTAATGGATTATATAGAATACGAAAAAGTATATTCTACCTTTTTTCTACCTGATTTTTTTAATGCATGTATTGTGTGAATGTTAATGTATATTAGAACTCCTTGTTTCAAAATAAATGTGCATTTTTGCATTTAGCAGACGCATTTATTCAAAACAATTTTTTTCTATATATCCTAATCATTTGTTAACAACAGGTATTCTTTACTTCAATGAGCTCATTGTTTCTGCCATAAATTAATGCATTGTTTAAATTAATACATTATTAGCTAACTGTGTGATGTAGGGATGCACGATATTATCGGTACGACATCGGAATCGGCCGATAAACGCTTAAAATATATGAACCGATATGAACATTTTTTGCCCATACAATAACGTGTTGATATGCGCCTGCAATAACTCACGTGTGCAAGGAGTGCTATAGCGATCAGATCATGTCAGCAGTGCGTCATTCTTGAAGTGAACTTGTATGTCAACATATATTGCATGTATGGTGATTTATATTGACGGTTTTTAAATGCTTGAATTTGTGAATGCGCGTACAGAAGGACGTGACGGTCAACAATGACTCCCCAGTGTGTGAGTGTGTGTGTGTGTGTGTGTGTGAGATCTCTAGCGCGTGCAGGCGCAGCGCCTCCACAGCAGAAGAAGCCTCCTCCAGGTCCTAGTGCCCGCCCGGTTTAATGTTTTATATATTTAGTGCGGGTGCTGTTGTTATAGTAATAAAATGAAAAGTACAATACACAAATAACTTGAGGTTACTTCTTTTTCTGAATAAATAAAGCAGTAATGATGTCATAAATCACAAGCATGACACTTTTATATACAGTTTATTAATCTGTAATACAATTTTATGAAATGGATGAAAAATAATCCAAGGAGCTCTAAAATAATTGAAGCTAAAGACAGCATCAACGGATGTCATGCCACCCCCACTTCATGTGCACAAACGTTAAATCCAAAAATAAAATATTTAGGTTACAACTGCATCTGTCTGGGGTGAAAAATTACTGACTTTATTATTGCTATTTTCAGAGCTTTTAATTAATTTTATTAACATTTATTTATCTTTAACAAGTATCCTTTTCGTAAGGAATCTGAAACCAGAATGAAAAAAGAAAGTTTTTGCTCAAAATGGTGTGCAAAAATAAACGTATATCGGTATCGGCCAAAATGAGTTGAAAAATATCAGCATATCGGCCAAAATCCAATATCGTGCATCCCTAGTGTGATTTGTATATGCACATTTCTGAAATCCATAACTCTCTGATAACAGATTTCTGTAAAGCTGCTTTGAAACGATATGCATTGTGAAAAGCGCTATACAAATAAGTGTGAATTGAATTGATTTTCTTTAAATTTCAACAAAATTGCTGAAATTGTTTTAGAATTACTATTGCATAGTAGTTGGTTCACACTATGTATCATGTTTATTGAGCAGTAAGAAAAATAAAGCAAAAGATATGTTATTAAACAGTTGCCATTTCAGCTGAGAGATTGACGTGTGACTTATTATAAATCATGTCCATTGGTCAGGCAGACAGTAGCCTTGAACAAACCCTATTGGTTGAGCATCCATGAGTGCTTTTGCACAGTAAAACAGATGTGCATGTCATCTTATATCCTTGTGAAAACGAGCAGCACTGGATGTGAGGTTAGTAAGGCAGATATACAGGCTTATAAGGCAGTACCTGCTGATGGCCAACACCAGCTGATCTGTGCAGGCTTTAATGCGGTTCTGAGCCTCCATGTGTGTCATGCTCTCTGTACTTTCTCCATTGATGGCTAGGATGGTGTCTCCAGGGCACAAGTCGCTCAGCGCTGCTTTACTCGCAGGTGTTATCTAACAAAAGCCAAACAGAAGAAAGGTTAAGGAAGTACCACACCCAAGGCAAACACTGCAATGCCTGCAGCCATACCATTACTGACTGGCTGGAAAAATCAATGAAACAAAGCCTACGACTAGACCAATGACCGATGAATCATTACTCAGTTGACTAATGTGAGATATTGTGACTATTCAGCGTGATGCATTCATGCTTATGAGGCAATTCCACAGTCATTGTAAGACGCTGTCTGTCAACATTCATTAGCATTATGTCTAGCGTAAATCTCACAAAGAAATGTCTGAACATACATTTGAACTCACACATGAACATTTAACAAATCACAACCTTATGTCTGTCTTATTACTGTAATGCAAGAATAAAAATCATGCTCATCTCTATGACTTAATACAGCAACATAATGTTTTTTAATATTACAATTAAAATCATGTAACTTGATGTCACGTATATGGTTGCTGGCAAACAGACGAGGAAGATGAATATAATCAATACAAAGTTTATTAACAATAATCCAACAGAATGGCGAACGGGGAGCAACACACACACACACACACACACACACACACACACACACACACACACACACACACACACACACACACTTAACATAGACAATACCGGACAATGAACTGAAAACAGGCAGGAAGTTAAATTGCATACTTAATCACAGATGAAGTGAAATAAATGCAATATTTGTCAAATACACAGATGCATGTTTCAAAGACATTTTCATTCAATACTTTAATGTACTGCTTAATACAGCGTCTGTTTGTACAAGAATAAAGTTCAACATATAAGCCTAGGGTCTACATTTTTTATCAGTTTTATTTTGATAAACATGACACAATATAACATCGCGACTACATGAAAAGAGGTTTTACTGTTATAAAAAACTGATTTGTGAGCATTAGTGGAACTGAAGGTTTTAGAATAAACACAAAAGGCAAGGCAAGTTTATTTATATAGCACATTTCATACACAGTGGCAATTCAAAGTGCTTTACACAGAAATGGAATTAAATATTCATAATAAAATAAAATAAAATATCGATTGCGATTTCATTTGAATTTTGTGAGGGTTGTGGCAGGATGCGGAGGAAGGGAAATAGCAAATGGGTGATTTTCTATTCCAGAATGGAAGGGTCATAATTCGAAAGTAGAGCCCGACCGATATGGGTTTTTGGGGACCGATTCTGATGCCGATATTATGGAGTAAAAAAGTCTGATATTGATATATCGGCCGATATTATTTATGTGTATATTATAGTATTACACTTTCCAATTGATGTGTCCAAACTTTTGACTGGTCCTGTGTACTATATACACTCACCTAAAGGATTATTAGGAACACCATACTAATACTGTGTTTGACCCCCTTTCGCCTTCAGAACTGCCTTAATTCTACGTGGCATTGATTCAACAAGGTGCTGAAAGCATTCTTTAGAAATGTTGGCCCATATTGATAGGATAGCATCTTGCAGTTGATGGAGATTTGTGGGATGCACATCCAGGGCACGAAGCTCCCGTTCCACCACATCCCAAAGATGCTCTATTGGGTTGAGATCTGGTGACTGTGGGGGCCATTTTAGTACAGTGAACTCATTGTCATGTTCAAGAAACCAATTTGAAATGATTCGAGCTTTGTGACATGGTGCATTATCCTGCTGGAAGTAGCCATCAGAGGATGGGTACATGGTGGTCATAAAGGGATGGACATGGTCAGAAACAATGCTCAGGTAGGCCGTGGCATTTAAACGATGCCCAATTGGCACTAAGGGGCCTAAAGTGTGCCAAGAAAACATCCCCCACACCATTACACCACCACCACCAGCCTGCACAGTGGTAACAAGGCATGATGGATCCATGTTCTCATTCTGTTTACGCCAAATTCTGACTCTACCATCTGAATGTCTCAACAGAAATCGAGACTCATCAGACCAGGCAACATTTTTCCAGTCTTCAACTGTCCAATTTTGGTGAGCTCGTGCAAATTGTAGCCACTTTTTCCTATTTGTAGTGGAGATGAGTGGTACCCGGTGGGGTCTTCTGCTGTTGTAGCCCATCCGCCTCAAGGTTGTGCGTGTTGTGGCTTCACAAATGCTTTGCTGCATACCTCGGTTGTAACGAGTGGCTATTTCAGTCAAAGTTGCTCTTCTATCAGCTTGAATCAGTCGGCCCATTCTCCTCTGACCTCTAGCATCAACAAGGCATTTTCGCCCACAGGACTGCCGCATACTGGATGTTTTTCCCTTTTCACACCATTCTTTGTAAACTCTAGAAATGGTTGTGCGTGAAAATCCCAGTAACTGAGCAGATTGTGAAATACTCAGACCGGCCCGTCTGGCACCAACAACCATGCCACGCGCAAAATTGCTTAAATCACCTTTCTTTCCCATTCTGACATTCAGTTTGGAGTTCAGGAGATTGTCTTGACCAGGACCACACCCCTAAATGCACTGAAGCAACTGCCATGTGATTGGTTGATTAGATAATTGCATTAATGAGAAATTGAACAGGTGTTCCTAATAATCCTTTAGGTGAGTGTATATATATATATATATATATATATATATATATATATATATATAATACAGTATGTACATATACATACATTGTACATAAATACAACAGAACAAACATAAAAATGAAAAACAGTTCTTTTCAGGTTTTTCATGTAGGTCTAAACTAGATTTTCAGGTACAGAAATAGTAATCAAATGTATAAATATAGATTAACCCTTATTAAAGTTATTCAGTCAAGAGCCGTGAGTGATTTTTTTATGTCTTTTGTTATCTTGTCTTTTATGAGAAAACGCTTCCCTGCCATTGACGAGATTTTACGGCTTTCCGTGTTTTCACTGTTAGGGGGCGCTATTACGTTTCTCCTGAACGAGTACAGAATCTGATCAAAACACAGGCGAAGAAGAAGCAGAAACCAGCGATCTCTTATAAGCAGATGCATATTTTAAAATAACGTGATCATCAACATTAAACAGCATATAAATCAAAACTAATGTTACTGAATGAAATGTCGACCCAGGACGAGCTTTAGGACTGTGAAGCTTTGGTGGTGTTGATGGACTCCATCTACTCCATCTGAATCCAATCTGTGTGTAGTCTTTGACAAAAACGTGATTTTCTCAGCTTTTTGCTCAAAATGTATCTTTTTTTCATGAAACTGACCCACATTCAAGTGTTGATAAAAATATTTGATATATTGCATGTTCAGATGTTCACACAAGATATCCTGTGGGCCATGAAACTTGTGAAAATGACCAAAAACGCTGGCGGTGACTGGCAAGTGTCAAATTTCATGTTTACGTTCACTTAAGATATAACTGACTATGTTTACGATGATACTCGACAAGACCGGCATTTTGACATATTTTTGTGTGAATATTCGCGCGCTGTGAGACGCGTGGGCGCGCGTTCATATCGGCGGCATATACGCCGATATATCTGTGACAGGCTCATATCGGCCAACAAAATAGGCAGACAGATAAATCGGTCGGGCTCTACTCGTAAGACAATGGAAATGCAATTGCAAACGGACTTTGCGTTTCCATTTGAAATTTGGTAATAATTTATTTGGTAAATAAATGTTACATACACGGAAAAGAAAATCCAAACGCAATTGCAAATCACGTATCAACGTATGCGTGCACAAATTGAAAATGCAATCACAATTTGCAATTCCTTTTGAATATTGTCTGGATTATCATGCCATAGGCTTGTGATAACTGTATGATTTTAATACAATAACACTGTTTCTACACCGGACAAGATTTTTACATTTGATTGTTAATTTGTTGTATTTCTTACTTAAATGCTACTTAAAGGCCTACCTGAAAAACTTAAAGCACTGTTTATTAGGGTCCGAGCACCGATGGTGTGAGGACCCTATTGTAATTGCTCAGCCTATTATTCTTCTTCTCCCAAATGAATCGCATTTTTGATGGCCTAAACATGCTCGAAAACTCATGAAACTTTGCACACGCGTCAAAAGTGGTGAAAATTTACGTCTGATATGGGTTTCAGAATTAGGCGTGGCAAAATGGCTCGATAGCGCCACCTACAACATTTCAACGAAGTGCCCCTCCCGCTACGTTTCATGTACAGGTATGAAATTCGGGAGACACATGTAACAGCCCAATACCTACAAAAAAGTCTCCTGGTACGAAATCTGAAAACCTACAGGAAGTGAGATATTTTGAATTTTCTCTGCAAAATTTTTGCAGTTTTTGCCATTTCCAGACGTTATACTTTAACGAACTCCTCCTAGAGATTTAACCAGATCAACATCATATTTGGTCAGTCTAATCTAAAGGCGAAGATCTTACGTTTTCCCTGAAGGGCGTGTCCGTGGCGGCCTCACAAAGTTTGATGTTTCGCCATAAAACAGGAAGTTGTTGTAACTCGGTCATACAATGTCCGATCTGCCCAAACTTCACGTTTTATTAGAGTCCTGGCCCGAAGACATCTACACGCCAATATTCAGTTACAGTCATAGCGCCACCTACTGGCAACAGGAAATGCTTTCATGCTTTACACTGTGATTAACTTCTCATTGAGATTTAATCAGATCAACATCATGTTTGGTCAGTCTAATCTTAAGGCCTTGGTGATGTTAAATTGTGAAGATCTTGAGTTTTCGCTGAAGGGCGTGTCCGTGGCGGCCTCACAAAGTCTGATGTTTCGCCATGACACAGGAAGTTGTTGTAAGTCAGGCATACAATGTCCGATACGCCCCAAACTTCACGTTTGATAATAGTCCTGGCCTGAAGACATCTACATGCCAATATTCAGTTATAGTCAAAGCGCCACCTGCTTGCAACAGGAAATGGCATGCTTTACACTGTAATTCACTCCCAGAAACTCGTTTAAATATGCCATGAAGTACCAAACATGCTAGAAACACATTAAATCATACAACACATGGCTAAGTGCTAATGTATGCGATTTACGCCACAAAACAGGAAGTTGTTATAACTCAGGCATACAATGTTTGATCTGCCCCAAACTTCACGTTTGATAATAGTCCTGGCCTGAAGACATCTACATGGCAATATTCAGTATAGTCAAAGCGCCACCTGCTGGAAACAGGAAATGGCATGCTTTATACTGTAATTCACTCCCAAAAACACATTTAAATATGCCATCATGTCCCAAACATGCTAGAAACACATTAAATCAAGCAAAGCTTGGCTAAGTGCTAATGTATGCGATTTACACCACGAAACAGGAAGTTGTTGAAACTCAGGCATACAATGTCTGATCTGCCCCAAACTTCACGTTTGGCCTGAAGACATCGACATGCCAATATCTGGTTACAGTCAAAGGCAGCAGGAAGTGTGGCACATTTAAGTGACTTTCCCATATTTCTCCTATATTTACCGGCTTAAATGCATGTCGCCCACTATTCGCTGTTTTTCTGAGGCCACCCGGTGGCGGTGCTCCCGGGTGCGAGGGCCCTTTCATCGCTGCTTGCAGCTTTCATTTCATTTGTATCTTTGTTTTATCGTATTTGTCCAATTGTTTGTAATTTGCATCTTTGTTATTATTTTTAATAACAAACATAAAGTAAAATAACAGAAATATCTGTTGACCCTTTGTTTACCTGGATGTCCTTGGTGTGACGTTTTCAGGTTGTTAAAACTATATATTACCAAGCTGAGCAAAGAGTTGGTGGTATTTATTTATTTCTTTATTTATTTTTCAACAACAGAATGTTCAAAAGGGACCATCAAAACAAAGTGTTACCAACATTTTAATATAGTAAGCTCTTTTGCTTTTGTAACAAAAAGATTTTGATGCTTCCTACATAGTAAAAGTAATTAAAACAAGCACTATATCCACTACTACATACTATAGTTCACAATATAGATACGATTTAGTTGAAGTATTCATAGACCTCTAAATGTTGCACAAAAGACCAGTTTAGATGTTAAGCCAGGAAACTGGCTGAAATTGTTCCTAAGTACAGAACACTTGACTTAAGCACAGGGACCAAGGGCTGTTGTTATAACAGTGGGATGTAGTCTACCAGCCATTAACTAAATGACTCATTCACTTGACTATCACCAAACACCCTATAATAAGCCAAGCACATACGTACAACCCCAAATATTTAGCAAACAGAAGCTCTTGACCTACTAATAAGGCTAATTCGTCCCATTTAACAAGCCTCATTTCCATAAAGGTCCTGAGTCATACTAACATACATGGCATTTTATCTTGGGTTACCCTGCTGAGAAAATTACTAGCCACAAAGAACAGGTTATGTAATGTGTCCTCACTGTTTTGGCCAAAAAAAGCTAAGCTTTACAGTGAAAAACATTATACACACATTATCAAAACTAGAATGATGAGGAGAAAGGTTCACTGTAGTCAGGATATAAATATGAGCTTGATATCCCTTAAGCCCGGGACACACCAAGCCGACGATCGGCGTCGGCCGACTTTTCGGTGTTTTCGGCACCGTTGGCTCTAGTCGGACACGTCTGGGTTTTTTGGGCCGATTCAACATGTAGAATCAGCGTCGGGCCGTCGGTGAGAGAGAGAACTCTGATTGGCTGTTCAGCTTAGCGAATGAGTCAGTGCACGAGAATAAGAGCAAGCAAAGAAGTAAAAACGGTACAGATAGAAGGCTGTTCTAATTTTACGTCATCTTACCGAGTGTTCCTGGGCGAAATTTTTAATATTAACATGAGCGGAGTGGAATAAAGAATGTGATCAGCAGGACTGATATTCAAAAAGGTAAGCACACGCTGATTTGTTTACGGTTTGTGTATCTGCAGCCTGGAGCGTTGGTTTCCCTTTTGAATGATGAATGATATATCTGCAGAAATAGACAGTCGTCTCATTCACACGCAGGCGCAGAACGCGCATGCTAGCTGACAGTCGGCTGTAGTTCTCTCGGTGTGTTCAAGTGCAGCTTTTTGGCCCAGACGCGGCCGACGAGAGGCGACGACACCATCGGCTTTCATCGCTGCTAGTTCTTTAACGTCGGGTTGGTGTGTCCCGGCCTTTAAAATGGTTGATGATTACAATGTGAATTCTATGAAACCCCACATACACTAGGATGCTGATTAATAATGGTTCACTGAACACTCTGATTTGGAAAACATTGGACATAAAGAGTAAAAAATGTTGCTTTCAATGTAACCAATATTCTGAATGTATAACCAGTCTTTAATGTACAACTGTTTAACTTTTGGTACTTCTGTTTACTTTAGCTTTGTGATAAAAACAGAAGAGGAAAATCAATGATTACTCTCAAATTCTTATGACACAGAGTTCCAAAGAAACCTTTAGTATAGAGATTAGATATAGATCCAGATTTTACATTGGACATCAAGTAAAGAACCAACAAAATTGCTTACCATGCATCACTGAATCAATGTGTTCATGCTCTCATTGTGGTCGGCACCAACCATGTTTGTCCTCGGTGCAACTGAACCCGTGTTTACTGTAAACTGCACTCTACCCAAATCCTGGGTTGAGCCTTTTGGGTCATTTTTGGGTTATTTTTTCAGTGTTTGGGTAGTTTTTGTGTAACCCAGATCCTGGGTCAGACGTAACAACCCAGTGTTTGGGTAGTTTTTGTGTTACCCTGATCCTGGGTCAGACGTAACAACCCAGTGTTTGGGTAGTTTTTGTGTTACCCAGATCCTGGGTCAGACGTAACAACCCAGTGTTTGGGTAGTTTTTGTGTTACCCAGATCCTGGGTCAGACGTAACAACCCAGTGTTTGGGTAGTTTTTGTGTTACCCAGATCCTGGGTCAGACGTAACAACCCAGTGTTTGGGTAGTTTTTGTGTAACCCAGATCCTGGGTCAGACGTAACAACCCAGTGTTTGGGTAGTTTTTGTGTTACCCAGATCCTGGGTCAGACGTAACAACCCAGTGATTGGGTAGTTTTTGTGCTACCCAGATCCTGGGTCAGACGTAACAACCCAGTGTTTGGGTAGTTTTTGTGCTACCCAGATCCTGGGTCAGACGTAACAACCCAGTGTTTGGGTAGTTTTTGTGCAACCCAGATCCTGGGTCAGACGTAACAACCCAGTGTTTGGGTAGTTTTTGTGCTACCCAGATCCTGGGTCAGACGTAACAACCCAGTGTTTGGGTAGTTTTTGTGCAACCCAGATCCTGGGTCAGACGTAACAACCCAGTGTTTGGGTAGTTTTTGTGCTACCCAGATCCTGGGTCAGACGTAACAACCCAGTGATTGGGTATTTTTTGTGCTACCCAGATCCTGGGTCAGGCGTAACAACCCAGTGTTTGGGTAGTTTTTGTGCTACCCAGATCCTGGGTCAGGCGTAACAACCCAGTGTTTGGGTAGTTTTTGTGCAACCCAGATCCTGGGTCAGACGTAACAACCCAGTGTTTGGGTAGTTTTTGTGCTACCCAGATCCTGGGTCAGACGTAACAACCCAGTGATTGGGTAGTTTTTGTGCTACCCAGATCCTGGGTCAGACGTAACAACCCAGTGTTTGGGTAGTTTTTGTGCTACCCAGATCCTGGGTCAGACGTAACAACCCAGTGTTTGGGTAGTTTTTGTGCTACCCTGATCCTGGGTCAGACGTAACAACCCAGTGTTTGGGTAGTTTTTGTGCTACCCTGATCCTGGGTCAGACGTAACAACCCAGTGTTTGGGTAGTTTTTGTGCTACCCTGATCCTGGGTCAGACGTAACAACCCAGTGATTGGGTAGTTTTTGTGCTACCCAGATCCTGGGTCAGACGTAACAACCCAGTGTTTGGGTAGTTTTTGTGCTACCCAGATCCTGGGTCAGACGTAACAACCCAGTGATTGGGTAGTTTTTGTGCTACCCAGATCCTGGGTCAGACGTAACAACCCAGTGATTGGGTAGTTTTTGTGCTACCCAGATCCTGGGTCAGACGTAACAACCCAGTGATTGGGTAGTTTTTGTGCTACCCTGATCCTGGGTCAGACGTAACAACCCAGTGATTGGGTAGTTTTTGTGCTACCCAGATCCTGGGTCAGACGTAACAACCCAGTGTTTGGGTAGTTTTTGTGTTACCCTGATCCTGGGTCAGACGTAACAACCCAGTGTTTGGGTAGTTTTTGTGTTACCCAGATCCTGGGTCAGACGTAACAACCCAGTGTTTGGGTAGTTTTTGTGTTACCCTGATCCTGGGTCAGACGTAACAACCCAGTGATTGGGTAGTTTTTGTGTTACCCAGATCCTGGGTCAGACGTAACAACCCAGTGATTGGGTAGTTTTTGTGTTACCCAGATCCTGGGTCAGACGTAACAACCCAGTGTTTGGGTAGTTTTTGTGCTACCCAGATCCTGGGTCAGACGTAACAACCCAGTGTTTGGGTAGTTTTTGTGCAACCCAGATCCTGGGTCAGACGTAACAACCCAGTGATTGGGTAGTTTTTGTGCTACCCAGATCCTGGGTCAGACGTAACAACCCAGTGTTTGGGTAGTTTTTGTGCTACCCAGATCCTGGGTCAGGCGTAACAACCCAGTGATTGGGTATTTTTTGTGCTACCCAGATCCTGGGTCAGGCGTAACAACCCAGTGTTTGGGTAGTTTTTGTGCTACCCAGATCCTGGGTCAGGCGTAACAACCCAGTGTTTGGGTAGTTTTTGTGCTACCCAGATCCTGGGTCAGGCGTAACAACCCAGTGTTTGGGTAGTTTTTGTGCAACCCAGATCCTGGGTCAGACGTAACAACCCAGTGTTTGGGTAGTTTTTGTGCTACCCAGATCCTGGGTCAGACGTAACAACCCAGTGATTGGGTAGTTTTTGTGCTACCCAGATCCTGGGTCAGACGTAACAACCCAGTGTTTGGGTAGTTTTTGTGCTACCCAGATCCTGGGTCAGACGTAACAACCCAGTGTTTGGGTAGTTTTTGTGCTACCCTGATCCTGGGTCAGACGTAACAACCCAGTGTTTGGGTAGTTTTTGTGCTACCCTGATCCTGGGTCAGACGTAACAACCCAGTGTTTGGGTAGTTTTTGTGCTACCCTGATCCTGGGTCAGACGTAACAACCCAGTGATTGGGTAGTTTTTGTGCTACCCAGATCCTGGGTCAGACGTAACAACCCAGTGATTGGGTAGTTTTTGTGCTACCCAGATCCTGGGTCAGACGTAACAACCCAGTGATTGGGTAGTTTTTGTGCTACCCAGATCCTGGGTCAGACGTAACAACCCAGTGATTGGGTAGTTTTTGTGCTACCCTGATCCTGGGTCAGACGTAACAACCCAGTGTTTGGGTAGTTTTTGTGCTACCCTGATCCTGGGTCAGACGTAACAACCCAGTGTTTGGGTAGTTTTTGTGTTACCCTGATCCTGGGTCAGACGTAACAACCCAGTGATTGGGTAGTTTTTGTGTTACCCAGATCCTGGGTCAGACGTAACAACCCAGTGATTGGGTAGTTTTTGTGTTACCCAGATCCTGGGTCAGACGTAACAACCCAGTGATTGGGTAGTTTTTGTGTAACCCAGATCCTGGGTCAGACGTAACAACCCAGTGATTGGGTAGTTTTTGTGTTACCCAGATCCTGGGTCAGACGTAACAACCCAGTGATTGGGTAGTTTTTGTGTAACCCAGATCCTGGGTCAGACGTAACAACCCAGTGATTGGGTAGTTTTTGTGTAACCCAGATCCTGGGTCAGACGTAACAACCCAGTGATTGGGTAGTTTTTGTGTTACCCAGATCCTGGGTCAGACGTAACAACCCAGTGATTGGGTAGTTTTTGTGTAACCCAGATCCTGGGTCAGACGTAACAACCCAGTGATTGGGTAGTTTTTGTGTTACCCAGATCCTGGGTCAGACGTAACAACCCAGTGATTGGGTAGTTTTTGTGTTACCCAGATCCTGGGTCAGACGTAACAACCCAGTGATTGGGTAGTTTTTGTGTAACCCAGATCCTGGGTCAGACGTAACAACCCAGTGATTGGGTAGTTTTTGTGTTACCCAGATCCTGGGTCAGACGTAACAACCCAGTGATTGGGTAGTTTTTGTGTAACCCAGATCCTGGGTCAGACGTAACAACCCAGTGTTTGAGTTATTTATCGCAGGTTTTTTGCGACCTCTTCAGGAGAGAGCAGTGCAACTCCGTCAAATTGGTGCATGTCTTCAGTAAAATACAGGTTTGTGTACATTTTATTTTATCTATAAATTATTATATTATTATAGTTATTGTGCTCTATATCGTTTAATTTTATGCAAAGCAACATACAGGGGCGAGATGTGAGTCACATAAATGAGTGTTGCGTCGGTCTTTTCATGTGACAGAAAAGCCTGATGCCTTGACCTTGCATAAAATTGTATGATTTTATTCAAAAAGATACAGAATATAAATACTTATGATGTTAAAATATGTTCTCAGAACTGTACACTGATTGTTCATGGACAGGTTATGAAGTCAGTCGCCACATATTTCAGCTACGAGAGAAACACTGGACGGCGGTCTGAAGTCAGACGTTCCCCCGCTGAACACGACACAAGCTCCGGCACGAGATCCAGCGCCGCTACGGTGGAAATGGGACAACAGAGACGGGTTGATTACACTTGAATTACTTATATATGTTTAATCTTTACTTCTAATATTTGTTACACAAGCTTAAATGTAGGCAATATGTATTAAAAACGATATACAATATGCTATACTGTAAAAATGGAATTAAAAATAAAAGAATTATCATGTAAACCAGTGGCTGTGTGGAGTATTTAAAAAAAAAAAAAAAGTTTAGAGGATTTAAGTTAATCTGTAAACATTAATTCTTGTATGAATTTGCTGGGTAAAATTAACCCAACATGTGTTCTGTCCTATATTTACCCAGCCCTTGGGTTGTTGTTTTTAACCCAGTGTTTGGGTCATATTTTGGTTTAACCTGTGTAGTTTTGGTCATTATTATTTTTCAAGAATGGGGGCACATCATGCTGGCATCTGCCCAATTTGCATTGAAATACCATTTTTAGTTTGATTGTTTGCATGGCATTTTTGCATTGTTTTTCCACCCTACTGTGACCCTGTCAGAACAGAGCAGCGACCCATTTTTCCAATTACAACCCAGAACCCACCAGTTGAGGACCACTTAAATAGACTATTTGAACGGTGTAGCTTGGCAACATGCCCATGACGCTGTGAACTTTGATGAGTCCTGTGCTTCAAAATCGCCTAGCTGCTACTTAATCTCATTTTGAATAATGTCACATGGCTTCCTGGAATGTGGCTGTGTTACAAATGCAGAGCTGAACGACAGTGGACAATGAGTTGCAGCCTGCCAGCATTACTGCATGTCCTTACAGAGCAAAAACAAGAGGAAGGCCCTGGATGCAATAAATTATCCCTGTGAAATCCCAGAGGGAGCCAGTCAGACACTGAAGATTAGCAGAGTAAATATGTTTATAAGACGGCGTATGTCTAACTGGTTCAGACGACTTTAAAGTTTATCGTAGGAATGAAAAAGAGATTCTGATTTTTTCAGTAATTTTGTAGTGAAGACTTGGCAAAGAGTAGTGAAAACACTGCACCGTTCTGACACAGGACTGTGAATTCCCGTGAATGGATGGCCACATTTGTCAGTCAGTCTGGACAAGTGCTGACAATTTGTTGTGTATTGCACTTGGCAATGATTCAATGAACTTTTACCTCGGCACTTTCACATTCACCAGGAATTGGAAAACACCAAATGTTCAACCCATTAGTTCAGAAGCAAAAGCATTTTACAACAAGCCAATCGTCCAAGGTTGTGGCGATCCCAAGTAACTGCGTAATTAAGCACAATGTCTCCATATTGCCAATTTATCTCCCATATTGTCTGAATGTCTGCAAACTGCACACTGGATTGTATTTAAACTGTTACCTCTTTTCCATTTGGAGGTTTTCCATTGGCAACAGGCAATGTAACATCTGCAAACCTAACAGACACTTTCCCTAACAGAACCTGTGGTTGACCCATTAATCTCAGCATTTACTGGGAACTCTATCCACAGTGCCAGATGGAAGCCTTCATAGGATGCAAATGCAAGATATCCGAAGCCAAGCCTTACAGCGGTAGCTTCACTTTACCAAATTCTTACTCAAGTCTGTGGTGCTGATTTGCCTTTCGCCAGCTTTCAGTTTCGAGCTGCTGTCTTTACATGTTGCAGATGTTGCAGACAACACCTAACTCTGGCTAGTGGCTACACTCTAAAAATTGCTGGGTTATTCTTTCAACTCAAACGCTGGGTTGAGCCTGTAGGGTCATTTTTTGGGGTTATATTTTTCAGAGCATCTACTTACACTAAGTGCAAATAGCCCACCTTGTTGGCAATAAAGTGTGTTAGGGTTAGGGGTCGGTGTAGGGAGGCTTTATTGTCCCAATAAGGCGGCATCCATTTAATCATTTTAATAAATATAATCATTTACACTCTGTTATTTTTGCATACCGTGTAATGTACAACAACACTGAGGTGCAAATAGTATCTGCCAATATTTATAAGTATAAATAGCATCTAACTACTATTTACACTTATTGCAAAGAACAGTGGAAACGGGATGACAGAGACAGGTTGATTACATCTGAATTACTTTTAAATGTTAACTTTTTACTTCTAAAATGTTTGTTAAACAAGTTTACATGTAGGCAATACATATAAATGCTGTATTAGGAACTGTACTCAATGAAAATAAAGGAAGTTATCGTGTAAACCAGTGGTTGTGTGGAGTATTTTTCAAAATTAAAGTTAATCTGTAAACTACTAATTCAAGTATGAAGTAAAAAATATAGGGATGCACTATATATCGGCCACCATATTGGTATCGGTTGATACAGGTTAATTTTTAATGTTATCGTTATCGGATATCTTAAAGCCGATGAAAAATGGATTATTTCCTTCTGCTGAGACACTTCAGATTGCTTGAAATATGATTGGAATCACTTAAAAAAGGAAAATACAGTTCAGTGCAACATGCAACATCATATAGGCTACATAAAATTATAATATGAACATTATAATTGAGTGCTTGGGACATGGATTTAATGGTGAGACTTTTGTTTTTGTAATCAGGCTCTCAAAAATTATATAAAAATGTGGATTTATCTGCCAATATGTCGGTTATCGGCTTTCAAATATAAAGAATTTATATTGGTTATCGACCAAAATTTTTCATATCGTTGCATCCCTAAAAAAATAAGCTAGTATTATTGTAAAAATGGATTAATAAAATCAAACCATTTTGGTTTGGTTAAATAAACCCAACGTGCTGGGAAAGATTAGCCCAACATGAGTTCTTTACCCAGCCGTTGGGGTAAAATCAACCCATTTTGCAGGGTTAAATAAACAACCCAACTTGCTGGGAAAGATTAGCCCAACATGTGTTCTGTCCTATATTTACCCAGCCGTTGGGCTAAAAACAACCCAATTTGGGTTGTTTATAACCCAGTGTTTTTTTAGATAATTCGTATAGGACTTTCAAACATCTGGAGTTTTTAGCAGTTCCAATAAACAACCAGAAAACTGAAACTCTAGATGGTTGGATGAAACTCAAACAATCTTCTCAGAGTTATCATGATAGAAATGAATTAATAAAATCAACACATTATTCTTGGTTAAATAAACAACCCAACTTGCTGGGTAAGATCAGCCGGTAACACTTTAGTATGAGGAACACATATTCACTATTAACTATGACTTTTGCCTCAATAAACTCCTAATTTACTCCTTATAAATAGTTAGTAAGGTAGTTTAAGTTTAGGTATTGGGTAGGATTAAGGGATGCTGAGTAAGGTCATGCAGAATAAGGCATTAATATGTGCTTTATAAGTAATAAACAGCCAATATCCTAGTAATATGCATGCTAATAAGCAAGTAGCCTAGTTAATAGCGAGAACTGAACCCTAAAATAAAGTGTTACCGATTAGCCCACAATGTGTTATGTCCTACCCAGCCATTAGGCTCAAAACAACCCAAATTGGGTTTTTAACTCAGTGTAGGAGTTTTTAGCAGTTCCAGTAAACAACCAGAACTGTACTCCATCAATTCATTCAGCCACTGGACGGGTGGATGGTCGGTTGGACTAGACTAAACATCCATGACCATTTCGTACCACAGATAAAGCCCCGGCTGGCTGTAAATATTAATTGGTGAAAACCAGCTGCCATTTTTCTAAAGCAATGCAAGTGGAAGGCAGTCGAAAAAGATTTCTTCTGACATAGACATTTACTGACCACAAATGTGCAGTAAATGATAGGGTTTGTCGAGCATGATTCAGCTTTTCATTCATTTGAGAAGCATCGAAGTCAATGCCCAAAGCAAAGTGATATTAACAAAGGAGATTACTCAAATATCTCAAATGATTCAGTTAGATTAAATGGAGACGTTTACTGGAATAATAATAATAATAATAATAATAACAATAATAGCTAATAATCTAAACTGAGGCCAAATGCCAAGGTACCAAAGTCTACAAAGTCAGAGGCCTCAATATGAGCTCATTTTCCTTTAAATTCTTCCAATGCCAAATTATCTGACCATTGCTATTCACATTCATATGCTCAAATAATACATCAACAATTGTCTAATTTTTCCCTTTTATTTATCCTAAGATATTTTAGGAGATAACGTTGATATTTCAATGGGACAGAACCCAAGGACTCTCTTAAGTATAACGAGCATAATAGTTTTAGTGAAATTAAAATATTTCCTTAGACATAATTTGGCTGAGAAGCAAAGGCTCGGTCAATATCGAGGCGAACCGACGCAACAAACAAGAAAAAAAAGAGTTCATCGAGTTCATCTTTCTTTAGAGAAGTAGTAAACCCACATTTAGAGAAGTAAACCCCAAATTTCATCGTGACAATGAAATAGCACGCCGGTTGTAAAGGGGCCATCGCCTCAGTCGCATTGTCAAACAGTCCATCATTAAAAGAGAAGAATGAGAAAAGACGTACTCTGGAAATGGTGAGCGGTGTGCTGAAGTCCCGTCCACCCACCAGGCGAAAACCCCACGGCGAGGGACCGCTGAGAGTCACAGTGTGAGACATATTTGATTCAAACAGTATCCACAGCAGAAAAACTGCGCTGTCCTCATTCACTCTTTAATAAAACTAGTGCTGACGAGAGGAGGAGCTCACAGGGGCTCAGGGGGAGGGAGGACAGGCGCCGCCATGACAACCATACACAACTTCCCAACTAACACAACTTTCACGGACGTCCTTAAAAAGTCACTCTAGACAATACTTGTATATCAAACAGATGAAAATGCCAGCGGTATTCATATGAATGAATCACGGCATATTGAAACAACATGACTAACTTGGGGGGGGAAAGTATTCTCTAAAAAATGCTGTGTTGTTGCAACCCAGATTTGGGTAAAATATGGACGAACCCAGCTGTTTGGTTAAATTTTTTATTATATTTGGGTCCATATTTCACTCAAATTTGGGTTAAAACAACCCAACATTTTTTAGAATAATAAGCAACCAATCCCTACATGGGTAAAATGGAAGATTTGTTTCTGCCACAGAATAAAAATTAAAAAAGTCTCGAGATATTTTGAGAGATATAGGCCTAAAGTCCAAATTGTGAGATATAAACTCGCAATTGCGAGTTATAAAGTCCAATTCTAAGGGGGGGAAAGACTGACTTTATATCTCACAATTCTGAATTTTTTTCTCGCAATTGCGAGTTATAAAGTCAGAATTGAGAGATATAAAGTCAGAATTGCAAGATATAAAGTCAGAATTGTGAGATATAAAGTCAGAATTGCGAGTTATAAAGTCAGAATTGAGAGATATAAAGTCAGAATTGCGAGATATAAAGTCAGAATTGTGAGATATAAAGTCAGAATTGAGACATATAAAGTCAGAATTGCAGATATAAAGTCAGAATTGCGAGATATAAAGTCAGAATTGCGAGATATAAAGTCAGAATTGTGAGATATAAAGTCAGAATTGTGAGATATAAAGTCAGAATTGTGTGATATAAAGTCAGAATTGCGAGATATAAAGTCAGAATTGAGAGATATAAAGTCAGAATTGCGAGATATAAAGTCAGAATTGTGTGATATAAAGTCAGAATTGCGAGATATAAAGTCAGAATTGCGAGATATAAAGTCAGAATTGTGAGATATAAAGTCAGAATTGAGAGATATAAAGTCAGAATTGCAGATATAAAGTCAGAATTGTGAGATATAAATTCAGAATTGAGAGATATAAAGTCAGAATTGCAGATATAAAGTCAGAATTGCGAGATATAAATTCAGAATTGCGTGATATAAAGTCAGAATTGCGAGATATAAAGTCAGAATTGTGAGATATAAATTCAGAATTGTGAGATATAAAGTCAGAATTGAGAGATATAAAGTCAGAATTGCAGATATAAAGTCAGAATTGAGAGATATAAAGTCAGAATTGCAGATATAAAGTCAGAATTGTGAGATATAAATTCAGAATTGAAAGATATAAAGTCAGAATTGAGAGATATAAAGTCAGAATTGCAGATATAAAGTCAGAATTGAGAGATATAAAGTCAGAATTGCAGATATAAAGTCAGAATTGTGAGATATAAATTCAGAATTGAAAGATATAAAGTCAGAATTGAGAGATATAAAGTCAGAATTGCAGATATAAAGTCAGAATTGTGAGATATAAAGTCAGAATTGAGAGATATAAAGTCAGAATTGCAGATATAAAGTCAGAATTGTGAGATATAAAGTCAGAATTGCAGATATAAAGTCAGAATTGTGAGATATAAATTCAGAATTGAAAGATATAAAGTCAGAATTGAGAGATATAAAGTCAGAATTGCAGATATAAAGTCAGAATTGTGAGATATAAAGTCAGAATTGCGAGATATAAAGTCAGAATTGCAGATATAAAGTCAGAATTGCGAGATATAAATTCAGAATTGCGAGATATAAAGTCAGAATTGTGAGATATAAATTCAGAATTGCGAGATATAAAGTCAGAATTGAGAGATATAAAGTCAGAATTGCAGATATAAAGTCAGAATTGCGAGATATAAATTCAGAATTGCGAGATATAAAGTCAGAATTGTGAGATATAAATTCAGAATTGCGAGATATAAAGTCAGAATTGAGAGATATAAAGTCAGAATTGCAGATATAAAGTCAGAATTGCAGATATAAAGTCAGAATTGCGAGATATAAATTCAGAATTGCGAGATATAAAGTCAGAATTGAGAGATATAAAGTCAGAATTGAGAGATATAAAGTCAGAATTGAGAGATATAAAGTCAGAATTGTGAGATATAAAGTCAGAATTGCGAGATATAAAGTCAGAATTGAGAGATATAAAGTCAGAATTGAGAGATATAAAGTCAGAATTGAGAGATATAAAGTCAGAATTGCGAGATATAAAGTCAGAATTGAGAGATATAAAGTCAGAATTGCGAGATATAAAGTCAGAATTGCGAGATATAAAGTCAGAATTGAGAGATATAAAGTCAGAATTGAGAGATATAAAGTCAGAATTGTGAGATATAAAGTCAGAATTGAGAGATATAAAGTCAGAATTGTGAGATATAAAGTCAGAATTGAGAGATATAAAGTCAGAATTGTGAGATATAAAGTCAGAATTGAGAGATATAAAGTCAGAATTGTGAGATATAAAGTCAGAATTGAGAGATATAAAGTCAGAATTGTGAGATATAAAGTCAGAATTGAGAGATATAAAGTCAGAATTGCGAGATATAAAGTCAGAATTGCGAGATATAAAGTCAGAATTGCGAGATATAAAGTCAGAATTGCGAGTTATAAAGTCAGAATTGCGTGATATAAAGTCAGAATTGCGAGATATAAAGTCAGAATTGCGAGATATAAAGTCAGAATTGCGAGATATAAAGTCAGAATTGTGAGATATAAAGTCAGAATTGTGAGATATAAAGTCAGAATTGTGTGATATAAAGTCAGAATTGCGAGATATAAAGTCAGAATTGTGAGATATAAAGTCAGAAATGTGAGATATAAAGTCAGAATTGTGTGATATAAAGTCAGAATTGTGAGATATAAATTCAGAATTGCGAGATATAAAGTCAGAATTGCGAGATATAAAGTCAGAATTGCGAGATATAAAGTCAGAATTGCGAGATATAAAGTCAGAATTGCGAGTTCCGTGGCGGAAACAAGCTTCCATAGTAATCCTAACCTTCATTTGATGGTTTAAACAATTCAAACATCAGTAAAAGGATAAAGCTAAATTGTTTGTTTCTGTTTGTTTCTCAGAAATCAATTTTGTTTGACTTTTTTTTTTTCCAAACAACTGTCTGAAAATTCCAAATGGATAATTTGCTATGCATCATGAGAATCGGTGGAATGGTATTATAGATTCCCTAACCAATTCCTGAAGTCAGTGGACACTGGAGAAAGTTAGACTGTTTCATTCATGTTGTCCACATGGAATATTAGTAACAGATGTATTTGCAGGTGACGCAATGTCTTCAGAGTACAGTATGTGTGCTTAAACTGGAGAGACATATGGAATAAGAAAACATTAAATGGGGGGGGCTGGGGGGGGGGGGGGCATAAGGCTTTTCATACTAAAATAATAGAATATTCTTCAAAGTTGAAATGAAACATTTTGACTTCCCATGAATAACATGAACTTGTGTTTGACAGATGGTCCTGTTTAATACTTAATAGTGCTGTGTGTCAGAATAGGGAGTTGATGTTAGTCACATATGCAGAGCAAGTGAACAATACTCTCTGACAAACAGCCTTGGGCATTTCATTGGTTGATTCTATGGTGACTACCTCATTTCCACATCATGCATTTTAACCTTCCCTTGACTTCACTGGACTGAATCCTGGCTCCGTTTGGACAGTGCAGGCACGTTTACATTACTGTCAACTATTTGATTTATACTAGCCTTCAGCGTGAAAGACAGTGATAGGTAAAAAGTCATGGCAACATATGTTAGTAGTATGTAATATATAGTTGTTAGTAGTAACAAATATATGTAAGGAGTTTCACAAAAATGAGTTAAATTCACAAATAAATAAAATTAGATTTGCAAATAATAAAATATTCACAAATATGTTTTTTTTTTTGTCACAAACACAACTCTGTCAGGCATTTATTTTTGAATTGCTTCCTGTACATTTGTGGATGGCTGTACGCATTTTGTGGATCGCTTCTTGTGCATTTGTGGATTTTAAAACATTTCTAGCGTCAAGACATGCACACAAATCTACAAATAGTTTACTCAAGCTAAACAGATAATGGCCACATCATGCTGACCAATCGAAGCACGTTCGCGCTACACCCAATCACGTTTTGCTTTACAGTCAGGGCAGTCTCGCCCTAATATATCTTTGCTCATTCATCTGTATTGGCTCAAATAGGAAGTCTAAGGTGCATAAAAATACATACAGTGTTTAAAATTAAAATTTCGTTAGACCATTATACTGTGTATCAAGCCAAGCCACAGTAATTATATTTTACTAGCCTTTGCGTTACACCTCTGTTATGGGAACAACACGTTATGGAAGCGTCACACTATGCAAGATAGAACAGAAAAGCGTCAATAAGTAGGTGACTAATGAATAACTGGATTCAATCTCATGATTAACATGTGAGTTTGTGTAATAGGTGAAATTACTGTCATACAACAGCCAACAGCCTTTCCCAGGTCTTCAGTCAAGCAGTTTTAATGATGAATATGAGCATCTCAGTGGATCTTACGGTCTATTAAGCATTATAAGTCACATTTTATACAATAAATAATTGTTGTGGCAAGCAGTCGAGGCAGAGGGACCGTGAGAACGGGTCCCTTGGCCTCGACTGCTTGCCACAATTGTATTACAAAATGATTCACTTTGATTGTAGAGACGATATTGTCACTGGAAGCTAGGAAGCACCAAAGGAGAATTCAAAGAAATAGTCTTTAATCCAAAAATCACAGAAAAACATGTGAAACAGATTATGTTTAAAACAACTTTTAGTTGAAAGTAATCAAACACACTGGGAAACTAGGTCAAATGACAGGGCACAGAGAACTAAAACACAATACAACTAAGCCAGAATAGAACATAACAGAATATAATCGTTGCGCCATAATAGTCCAACAGAGGAGGGAGGGGGCTCAGGTGGAGGATGTGGAGCTGGACAGGGACATAAAACAGAGGCAGGCAAAAAAATCCATGGGGGAGTGAAGGGTGGGAGGAGCCAGGAGCAGGAGAAGCCAGGCAGGGACCCAAGCCACAGCCAGCAAGATGATCCAATGCGGGTCTGCAGGAGGGAGGAGCCATGGTGGAGGCCTAAGGGTGTGTTCACACTTGGCATGTTTGGTTGGATTAAAACGATCCCTGGTGCGATTGCTCTGTTAGTGGAGTTAATTTGAATAAGTGTGAACGCTGCCATCTGAACCCTGGTGTGCACCAAACAAGAGGACTGAGACGCTGAAAAGATGGGTCTCGCTCCGCTTCCAAAAGAACTCTGGTGCGGTTCAAATGATATATGAACGCATCATGGACCAAAGACATGTAAACGAAGCAAAAACAGGAAGATGAGACCCTAAAAAGGGCAGAATGCTCAAGCACACCAGTTTTTTCTCATCACAGTCATGATGTTGCCCATCACAGTTCGGTACAGGCATCAGAACCGCGTCTCCTCGCAGCAGATCTTGGTTTGTGTGTGTGATGGAGGGATTCCTGCCGCTGTTTTGACACTTTTACACATTTTATAAGCTCTTCACGAGTTCTCAGCTGGTCAAAATACCATCATATGTAGCTACGCACACACAACGAACGCATTTAGCCCAGCACACAGCATTGATTTGGATGTTCGGAAAGTTCCGTCTCAAAATAGGCAATACATCATAAAAGCCGACCAATCAGGTTGTGAACGTGCCTTTAGGTTCAGTATCTTTTGGTTCAGTGATAAAAATGCCAATCTGAACGATAATCAGAACAGGACTAAATTTATTTTTTTTGTTATGGACCAAAAGAACCAAACTACAAGTGTGAACACACCCTAAGAGAAGGGAAAAGGGATGCAATATCTTGCGATGGAGCCAGTCGTGGTGGAGACCCAAACAGAGCCGAGGAGAGACAGAGCCAGGGTGGCACCGCAGGTCTGGAGGGCCATGGTGGAGCAGACGGCTCTTTAGACTGAGGCAGAGGCGGGGACCCGAAAGACCACCGTGGAGCCGGAGCGATCGAGGACAACGGCAGAGCCAGAGGGAAGACAGAGCCCGGTGGAGCCGAAGGGATGAAGGGCAGAGGTGCAGCCGGAAGCCGGGAATCCCATTGGTGGAAACAGGATGGCGCCTGACCAATGCGAAGACGGAAGGACGAGGGAGCCCGGTGGAGCTAGTGGGATGAGGGGCCACGGTGGAGACGGGGGAGCATGGAGCCAAGGCAGAACTGATGGGTCGGAGGGCCGAGGTGGAGTCTGGGGCTCGGTAGCTGGAAGCGGAGACAGGGGATCCTCACACCAAGATGGAGCTGGGGACTGGAAGGCCCAAGGCGGATCCACACCACCAGATGGAATAAACTGAGAATGAGCCGAGGGATAGACAGAAACCAATGGTGGTAGGGCAATGTGACACTTATACTAACATTCTTGGCCAATACAGTTTTCTTACTTCTTAACATTTTCTTTATTTGTGTGGTTTGCTACTTTAAACACTGGCCTTGTTTTGAAAATCCCCAGGGTATAAGGAGGCTGCTGTAGCATAAGAAGTAACCGAATGCCACAGTATTTTCCCTTTATAATGACTTCCGGGCGATATGCTGTACCTCCAGTCACTTTTCCTCAGGTTTCTGTAGCTCACGTGTCTTGCAAATGTCCTAAGTTCAAGTTTTAATTAATTTCAGACATTAATTTTTTTTGCCAGCCATCGAGAATTAATGATAATCTTTCAAGTTGGTGTTGTGCTCATTACATCGGAGAATATTGAAATTTTACAACTTTGGACATTTCAGGCATCATTTTATTAGTCACCAAAAATGAGATAAATGTTTGTGCTGTGCCACGCCAACCTCTAACTTTGGTGGATGTTGGATCAGGGTTCTCAGCTCCCTCTAGCCCCACCATGGTTTGATTATATCAAAAAATTTGACATGCCAAACTCCACCAAGTAGGGTCCACACATGGGAGCTGATGGTCTGTGAGACGATTACATGTAAGTTTCTTTTAAATCATAGACAAATGCATACACATATTGAAACGTGGAACACAGAAGAATCTGGCATGGGAAAAGAGGGATCAAAGGTTTAAGATTAACCAGAACACTCGTAAATGCTTACAAAGCATGACTCTTTTGTCAGGTCACCTGACAGATGAGGGCTCTGTTTTATCAACACTGAATCTGCTCAGAACGGCTCTGCAGATTGCTACAGAATTCCTGTTTGATTTTTTCAGCTACAAATAAGAGCGTAGAGCTTTGAGATGATCTTTTGTCCATTTATGACAGCCATTGAAAAAGGTTAATATTACACTGTAAAAAATGCTGGGCTGTTTTAACCCAAATTTGGGTCAAATATGGACAAAATTTAACCCAGGTTTGTCCATATTTGATCCAAATTTGGGTTAAAACAACCCAGCATGTTTTATCATAAATACAGAGAAATTTGGTAGCTTCCTACCTAAACATCGCTGAAATCATAGGCTTGAGAAATGCTGTATTAGATATAACTGCAAAAATGATGTCATGATCATTATTATTCCACTCCCAATGTCACTTTACACAGGCATTCAGCAATTAAGGGCTTACTGTTACAACTACAGCTGAGGGCAAAGTCGAGTCAACACAAGGCCAAGCTTGTTAATCCAGTATTTAGTGAATTTCTAACATCAACCTGTTTTTCATCTAGCAACAAAATGAACATGAAACACTCTTTTATATCACCTTTATCACACACACCACCAAATAAATGAACAAAATGTGCTTACTTCATGCTTATGTGAGTCAGTATGATGAAAGACACAGAAAACCAAGGGAATAAAAAAAAGTAAAAACTTGAGTGGATAGGTATAAACGTTTGAATGTTCTCAAACATGAATGTTCTCTGGAATACTTCATTGTGGTGGATCAGTCGTGATCATAATGGCTAAACTGTACAATTGATATATAATTTCTGACATAGCTGTGCTCATGTCTCTCGCATCACACTAAAGAAAAATTTGGTAACACTTTATAATAACTTTAGTGTAATAAAGTACAAATCATTTGCAAACTATTAGTTTATAGTTAATTAATAGTTTATAAACTGTAGTTAATACATTAATAGACTATATATAAATAGTGAGTTCTTTATTCATTGTCACTGTAATTTACTAATTATTATTGTTTAATTAGCTCATATGTAAAGAGATAATGCTTTGCTAACAACTTATTAACTGTAAATAGTTCTCACTTTAGATTAGGTTACGGAAAATGGGAAAAGTACATTAACTTCTTTAAACCAACCTTTATTAGACATTAATTGCATTATTATTAATTAAAATATTTACAAAATACATTAAGCACACACACACACACACAAACACACACATTGTGTGTCCATGTTTTATAGGGACTTTCCATAGAAATAATGACTTTTATACTGTATAAACTGTATATTCTTTCCCCTAAACCTGCCCCTAATCCTTACTGATGTATTTTAAGTTTTTAAATGTAATTCATATTGACAGTATTTATTCATTTATTTTAAGAGGTTATGTTTAGTTTTGTGGATAGGTTTAATGTATTTGTAAATATTTTAATAAACTCTTAATAATAATGCAAAATTATTATATAAAATGTTACCAAAAATGTAACTCAAACAAATATTCAATGTCTGTTTCACGTTGACTTCCTTTCTAAGTAGCCGTGTAATAAGCAGGATACATAAACTCCACCCTGATCACCCTCTTGAGATTTGTAAAGGCCATAAAATATACAAGAAAACAATCCTAAGATTTGTATACTGTTGTACACACACCATAAAGTGATCCGTCTTCCTCACCAAGGCCATTGTGTGTCTCATGTCAAGAGTTTTGTTTGTTTTCTGGCATTTATGTTGTGTTCATTGGCCTGTTCTTTGATTTGTTTGGCCAAGATTAGCCTGGGGCTTCTTGTTAGAGCAATTCCCTATGCTAAGAGTTGAGGGAAACACAAACATCACGTCTCATGGTAAGTTAAGCTTTTACTAACTTACTTTGTTTACTGACCATTCAATGCATATTGTTCATGGAAATGGCAAGCACAATCACTCTAAACCCACTTGCATAAAACAAACTGTTTGATTTTCATGTGGTCTGAGAGATTCATCCTCTTCAAGTGGACGTTTTTTGGCCAGGATAAGCATTTTTTGGGTTATTTTTTGAATGTTTGGGTAGTTTTTGTGTTACCCAGATCCTGGGTCAGACGTAACAACCCAGTGTTTGAGTTATTTATCGTGGGCTTTTTGCGACCTCTTCAGGAGAGAGCAGTGCAACTCCATCAAATTGGTGCATGTCTTCGGTAAAATACAGGTTTGTGTACATTTTATTTTATCTATTAATTTGTTATTGTGCTGTATATCGTTACATTTTATGCAAATCAACATGCAGGGTCGGTCTTTTCACGTGATGGAAACGCCTGATGCCTTGCATAAAATTTTATGATTTTATTCAAAAAGATAAAGAATATAAATACTTATGATGTTAAAATATGTTCTCAGAACTGTACACTGATTGTTCATGGACAGGCTATGAAGTCAGTCGCCACATATTTCAGCTACGAGAGAAACACTGGACGGCGGTCTGAAGTCAGACGTTCCCCCGCTGAACACGACACAAGCTCCGGCACGAGATCCAGCGCCGCTACGGTGGAAACGGGACAACAGAGACGGGTCGATTACACTTGAATTACTTCTAAATGTTTAATCTTTACTTCTAATATTTGTTACACAAGCTTAAATGTAGGCAATATGTATTAAAAACGATATAAAATATGCTATACTGTAAAATATGATCAAAAATAAGGCAATTATCATGTAAACCAGTGATTGTGTGGAATATTTTAAAAAGTTAGGAGGATTTAAGTAAATCTGTAAACATTAATTCATTAATTCTAAAAACAAAAACAAACAAACAAAAAAAAACGGATTATGCTGGGTTAAATAAACAACCCAAGTTGCTGGGTAAAATTAACCCAACGTGTTCTGTATATTTACCCAGCCCTTGGCTTGTTTTTAACACAGTGTTTTTTAGAGTGTACTAGCATTCAAAGCCAATACAGGCCATATAATCAAAACTGAAAAGGTTTCTTACTTCTTACAAATGTTTATTTGTGTGGTTTGCTACTTTAAACACTGGCCTTCTTTGGGAAACCCCCAGGGTATAAGGGGGCTGCTGTAGCATAAGAAGTAACCGAATGCCACAGTATTTTCCCTTTATAATGACTTCCAGGCGATATGCTGTACCTCCAGTCACTTTTCCTCAGGTTTCTGTCGCTCACGTGCCCTGAGCTCAACTTTCAGACACGCCATTATGCCATCCATCGAGAATGAATGATAATCGTTCAAGTTGATTTGTGCTGATGACACTGGAGAATATTGAACTTTTACAGCTTCAGATTTGGACATTTCAGGCACAGTTTGTGCTGTGCCACGCAAAGAGGATTAGATGTTCTGCTCTATTTATCTGTTTGAAACACTTCCAAGTTGGATAGAAACAATAAAGTTTCTTGTTTATGGCATGCTAGGACTGGCTAGATCTGTTGTCCAGGCCAAGCTGTATACAACACATGACATTTGGGCTTAAATGATTACATTTAGAATATCAGAATAAATGCACAGAGAATTAGGGGTCTGTATTTTACTCTAGCTGGCCTTTGAAGAGTTTCCATGTCTGCACACTGACTGCTGATGACTTGAACACATGCAGGAAGTCTTTTTTCATAACATGCATGGCATGAGTCACGAGTTACGAGTCAGATTTCCCTCTGAACCAAATAGCATTCTTTTCATATTTTGACTATCTATTTTGACTATTTTTTGACTAAGTAAATGTACTGTAAAAGGGTGACTTAAATCTGTGAATTCAACATTCAAACATGATACATGTTTGATAATTATTGTGAAAATATGATTTAATTGTGTGTATTTATATGCATCCAATGTGCAAGCCTTAGCATGACAAAAGACTCTACACAAACAAAATTCATAAATTGATGGAAGATGATGGAAATTATGTTTGTAGGTTCTGAAAAGAATGACAGAAATAAGAAATAATGTTACAAATTATACACTCTAAAAATGCTGGGTTGTTTTAACCCAAATTTGGGTCAAATATGGACAAACCCAGCAGTTGGGTTACATTTTTTAATTCAATTTTTAACCCAACAGTTGGGTTTGTCCATATTTGACCCAAATTTGGGTTAAAACAACCCAGCATTTTTAGAGTATACATGAAGAAACTTTTTTTAAAAATGTGGTTAAGTCAGTATTCGATCTTTTTTAATAATGATCATAATTAATAATGTCTATATTAATAATGTATATATTAATAATGTCTATCGATCATGTCTATCGATCATAATTAATATGTCTATAGAAGCCAGGCATGTGCTCATAATGCAATAACAAAGCTTAATGTAATAAAATGTTCATAATGTAATAATTTAATGAAATCTTGAGCTCATATGTGATAATGATTTTTCAATGTAATAACAATTTTTCACATAATGAAATTTATTACATTATGAACACACTGTAGCAACTTATAATGTAATCACAGTTCATAACACACACAGTTCATGTTTTCAATATAATAATTATCTTTCAATATAACAAATTTGAGCACAAAATGTAATTAGGCTACATTGTGAAATCAACTCTCGTACTAATTTTGTGATTATGACGTGCTTCATCATTTTGAGTCGCTTGGACCCACATTTTAAGTTTTATGCACTAAATTAAAAAAATATAAAAGTTTCTGCTTTCTAATGTTTACGTTTTTAAATATTTTTGAGATATAGTCATTTAAATGGTTGACAAAAACTTAAAACAAAAATGTATAATATATTTATAATTTTAGCAACATACAGTAATTCTCTATAGAGACACTTTTATAATAGGTAAATAATAATATTAATATGATAACAATCCCCTATAATAATAATTATTATTATTATTGCATGAATATTTAAATCTGGTGCGTTCGTAGGTAGTTTAAGGCTGATTTATAGATTTTTTAAATGCACTATAAATTAATAAAATAATAATAATACTGTAAGGGAATACCAATGTTTAAACATGTTTAATGTTTAAAAAAGCTATTACAATTATGACAATATGTTAGTTTTTAATGTAATGCATTTCTCGTAATGTAGAGCTCAAGATTTTAATTACATTGTGAGAAAACTATTACATTATGAACATTTTATTACATTAAAAATGTAATACTTATTACATTATGTGCAGTTATGACCTTATGAGCTGCTGCATGGCCTGTCTTGCACTTTGAGATCTCTCTGTTTGGCCAACTGTGTCCAGACTGAAGGAAACAAAGAAACGGACCTCTGTTTTCTTTATCAGTCATGTTGTCTGTTCAACAGTCCGTGACCTTATGCCCCGTGCTCGTGCACGACTAACAAGCCATAAACCCTTGAGTATCACATTCGTCTGGAAGCATTTGTACATCTGGAAAAACTTTACTCTGGACAAATGAATGCATAGACAAGATGGTAATTGTCCAGTAATTCACTGCAGTAATGTGGCTCTCACAGAAACAGCATGTCTTACTGTCCCGCATTATATGATAACACAATCCCAACATTTTGATAAGCATTTTAAATCTACACATAAATAATATAACGCTAAAGTGTGTAATCTTTCAAAGTTCTGCAACTCTGCCATTTGAGTTATTAAAAAGAATTAGTACACTGTTGGTTTTACAAAAAAAAAAAAAAAATTACAGTAAAAATGTAAACATAGTTACAGAACAACCTGTAAATTCTACAGTATAAATCTGTAATTTACAAACAAGAAAACTTAAATTTAAACCAGTAAATTGAACATTGGATTCTATGACTTTTCTGTTATATGTTCTCTCTGTCTAGACTTTAATAATGAACATTGTGTTCCTGTTCCAGTTTTGTAGGTCTATTTTAGTGTTCTTGTTGATTTCCTGTTGATCATCTCCTCAGGTGTGCCTCATGATCTGTCACGAGAGACGAGGAGAGGTGAGGATCTTCAGCAGACAGCCTTTATTCGTAGGTTACAATGGGGCTAAAGGCACACCTGAAGAAAAATGTAAATTAAAATATACACCGATCAGGCATAACATTATGACCAGGTGAAGTGAATAACACTGATTATCTCTTCATCATGGCACCTGTTAGTGGGTGGGATATATTAGGCAGCAAGTGAACATTTTGTCCTCAGAGTTGATGTGTTAGAAGCAGGAAAAATGGGCAAGCGTAAGGACTTGAGTGAGTTTGACAAGGGCCAAATTGTGATGGCTAGACGACCGGGTCAGTTCCCGGTCTGCAGTGGTCAGTATCTACCAAATGTGGTCCAAGGAAGGAGCAGTGGTGAACCGGCGACAGGTTCATGGGCGGTCAAGGCTCATTGATGCCCGTGTGGTCCGATCAAACAGACGAGCTACTGTAGCTCAGATTGCTCAAGAAGTTAATGCTGGTTCTGATAGAAAGGTGTCAGAATACACAGTGCATCTCAGTTTGTTGCGTATGGGGCTGCATAGCCGCAGACCAGTCAGGGTGCCCATGCTGACCCCTGTCCACCGACGAAAGCACCAACAGTGGGCACGTGAGCATCAGAACTGGACCACGGAGCAATGGAAGAAGGTGGCCTGGTCTGATGAATCACGTTTTCTTTTACATCACGTGGATGGCCGGGTGTGTGTGCGTGGCTTACCTGGGGAACACATGGCACCAGGATGCACTATGGGAAGAAGGCAAGCCGGCGGAGGCAGTGTGATGCTTTGGGCAATGTTCTGCTGGGAAACCTTGGGTCCTGCCATCCATGTGGATGTTACTTTGACACGTACCTAAGCATTGTTGCAGACCATGTACCCCCTTTCATGGAAACGGTATTCCCTGGTGGCTGTGGCTCTTTCAGCAGGATAATGTGCTCTGCCACTAAGCAAAAATGCTTCAGGAATAGTTTGAGGAGCACAACAACGAGTTTGAGATGTTGACTTGGCCTCCAAATTCCCCAGATCTCAATCCAATCGAGCATCTGTGGGATGTGCTGAACAAACATGTCCGATCCATGAAGGCCCCACCTCGCAACTTACAGGACTTAAAGGATCTGCTGCTAACATCTTGGTGCCAGATACCACAGCACACCTTCAGGGGGGGTCTAGTGGAGTCCATGCCTCGACGGGTCAGGGCTGTTTTAGTAGCAAAAGGGGGACCAACACAATATTAGGAAGTTGGTCATAATGTTATGCCTGATCAGTGTATATGTTAAAGGTACAAAACAAATTTTAGTAGCAGTGCACTGTAAAAAAAAGTGTAATTTTAACTGTAAAATATTGTAAAAACAGAAAAACTGTTAATAGGTTAACATTGTACTATACACAGGGAAAAACTGTAAAAGATCTAACCAGACATTCATGTAATTTTACTTAAGTTCAACTTAAGTTGAAATGACTTAAACATCCGAGTTGAATGTACTTAAAAATTTAAGGCAGCAACTTTGAATACCTTCAAATGTGAAGTGTCACGTAGGGAATTCTGGGAATGTCAGTTTACAGTTTTTGACTAAATTAAACGTTGATTTGTTTGCCTTTTTACTTCTAAAACTGTGCAATTAACAGCATTTTACTTTAAAATTACATGAATGTCTGGTTAGATCTTTTACAGTTTTTCCCTGTGTATAGTACAGGAACTTACTGTTAACCTATTAACAGTTTTTCTCCATTTTTACAATATTTTAGTTAAAATTACACTTTTTTTTTTTTTTTACAGTATTGGATTCTGACTTTTCATGTTCTGAAAAAATAAATAAATAAAAAATGGATTAACAATTCCCAATAAAAACGTAATGATTATAAAAAATAATGATGACAATAATAATAAACATTTGAATGCATCTGGAGCTTACATAGAAACCATAAAAACTTCAATAAGTTTACATCCCCCCCCCCATAATGCCTCTAAAGAGATTTCATTAATAATGATAATACTAAATAAAGCCTGTTACTGGATAATGGGAAATTCTTCAATGTAAGCTCTCTGTTAGAGAACACATCAAAGTGCAGAACTCAAAGTCTAACTGTTATATGTTCTCTCTGTCTAGACTTTAATATTGAACATTGTGTTCCTGTTCCAGTTTTGTAGGTCTATTTTAGTGTTCTTGTTGATTTCCTGTTGATCATCTCCTCAGGTGTGCCTCATGATCTGTCACGAGAGACGAGGAGAGGTGAGGATCTTCAGCAGACAGCCTTTATTCAATGAACACATAAATACAAAGATAATCCAAACCAGAAGTTGATGACAAAGGGAAAACAGGAGACACAACGGATGTAAAGACAACAAACATTGTTGAATGTAGATTGGCCGCATTCCTTGTTTGCTGGTTCTTGTTTTGCTCTTGCGTTTAATAAATAGATTACAATGGGGCTAAAGGCACACCTGAAGAAAAATGTAAATAAAAATATACACCGATAACATTATGACAGGTGAAGACACTGATTATCTCTTCATCACGGCACCTGTTAGTGGGTGGGATATATTAGGCAGCAAGTGAACATTTTGTCCTCAAAGTTGATGTGTTAGAAGCAGGAAAAATGGGCAAGCGTAAGGATTTGAGCGAGTTTGACAAGGACCAAATTGTGATGGCTAGACGACCGGGTCAGTTCCCGGTCTGCAGTGGTCAGTATCTATCAAAAGTGCTCCAAGGAAGGAACAGTGGTGAACCGGCGACAGGGTCATGGGCGGCCAAGGCTCATTGATGCACGTGGGGAGCGAAGGCTGGCCCGTGTGGTCCGATCAAACAGATGAGCTACTGTAGATCAAATTGCTCAATAAGTTAATGCTTGTTCTGATAGAAAGGTGTCAGAATACACAGTGTATCGCAGTTTGTTGCGAATGGGGCTGCATAGCCGCAGACCAGTCAGGGTGCCCATGCTGACCCCTGTCCACCGCCGAAAGCACCAACAGTGGGCACGTGAGCATCAGAACTGGACCACGGAGCAATGGAAGAAGGTGGCCTGGTCTGATGAATCACGTTTTCTTTTACATCACGTGGATGGCCGGGTGTGTGTGCGTGGCTTACCTGGGGAACACATGGCACCAGGATGCACTATGGGAAGAAGGCAAGCCGGCGGAGGCAGTGTGATGCTTTGGGCAATGTTCTGCTGGGAAACCTTGGGTCCTGCCATCCATGTGGATGTTACTTTGACACGTACCACCTACCTAAGTATTGTTGCAGACCATGTACACCCTTTCATGGAAACGGTATTCCCTGGTGGCTGTGGCTCTTTCAGCAGGATAATGCGCCCTGCCACAAAGCTAAAATGGTTCAGTAATGGTTTAAGGGACCACAACAACGAGTTTGAGGTGTTGACTTGGCCTCCAAATTCCCCAGATCTCAATCCAATCGAGCATCTGTGGGATGTGCTGAGCAAACAAGTCCGATCCATGGAGGCCCCACCTCGCAACTTACAGGACTTAAAGGATCTGCTTCTAACATCTTGGTGCCAGATACCACAGCACACCTTCAGGGGTCTAGCGGCGTCCATGCCTCGACGGGTCAGGGCTGTTTTGGCCGCAAAAGGGGGACCAACACAATATTAGGAAGGTGGTAATAATGTTATGCCTGATCGGTGTACAATGTTTGTATTGAACATTGATGGAGCAACATATTTTGTGAAAATAAATCATAAAAGTGTTTTATTCTGTTGAAAAATCGCATAAATGTATGAGGTGGCGAGGGAGGCCTTTTATCCCACAGTATTGATACAAATACTTCAGCTAAAATAATATGTTTTTAATAATGTCTAAGCTAATACTTGTTCAAAACAATCACTTTAACAAAGTTTGCACTATTTTCTGTTCATTCTGATAAAGAGTTAATTGTTGTTCAATAAATATAATGTCATTAAAATATGTTAATATTGTGACGACCTCAGTTGTTGGTCTTGAGAATTGCCGTTTGGTATCTTTGCCCACAAATTACTTTAATTGGCAGTAAATCGGATACAGCTGTGACAGTGCTTCGGGCACTGCACGATTTTCGGCTGTCCCAGACGAAAGATTGCCATCGTGAAACAATCGTGGCGGTTTCTGTGATCGTGGCTCCTAATCGGTGGTCCTATGTCGTACAATGAGAGAGGTTCAGAGACGGCCATTGTCACAGTCTTGAGACCAAAGATAGCCTACGATCATTTCTGAGTGTCAGAAATTCAGCATGATCAACACAGTGTGTTTGCTGCTACGACCTACGTCTACTGACCAGCCAATAAAAATGCAACATGAAATCAACGCGACATGGCGCTAAAACTTAAAAATGCTTACCTCAAGCTCTTTTCCCTTCCTCTTTCGCCGCGTCCTCTTTTTTTCAGCACACATAACTATAACTGCCAAAGTGTGGTTCATCATGGTCTTTTTGTTCACCACTAGCACATGCTGATGACGTTTTATTCTTCTATAGAAACTTGCATCGTAGCCTAAGAGTCATTAGGTGTCATCATCGTACAGTCTACATACACGTCCTGCCCAAGTTTAATAGATCGCACAGTGTGATTTGAATTTTCTAATTTTACATGGTACACTGGGGAGAAGATAAAAAGGTGCTTTAAAGGTGCAGTGTGTAAATTTTAGCGGCATCTAGCGGCGAGGTTGTGAATTGCAATCACCCACCGCTCACCCCTCCCTTTCGAAGCACATAGAGAAGCTACGGTGGCCGACACAGGTCAAAGATGTCGTCGTTTGAGACAGCAGAGAGTGACTAGCGCTCTGTAGAGAAGTTTGTCCCTTTAGGGCCACTGTAGAAACATGGCGGCGCACTTTCACTGTAAGGGGACCCGCGGTGTGTGTAGATAGAAACGGCTCATTCTATGATAATAAAAACATAATGGTTAATTATGTAAGGTCTTTATACACCACTGAAAACATAGTTATGTACAAACCCAATTCCAAAAAAGTTGGGACACTGTACAAATTGTGAATAAAAACAGAATGCAATGATGTGGAAGTTTCAAATTTCAATATTTTATTCAGAATACAACATAGATGACATATCAAATGTTTAAACTGAGAAAATGTATCACTTTAAGGGAAAAATAAGTTGATTTTAAATTTCATGGCATCAACACATCTCAAAAAAGTTGGGACAAGGCCATGTTTACCACTGTGTGGCATCCCCTCTTCTTTTTATAACAGTCTGCAAACGTCTGGGGACTGAGGAGACAAGTTGCTCAAGTTTAGGAATAGGAATGTTGTCCCATTCTTGTCTAATACAGGCTTCTAGTTGCTCAACTGTCTTAGGTCTTCTTTGTCGCATCTTCCTCTTTATGATGCGCCAAATGTTTTCTATGGGTGAAAGATCTGGACTGCAGGCTGGCCATTTCAGTACCCGGATCCTCCTTCTACGCAGCCATGATGTTGTAATTGATGCAGTATGTGGTCTGGCATTGTCATGTTGGAAAACGCAAGGTCTTCCCTGAAAGAGACGACGTCTGGATGGGAGCATATGTTGGATATACCTTTCAGCATTGATGGTGCCTTTCCAGATGTGTAAGCTGCCCATGCCACACGCACTCATGCAACCCCATACCATCAGAGATGCAGGCTTCTGAACTGAGCGCTGATGACAACTTGGGTTGTCCTTGTCCTCTTTAGTCCGGATGACATGGCGTCCCAGTTTTCCAAAAAGAACTTCAAATTTTGATTCGTCTGACCACAGAACAGTTTTCCACTTTGCCACAGTCCATTTTAAATGAGCCTTGGCCCAGAGAAAACGCCTGCGCTTCTGGATCATGTTTAGATATGGCTTCTTTTTTGACCTATAGAGTTTTAGCCGGCAACGGTGAATGGCACGGTGGATTGTGTTCACCGACAATGTTTTCTGGAAGTATTCCTGAGCCCATGTTGTGATTTCCATTACAGTAGCATTCCTGTATGTGATGCAGTGCCGTCTAAGGGCCCGAAGATCACGGGCATCCAGTATGGTTTTCCGGCCTTGACCCTTACGCACAGAGATTGTTCCAGATTCTCTGAATCTTTGGATGATATTATGCACTGTAGATGATGATAACTTCAAACTCTTTGCAATTTTTCTCTGAGAAACTCCTTTCTGATATTGCTCCACTATTTTTCGCCGCAGCATTGGGGGAATTGGTGATCCTCTGCCCATCTTGACTTCTGAGAGACACTGCCACTCTGAGAGGCTCTTTTTATACCCAATCATGTTGCCAATTGACCTAATAAGTTGCAAATTGGTCCTCCAGCTGTTCCTTATATGTACATTTAAATTTTCCAGCCTCTTATTGCTACCTGTCCCAACTTTTTTGGAATGTGTAGCTCTCATGAAATCCAAAATGAGCCAATATTTGGCATGACATTTCAAAATGTCTCACTTTCAACATTTGATATGTTATCTATATTCTATTGTGAATAAAATATAAGTTTATGAGATTTGTAAATTATTGCATTCCTTTTTTATTCAAAATTTGTACAGTGTCCCAACTTTTTTGGAATCGGGTTTGTATATTATATTGCATTTCTGTCAATAGATCCTCATAAATACTACACACTGCACCTTTAAGTGGCTGTTTCTTTAATGGATGTCAATGGAGGAGAAGTTTCAGTGTGCTGAATAAACTGGCTTTGTGAGGAAACAGCTAATCTCTTAATAATCGGCTAATCTTCAACCTGTTTGCCATCGAGCTTAGTCAGGTTAGACACCATATTGAATTTAAAATTGAAAATGAGGCTGTGAGGGATAATGAGAAATTTTCACAACTTTCAAAACTGTTTTATGGAGTTTTTGTCTATCTTCAGAAAGATGTTTTGTCAGCTGAACAATGTATGTTATTTAACAACAGTACAATCCACTGAACCTACTTCTATCCCTCACAGCCTCGTCTTCATTCCTGTCAAAAAATTAAATATGGCGATGCCATGATTAAGGTCCATAAAACATTAGTTTTCTATTTTTGGAAAATGTTGTTCTCATTCTAATGATATCAGCAAACAATAGCTGACAATCGCACAACTCTCACAGCAATTCAGTGATGTCAAGGCTATAATGTGATTGGTTATCCAGTTGAACTGTTATGCATTCTCCAATGGTAGCCACAGAGGTTGGAAAATGCCTGACAAACTTCAACATGAGGGCTTGGTGAAGTGGGCCGAAAGGAGAATTGTTTCATTGCTACAGTAAATGGCATGAACACTGTAGACTGTAGTATTTTTTTTTATTTGAGTCAGTTGCATAAAAACTTACATCGGTCAAGTTTGACAAAGAAAATTAAGACAACAGAATGTATAATAAGTATAAAGGGTCCATTTTGATTTGATGCTGACTTTAATGGATGGACATAGTGTTGTCTGGATGCAGCATGACATCTAGTGGTCATGTGCAGTAATGTTATGAGAAGCAAATGCCAAAAAGAAATGCAAGAATATAAATCCATCCTCAGTAACGTCTTATTATCATCAATGATCAAAAGTTTCAAGGTAGTCACACACTGACTATTCATATTAAAATAACACTGTTTGTGTACTATATCAGTGGTTCTCAAATGGTTTGGCCATGGGACCCACATTTTCCATGGTCATTAAGTTGTGACCCATTTTTTTTTTTAAAACAATTTTAATGGAATTTAATTCCTATATAGCCTATAAAATTATAATACATTTGCTAATGTATTTCACAAAAATGGTTGACACACACAAGTACCGTTCGACTTTACTTAACATACACATGAATTGTAAGAATATGACTTTTTAAGTTTTCCTTAAATTTCCTTAAATTCTGAACCTGAATCAACTGACCATGCCTTAAAAATTGGGGTTATAATAGAAGTTTCTTTCTCTAATTATTCAATTGATTAATCATTTTAAGATATAAATAGATATAAAAGGATGAGGGTGTGTATTTTATTGTATATTGAGGTAATTGTACAGGTTCAAAACATATTGCAAGTTCTTCCACAGACTGAATAAAATTCATTAGCAATTTCAGTGCTTTCAGTAATAAATCGTCCATTTATCTTCAGCTCCAACAATGGTTTTCTTTGCACACCTTCTCGTTTGGAAAGTTTGTTAATACATTTCCAAAGAGATGAGCTATTTCCTCCTGATTCTGCAATCTATTGCTCAAAATTGGGAGTTTTTGCCTTTCTACGACTTTACTTCTTAAAGATTTAAAGCTTAGAATATCTGTCTGTGTTTTTTTAAGCAAGGACTTTTTAAAAGCAGGATCTCTCCTTTACATTAGTTGATGGATATCTGAATTTAGCCATAGTAAGGATGCACAATTTTCTACATTTTAATGGTTGTGTATACTTCTGAATAATTTTTTCAATATTTCTGTATAATATATATATTTTTATAAAATGGACTTTGAACCATATTCAAAGTTGACCAGCATATTGTTGTCACATCCGCCAGCTGGCGTGGCCATGATCGCCACCAGAGGGCGCTCCTTTTGTCTCCGTTGCTACCTCATCATGAACTCCTTTCCCCAGTACCCATTGCCGGACTCATTTTGTGTGATTATGTTCAGATGTGTGCGATTACCTGGTTTAGCTCTTCCTTTATAATCCCTGTGTTTCCACTCATTCGTTGCGAAGTCTTGTTTGTGTTACAACTGCGATTCTGAGCATTCTTTCCTGGTTCCTGGTTTCATGGTTTTGCCTGTTCTTTGGATTACCTTGTTTGCCTGTGTTTCTTGGACCTTGTTTTGTGTTTGGATTGTTTGCCCGTGTTTTTGACCCTGTGCCTGTTTATGGATTACGACTGTGGATTATCCTAAATAAAAGCTGTGTTTAAAACGTCTAACCTTGTATCAGAGCAGTACGTGACAAATATGTGGCCGTGTTAAGAGATCAACGATATTTGCTTCACCTGTAACTGGTCATGTTTAGGATCATCAGTCTATTAGTGACCTTAATTTTTGCTAATTGATTTATAGTAATTTAAACTGTAGCTCTTATTTCTTTTGCCATACAGTTTGTACAATACTTCTTAATGACATAATGATATTACTTATTTGGACATTTATCTCATGACATTATAGTAAACACTATTAAAATGTCAGTTCTAATTTAAACAAATCCAAATAATCGAAATCCATCTTACATCTAATGCACAGAAAAAAAAGTTGCTTTTTCAGTGGGCTCAAAGTTCAGCAGTCTGGAGAGGAAGTTAAAATGCACGAGGTTTTAGTAAATTGTGTCATCACACCTAAGCCAGTTTTCCTGTAGTGTTTCAGACCAGCAGACCACAGTTTTTACCAACCAAAAGTGACAAAGATGAACCGGAGGATGCTCTGTATCACCCTCTTCATTGCTTTACTGCCTTGTATGGCTAAAGGTACGTCAATTCTTATCTCTATACTAACTTCTTTGATAGATGTGTAAAATTAGACATCCTCTCCCCAATTATGCTTTGTGTCTTCTGCAAGAAATCAAATCTTAGCCATCACTCTGACACATGATGAGGAAGGCTTAGTTTCAAAAAGGCATTAGCCTGCAGGGAATAGATTGTTAATGTCCAGTTGTGAAAGGCAAAAAGAAATAAAGGATTTTTTACTTTAATTTTTTAAGAGTTTTTATTTATTTATTTATTCTGGTAAAATTATTCTTCCAATAATTCCAAGCATCTTGTGTTCTTTTCATTTATATCAGCTTTATTTTTTACAAAACTAATTTTCTTTGTTTAGTTTTTCACTTTGTTTAAACAGCTTTTTTCTTTAAAAGTGTATTAATTAATACAAAGATAAAAATCCAATTCTAGACATAATTTTTATGTTGTCTGTTGCACAATGTTCCAAAACAATTCTTAAAATATGCATTCAATAACAATAATCCCATAGTGCATTAATGAAATGCTGTATTACGTTATGTCAGAAGTGTATGAATACTGTGCATAAAGTGTGTACACGGGAAATAAAGTGTTTTTAAGACAGGTGTGTTATGTTTGTGGCTTTGATGGCCAACTTTGTAACAGTCCTGTCTAGCTTTGGTGTGTCCTGTCCGACTCAAAGCAGAAGTGAAAGTGGGAATGGGAAACAGACCCCTGGGATGTGGCTGTGCAATGGGCCACCGGTGCAATGTGTTTCCTGAGGGACCCAATCAGAGGGGCTGCTTCTAGAACATTTCAGACATTTCCCCCCGTCATATAAAGCCATCTCTTGGCTTTCTCTCGTTTCCCCTTTCTAAAGTTAAAAATAATGCTCGGGCCCCTTCTTCAAAAATTGTGACAAGACCCTGTGTTGTTGCAAAAACAGTGATCCAAAGTTGTGTCTCGCAATTTCCGCTACTTCACACTGGAAATAGCCTTAAATTTTGCACAAACCACATTCGGACGTTACACTTTTAGTGATGTCCACCTCAGTTCAACACCACAAATGTCGTTGATGCATAATGTCCATGGATTTTTAATGAACATCAAGACTTTATGTTGAAATGTGTTTGCATGTAAACGCTTGCATTCAAATCCCTGTACATTTTCTGAGAGATATAGGTCACCAAAATATGAAAATTCTGTCATCTAATCACTTAGTTCTTATTCCAAACCTGTAGGATGTTCTTCTTTTTGTAGAGCAGAAACTATGAACTATACTTTAAAAAAAATGTATCTTGTTTTCCAGTACAAAATATCTATCCATCCTTAAAACAAGATATTTTTGAGAAGCAAAATCTTTGTAATAAGATATGTTTTCCAGTATGTTAAATTAAGGTCGTCATGAAATGGAAGTTGTGATCCCCTTTTAACCCATTGTGATGTATCCAAGCTTTTGGAACAAGAACAAATGTAGGGCGGGACCTGATTTTGTCCATCGGGAATTGATCGGATATTGCTGCAGTCTCATGTGATTAGCTATGTGTCCATTCAAAGAATTTAACTTATGCATAGTATTGGAATATTGCATCAAAGTTTGCGAATAAAGCAGCGTTTCCACTCCATGTGTTCAAGAGAATATCGTCATAACAATATCGTCACTTCCTAGGAAATTAACGTGAAATATCTGCAATCAGGGAAGCCAATGAGGCTCTTTTTCCCTCCATCATAAATGAGTGTCGTCTCAGAGCGTCAGGCGAAACACAATAAACGCGGTCATGTTCTCTTGCGTTGGGATGCTGGTGTTTGGGAACGCAATCGTGTGAGACGCTTCTGGAGGAATTAAACAAGACTTTGACTCAGGCGTTTCAGAGCCACCAAACCAACATTTGAGATGCTGCGACGGCATTGGTCCGCTGGTTAGGCCAGTTATCCAATCACAGCCTCTGCTGAGGCAAAGTCACGTGAGTTTTATATTTTATGTTACCCCTAACCGATAAACACTTTATTATTAAACACACGTTAGACACTTTATTTCCACTTTTCGAATATTTTCTTTATTTTTGCAAATGCAAAAATACAAATGCCTTTCCGATCTGATATGTGATGGGAAAAGGGAGTAGAGCGAATTCCACAAAAGGCGGATTCGAACTTGGGTCAATTTGCGTTGAAACTCTCTGCCACGCGCCTCACCCCTACACTATTGCTACTGTTGACCATTCGCATCTTCCGTAATTTTGTCTGGCCCAATCAGACGTCAGTGGGCGGAGTTAGTGTAAATACCCTCTACCAACAAGGCACTTTGTGTAAATAGACACTCTGTAAAAAGGGATCCGCCTCAGTTTAGTGGACAATACACATTTTTAGAATTTATGCGCATCTTGCCGTTTCCATCCAACTTTTTTTTTTTTTACGCAATATCCCAAATGCGCATAAAAATAGGTGGATGGAAACATGGCTAATGACTTGTTGTAAACACATCATTGGGACAAAGAAGAGATGTCATTTCAAAAGGGAGGGGGAGTTATTTTGATTAAAGATTGTGAACTTTACATCCATTTTTCTCACTCCGTTGCCATTTTTTATTTTTGGTTTATGCTCAAAACTATATTAATGCTCAAGAAAGAAAAAAACAACATTTACAATTAAAATAAAGGAGGTTTACATATTTTACTGGGAAACATTTAGCATTTTTTAACCATCTTTTTGCCTTCACTGGATTATTTAAATGCTCATGCAGTGTAAAATTTTTTAAAGCATTCCATGCAGTCTTTCGAATATTAAAAGTCATAAAACTGCATGAATAATGCTTTGTAGAGGAGTTTGAGATGAAGTGTACCATGTCACGCCACCAAACATGCCAGCTTCCCAAAAGTATTTCATGTCAACTACCATATCATTTCATAAACTTCATTTATATACTGCAGGGTTCCTCAAATCCTGAGTTTAGCTCAAACCCAGATCAAACTCACCTACACTCTCAGGAAAAAAAGGTACAAAAGCTGTCACTGGGGCAGTACCTTTTGAAAAGATACACTTTTGTTCCTTAGGTACAAAAGTGTACCTTTTGAAAAGGTACCGCCCCAGTGACAGCTTTTGTACCTTTTTTCCCTGAGAGTGTACGGTACCTGTAATTTAATTTAATAGTTCTAGTAACTCTAAAGTCCTTGATTATCTTGCTCAGGTGTTTTTGTTCAGGGCTGGAGCTAAACTCTGCAGGGCAGTGCGGTTTTGAGGGCACCTGACATATATTAATATAACTTGTTTGTGGGGAAATTTTTAAGTTTACTTTTGCATAATGCTTTGTAGAGTAGTTTGAGATGAAGTGTACCATGTCACGCCACCAAACATGCCAGCTTCCCAAAAGTATTTCATGTCAACTACCATATTATTTCATAAACTTAATTTCTATACTGCAGGGTTCCTCAAATCCTGCCCTGCAGAGTTTAGCTCCAACCCTGAACAAACTCACCTATTGTACCTGTAATTTAATTTAATAATTTTAGTAACTATGAAGTCCTTGATTATCTTGCTCAGGTGATTTTGATTAGGGTTGCAGGGCAGTGGACCCCTAGGGTCGGTTTTGAGGACACCTGACATACAATTATATAACTTGTTTGTGGGAAATTTTGAAGTTTACTATATGTGTGCTCCCTTTAGCAAATGAAGAACTAATCAGCCCGTATGATATGACAATGAGTCATTTGGATAAGAACTCAGCCCCTGACACCACCCAGGGTCCACCCCAGGTGTCGCCGTCTTCAGCATGCTGCGGATTGGACGAGCTGAAGCATTCACTCACCCAGCTAATTCAGGAAGAGCAGGAGAGCCGGGGCTGGTACGGTGAAATGGTGAAGACCCTAAATCAGCTGGTGCAAGAAAACAAGGAGGTGGCCAGCGTTCAGGCTGAGGTCCTGAAGGTCCTGCGGGTTGCGAGCACCCAGGACGAGCAGCAGCTCAACCACCTCCAGAGCATGGCTCGCCTTCAGAGCCTCCTCGTGGAGAACCACCAGGCGCTGCTGCTGCAAGTGTCTCGCATTGCTACCATGCTGCAGGACGCAGTGAAGAGAACGAGCAAATAAATGTGGCCTACATTTAAAGCATTTTGATGACATATTAAACTTGCACTAACAAAAAGGCATGCAAAAAACCGAATCACAATAATCTAGCTAAAACGACCTAAACCTGAAATCCTAATCAATAAATGAAATGAAGTATCATTTTGTTGATAAATATGATCTTGTGTTACTCTATCATGTCACACTTGAAAGTCCTATGTTGTGTCCCAATTCGCATACTATCCGTCCTAAATAGTATTCGAAATGAGAATTAGTGTGTCCCAAATTGTTGAAATGGTATTTTTCCGGTTATCCGTCCACACTCTAACAGCTAATATTGCCCACAACCAATTCGTTTAGAACTACAAACACGAATAAAAAGTGTTAAAAACTACAAATATGGCGGATATGCGAGTCCGACGGTTAAGTAGAGAGGTTTAGATAAAGGGGTTTGAGTGATTAATAATCAGTATCTAACCTGATGAAAAGATATTTATTCAATGTTATCCATACATTGTTGTTATTTGATCTGCAACAGCTTTGTGAACTTTTGTAAGGATACGTTTGGTCATTAACTTTTAAATGCATCATTATGCAACGGGTTAGGGTAGTATATAAGTAGGCAAATTGGGACGCAGTACTAGTGTTTTCTGGAATGATTTTTTGTGTGTTATGGTTAACTTTATCTAACTTTACCTGTAACCTATTGCATGTGTTACAGACTTGCATGGCATGATCAAATGACAATAAACAAGCTATTGATGATACCATTGTTCGGCATCAAGTATCATTGAATTAATCAATCTCATTGTTTACCTATGCACAGTATTTAACATATTTCTATACGTAGTTTTATTTCACTTTTCTTGGGTTTCTCAGCTCTTCTTCCGTGTTAGCATCACCTCATTGTTTACCTGTTCAATATAGAGTTGATTTTAAGTCTTGGTCTTGGTCTTGCTCCTACTTACATCTCGGATCTTCTTCATCCCTATTCTTCCCAGAAAATGCTCAGATCCTCAGAGATTTCAGACCTCTCCAAATCAAAAATTTCTAGTGACTGGTCACATCTACATTTTTAAATTGGACTAATTGAATTTCTGTGAATCGAAGTGCAACAGTCAGTTAACATAGGCTCAATCAGAAATAATACGTTGAGCCAATGGAAAAATGTAGTTTACCAAACTGTGTTGTTGGTCCAATTAAATATTTTAAATTGTAGTGCCAATTTTATTTTCTACTGTCCCAAAAGAAAGAAAATGTATGAAAAACATAAATACATTAAGCAAAATACAGAACACAGACGACATGGTTGACATTTTATCACATCACTTTATTAACAAGTCAATTCCAACACAGGATATTTGGTGAAAATACCTTATTTTAAATGAGGAAAAACATTGAATACATTCAAGAAGTCTTCTGCATAAGAGGATGCCTTGATGTGGTGAAGAAAACGAAAAAACGAAACAAAAACAAAAGTTCAAACAAAAGTTCAAATATACAAACATTAATGACAAATTTCCCCAGTATCACATCTGGCAAGTGACCTTACAGAAGTTAATTATATAATGAGGATGAGACTTGTGTCAGTTCATTTTGCTTTATCGTTTATTTCGTGGTATGTAAATGTATCCAGCTTTTGTGACTGCAAAAAATGTAATGGATGAAAAAGAAAATCACGAGCTTGATGTGTTGATATTAAATGGCAATAAGCCCCGAAATAGGCCGACGCCGACTGCAATCTAACGGCACTGTATTCACACATATCACACAAATTACATCTCAGAACTGTATTTTAGACATATATGACATGAGGAAATTAAAACTACTGGCTACCATCAGATAATTATGTGGTAACCGGGAAAAAACGACCATGAAACCAAATGAATGCATGAACTCGCGATTATACAAAATGCCTTTTAAACCTTACACCGGGTCCTAAAGCAAAACTTTGGAGAATAATTTCAGTGCTCAATACTCACCATAACGTCTTGAAACTTGTGAAGATGAATATCTGTATTCTCTTGGGAATGTTGTTTCGGTCTTCAGCACCGGCTGGTTCGGTTCCGCTCGTTCTCCCGCGCGTCCGCATTTGAAATCTCCACACCAACGGTTTTCCTCAGGCGAATTTACGCATGTGTGTAGTTTTTTGGATTTAGGACTTGTTCAGCCAGCGCAGATTTTTCACTTCGATTGATATATTGAGCAAAATTAAACATGTTTGGTTAATATACATTTTTAATTTTAAGTGAAGACCTTAAGCTATGATTTATGGAAGCTTATTTCCGCCAAGGAATAAAACATTTTAAAAGATAACTGCGAATTTTTATCTCCGAATCTTTTCGGAGTCTTTTTTCCCTCCGAATTACGCGATATAGACGCGCAAATGCGAGTTATAAAGTCAGAATTCTGACTTTTTTCTCTCACAATTGCGAGTTTATATCTTGCAATTCTGACTTTATAACTCGCAATTCTGACTTATTTTCTTAGAATTAGGAGACAAACTCGCAATTTTGGAAAAAAAGTCCGAATTGTGACATAATTCTGCAAAAAAGACTTGACTTTTTCCTCAGAATTATATCTTGCAATTCTGACTTTATATCACGCAATTCTGAGAAAAAAAGGTGTAAAATAAAAAGTTGCAATTAGCCTACCTTTTTTATTTTTTATTCTGTGGTGGAAACAAGCTTCCATAATGATTAGCACAGTGCATCTTTTTGCATGAGGATAATTATTTGGAAAGACATTAATTATACAGTGGGGAGAACAAGTATTTGATACACTGCCGATTTTGCAGGTTTGCCCACTTACAAAGCATGTAGAAGTCTGTAATTTTTATCATAGGTACTCTTCAACTGTGAGTGGCGGAATCTAAAACAAAAATCCAGAAAATCACATTGTATGATTTTTAAGTAATTAATTTGCATTTTATTGCATGACATAAGTATTTGATACATCAGAAAAGCAGAACTTAATATTTGGTACAGAAACCTTTGTTTGCAGTTACAGAGATCATACATTTCCTGTAGTTCTTGACCAGGTTTGCACACACTGCAGCAGGGATTTTGGCCCACTCCTCCATACAGACCTTCTCCAGATCCTTCAGGTTTCGGGGCTGTCGCTGGGCAATACGGACTTTCAGCTCCCTCCAAAGATTTTCTATTGGGTTCAGGTCTGGAGACTGGCTAGGCCACTCCAGGACCTTGAGATGCTTCTTACGGAGCCACTCCTTAGTTGCCCTGGCTGTGTGTTTCAGGTCGTTGTCATGCTGGAAGACCCAGCCACGACCCATCTTCAATGCTCTTACTGAGGGAAGGAGGTTGTTGGCCAAGATCTCACGATACATGGCCCCATCCATCCTCCCCTCAATACGGTGCAGTCGTCCTGTCCCCTTTGCAGAAAAGCATCCCCAAAGAATGATGTTTCCACCACCATGCTTCACGGTTGGGATGGTGTTCATGGGGTTGTACTCATCCTTCTTCTTCCTCCAAACACGGTGAGTGGAGTTTAGACCAAAAAGCTCTATTTTTGTCTCATCAGACCACATGACCTTCTCCCATTCCTCCTCTGGATCATCCAGATGGTCATTGGCAAACTTCAGACGGGCCTGGACATGCGCTGGCTTGAGCAGGGGGACCTTGCGTGCGCTGCAGGATTTTAATCCATGACGGCGTAGTGTGTTACTAATGGTTTTCTTTGAGACTGTGGTCCCAGCTCTCTTCAGGTCATTGACCAGGTCCTGCCGTGTAGTTCTGGGCTGATCACTCACCTTCCTCATGATCATTGATGCCCCACGAGGTGAGATCTTGCATGGTGCCCCAGACCGAGGGAGACTGACCATCATCTTGAACTTCTTCCATTTTCTAATAATTGCGCCAACAGTTGTTGCCTTCTCACCAAGCTGCTTGCCTATTGTCCTGTATCCCATCCCAGCCTTGTGCAGGTCTACAATTTTATCCCTGATGTCCTTACACAGCTCTCTGGTCTTGGCCATTGTGGAGAGGTTGGAGTCTGTTTGATTGAGTGTGTGGACAGGTGTCTTTTATACAGGTAACGAGTTCAAACAGGTGCAGTTAATACAGGTAATGAGTGGAGAACAGGAGGGCTTCTTAAAGAAAAACTAACAGGTCTGTGAGAGCCGGAATTCTTACTGGTTGGTAGGTGATCAAATACTTATGTCATGCAATAAAATGCTAATTAATTATTTAAAAATCATACAATGTGATTTTCTGGATTTTTGTTTTAGATACCGTCTCTCACAGTTGAAGTGTACCTACAATTTTTCAAAATTAATTTTTTACAGTGTTGTCACTGACTGTTCCAAAATCTCGATTACAAACCAAAGGTGATAGGGCTTTCTCAGTTTGGGCTCCAAAGCTTTGAAACACCTTACTTCTCTATTATTTATTTATTATCATTCCCTACTATACATACATTTAAATCATCTCTTAAAACATACCTATTTTCTCTGGCTTATGCGTAACTTGATTACACCTTCAGTATAATTATGTTTTATATGTGTCTGGTGATGTTTTGTATTGTTTTTCTCTCTTTTTTTCTTTTAATATATTTGTATTTAAAATTATTTTAAATGTTACATATCTTAATGCTTTCTATTGTAGAGTGATGTGTCATTTACATCTGTTGTGCATGTTGTTTTTAAGCTGCTATATAAATAAACCTGACCTTGACCTTGACCTCTTCTGTGTGTCTGAGCAGAGTTTCCCGCACCAGTGATAAAGCTGAACTCCTCTCCACTGAACCAACATGAGATGGTCTGGTCAGCTAACGAACCCTTGATTCTGAGCTGCGACGGACAGGCGGATATCATATGGAAGACAAGGCTCAGAAAACACCAGAAACACGTCTCACAAAAGGTCCTCACTGTCCGAAACCCCACCCCAGAGCACACAGGAACATACCGTTGCAGTTACAAGAATCAAACACACTTGTACTCAGAGATCCACATATATGTTAAAGGTATGTGCAATATACAAATTTAGAATGATTATCTAAAGGTCAGTTCTAATATATGTTCTGGACAGTCAGTGTATAGTAATTATCGCAAAGTAAATGTTGCATCACCCTGAAGGGGTTTAATTTGCTATAATGACCAATTGACTATACACTTATTGTAAGGTGACTAAACAAACGTAAATAAATATTTTATTCGATGTGGATTTTTTCAAATGAGTGTTACAAGAAAAATGAAATTACTGTGTGGTAACTCTTTGGGCCCTATCATACACCCGGCGCAATGCGACACAAGGCGCGACGCAAGTGTTTTCTGCTAGTTTCAGCCCGACGCAGTTCTCATTTTCACGTCCAGCTCCACATTGTTTAAATATCAAATGCACTGGCGCATCTGTTCACCCATGGGCGTCTGGTCTAAACCAGGTGTGTGTTCAGGAGCATTGTTGGAGCGTTGCTATTGTGAGGAACTGAAAACGACTGCGCCATTGACCAACACAAACCTGCTCTAAAGTCAATAGTGCAGTATTTTTTGTGTTATTTAAAGGGCGTGTTAGTAATATGAGCCTATAGTCGGTGCACAACGCGCATACACTCTGTTTATTACACACACAGGGACGCGCAGCAGCACACACACATGCCAAATATTAAAAATAAATGGATTCCTCTCTGGAGAAGTGTTCAGTCTTTCCACCCGCATGTAAATAGCGAATCCGCCATGGTGCGAGCACAACTGGCTTTTAAAGGGAAAGGGAGGTGAGACTCTGATTGGTTTATTGTACCGCCCAAAACACACCCTTTACTCATTAAGAGACTAGGGACAACCCTTTTAGACCACGCGCCAACCATTTTTCCTGTCGTTAAACTAGCAAAAGTGGATTCGGACACATCCTAAGTACACTTGTGCCATTGTGCTTTAGACCATGTGCTTAGATCGTTAAAATAGGGCCCTCAATGTGGTGACGTAGTTACACATTACGACATGTACTTACGATGGTAATAACAAATTATGCATAATTACAAGTAACTAACCCTAAACCTAACCGAAACACTACATAGTTAATTAATATTACTCAGTATTTATTTGTAACTTTTAAGGTGTCATTGTTACAGTGTAATTATATATTGAAGTACTGACTAATATTAATGAACTACATGTACTGACTATAGTAAGGGTAGGATTAGGTTTTGGGTTAGTTGCATGTAATTATGCATAATTTACTGTTATTACTATAGTAAGAGCATGTAACATATGCAACAATGCCACTGTAAAATAAAGTGTTACATAATAAAGTTTAACTAATTGTTTGCCTGAGACAGAATTATTTGAACTCAGTATGGTGCTGCTACTGACCAATCACAATCATGCATTCCTAAGACCAGGGCAATAACCACATTTATTAACAGTATTCACACACTAAGAAACAGGAATTGTGACTTTAAGAACAAAATTGACTTTAATCAGAAATGGCTATTTTAACTTGTTTGGCATTTAATGAATCAAAACAGTGCTTTACAGCATATGCACTTAAAGTATTATTTCACTTAAAATTAAAATGATCCCATGATTTATTCACCCTCAAGCCATAGGTGTATATGACATTCTTCTTTCAGACGAATATAATCAGAGTTATATTAAAAATGTCCAGGCTAATCCAAGCTTTATAATGGCAATTACGGGGCTCACAAGTTTGAAGCTCAAAAAAGTGCATCCATCCATTATAAAAGTGCTCCACACGGCTCCGGGGAGTTAATAAAGGCCTTCTGAAGCGAATCGGTTGTGTAAGACAAATATCCATATTTAACACATTATAAAGTAAAATATCTAGCTTCCAGCAGACTGCCTTCCGTATTCAACTTACAAAGAAAGTGTAACGCCTCTCGCCGTTCAAAACGCGTACGCTATGTCCGACGTCATAGTTACGCTTTTATTGTAAGTTGAATACGGAAGGCAGTCTGGCGGAAGCTAGATATTTTACTTTATAAAGTTTTAGGATACTTTAGAATAATGGTCCGTCATTAATAGTAACTATGCAGGAAGTAATGCAGGACAAATGAGTAGTACTACATTAACACTTCAGCTACTACTATTAACTAATATACAAACAAGCTTACAAGAATTACTAATTAATTACTAATCGCAAAAATAGCGTGTCTGAGATGTCTTTTTTTATTCTCAAGGTGGTTATAAAATGCACCACTATTTACTCAAGTGTTACTCTGCAGGAACTACTAGTGATCTGGACCATTATTAAACATCTTTTTCACTTTAAAATAATGGTCCAGATCACTAGTAGTTCCTGCAGAGTAACACTTGAGTAAATAGTGGTGCATTTTATGACTATATTCAGAGTAAAAAAGATGATTGATTACGTCTCAGACACACAATAATGATCTTTATAATTTGTAGGTTATTAATGAGGCTAATCTCATTCAGTAATTATTGATTACTTAACAAGGAACTATCTCCTAAATTTGATATTACTTACTGATTAGTTAAGCTTGTTTCTATATTAGTTAATAGTAGTAGCTGAAGTGTTAATGTAGTACTACTCATTTGTCCCGCATAGTTACTTATTAATGACGGACCATTATTCTAAAGTGTTACCAAGTTTTAAATATGGATATTTTTCTTACACAAACGCATGGCTTCGCTTCAGAAGGCATTTATTAACCCCCCGGAGGGTGAGTAAATAATGGGGCAATTTTCATTTTGAAGTGAACTAATCCTTTAATAAAATCACAAAATTGTGGAGATGTACAAAAACCAATGATATGATAATAATCAGTTATTGGCATGGGCTGAAATGTCTGATTTTTTTACTTCAATAGATTCTGTCAAAGCCTTTACTACCCCTCAAAACCCACTAATAGTTGAAAAAGAAGGCTCGAACTACTGGCTGGACTGCTTGGTGACAAACCCAGAAAGTACTGAGTTCTCACTCAAGATGAACAATGGATCAGCTGTCCCATCGGAGATGAATTATACTGCGGATCCCAAACATGGCATACTAATACAAAACCTTCAGCCAAGCTACGACGGAGATTATGTTTGTACTGTGAAAATTAACGGAGTCCAAAAGAAGTCTGATGTCTTCCAAATCACTGTCATAGAGAGTGAGTTGTTTCAGTCTTTTATGCTGTTTTATGCTTTTATTGATAAAAAACATGCCAAGAATCGTATCTTATTGTACCAGTTCTGCACTACCCATCTCTTTCCTGCAGCAGCACAACAGCCGCCACCGCTGTCACTTCCAGCCAATCAGTATGTGCGAATTGTTGGTGAAACGCTGCGTATCCCTTGTTACACCAAAAACCAGTATCACTCGTATAACATCACCTGGAGCTCATCAGAAAAGGTGAAGTGATGTGATCCAAGAATTTGGTAGCACTTTATTTTACAGTCCAGGGTCCAGCACCAGCTGTGCGTAAGTTACAACTTAACCTAGTTTTGACGTAAATGGGCACTAAGTTACAACAGATGCACGTTATTGGATTTTGCCGATATCCGATATGCCGATATTTTTCAACTCATTTTGGCCGATACCGATATACGTTTATTTTTGCACACCATTTTGAGCAAAAACTTTCTTTTTTCATTCTGGTTTCAGATTCCTTACAAAAAGGATACTTGTTAAAGATAAATAAATGTTAATAAAGTTAATTAAAAGCTCTGAAAATAACAATAATAGAGTCAGTAATTTTTCACCCCAGACAGATGCAGTTGTAACCTAAATATTTTATTTTTGGATTTAACGTTTGTGCACATGAAGTGGGGGTGGCATGACATCCGTTGATGCTGTCTTTAGCTTCAAATATTTTAGAGCTCCTTGGATTATTTTTCATCATTCATTGCATAAATATTTATTACAGATTAATAAACTGTATATAAAAGTGTCATGCTTGTGATTTATGACATCATTACTGCTTTATTTATTCAGAAAAAGAAGTAACTTCAAGTTATTTGTGTATTGTACTTTTCATTTTATTACTATAACAACAGCGCCCGCACTAAATATATAAAACATTAAACCGGGCGGGCACTAGGACCTGGAGGAGGCTTCTGCTGCTGTGGAGGCGCTGCGCCTGCACGCGCTAGAGATCTCACACACACACACTCACACACCAAAATCAAATTCAAGCATTTAAAAACCGTCAATATAAATCACCATACGTGCAATATATGTTGACATACAAGTTCACTTCAAGAATGACGCACTGCTGACATGATCTGATCGCTATAGCACTCCTTGCACACGTGAGTTATTGCAGGCGCATATCAACACGTTATTGTATCGGCAAAAAATGTTCATAGCCGATTTTTATATTTTAAGCGTTTATCGGCCGATTCCGATGTCGTACCGATAATATCGTGCATCCCTAACTTACGCACTACTAAATATTTTTGCGTTGCACCATTAAACTTAGTTGAAGCATAACTCTACGTATGAACTAAATATCTACTGAAGCCTTCGTTCAGGAGTAACGGATAGAATAAAATAGCAGACAGACTGAACTGCATCAATAAACTCTTGTTTTAAATGACAGACTTCAATTCTTTACACACATATATGATAATCCTGACATTTACACTCGCTTACATTTCAAGAGAGAAACATTATGTGAATAGATTACTTTGTTAGCGGCTCTTCAACACGAACCCGTCCAAAACAGCGCGCCATGTTGTGCATGTAAAATAAAATCAGTCATAATATGTCAATATGTCATTGTCAGTGTCATTTCTTATGTTTTTTTTGTTTTGTTTCAGTATTTATTTATTGATCCTTATTAATTTCGTTTCAAATACAGTTTCTGAATGTTATTTATAAAAGCACTTTTATGTTATTCATGATTAAGTATCGTATTTAATAAAAACTTTGTTTACCGTTAGGACTACGTGAGGCAAAAGTAGTTAGAATGAAGGATAAACTGAAATTCACGGCATTTCAACACAACTTCTGCTCATGTATTTGAAGGTTACTATTGGATCATTGAGGGTAAACGCCATATTATGCGACTACGCGTTACTTTACGGAGAGTTTACAACCTACTAGATGAGTTCTGCCTTAAGAACAAATGGTGCAACTGAAAAAAGTACAGAGTTAGTTACAAACTAGCTAGTAGTTACTAAGACTCCAGTGTGGACTTTACGTTCCAATTTAAGAAAGAACTTACAACGGCTGGTGCAGCCCTACCCTGTTCCGCATGTGCATACTACATACTTATTAGAATATCAATAACTCGGTTATAACTAGGTACTAACCCTGAACCTACCCCTGTACCCAACCTTAACCCATGTAGTTACCTTATATTACCAGTACTTTCTTGGGTAACTACAATGTAAGTACACAGTAAGTACACGTACTGTAAAATAAAGTGCAACTCAAATGATTCATTTAAATGTTTGTACATAGTAAAGACACTTAAAGGATTAGTTCACTTCAAAATGAACATTTCCTGATATTTTACTCACCCCCATCTCATCCTAGATGTTCATGTCTTTCTTTCTTCAGTCGAAAAGAAATTACGTTTTTTGAGGAAAACATTCCAGGATTTTTCTCCACATAATGGACTTCAATGGCAACCAACGGTTGAAGGTCCAAATCAATGCAGTTTCAAAGGAAGGGCTTCAGAGGCTCTGCACGATCCCAGACGAGTCTTATCTAGCCAAACCATCGGCCATTTAAAAAAAAAAAAAATAAATAAATTATATACTTTTTAACCTCAAATGATTTTGCATGAAGTATGACGTTATCACGTCGGAAAGGTCACGCGTGACGTAGGTGGAAGTACCGTCCCAGTGTTAAAATGAACGTGCAAAGACTCAATCGAACGCCCTTTACAAAAATAAAAGTAAAACAACGATGTCGGACGATTTTAAAGTTGGAGGAGAACATGAGATCGGTTCTTCCACCTACGTCACGGCCGTGACCTTTCCGACGTGATGACGTCACAGGCCGTGAAGAAGAACAACACCGAAGTTGCGCATTTGACGTTAAAAAGTATATAAATGTTCATTTTTTTTTAAAATGGCCGACGGTTTGTCTAGATAAGACCCTATTCCTCTGGAATCGTGCAGAGCCTCTGAAGACCTTCCTCTGAAACTGCATTGATTTGGACCTTCAACCGTTGGTTGCCATTGAAGTCCATTATGTGGAGACAAATCCTGGAATGTTTTCCTCAAAAAACTGAATTTCTTTTCGACTGAAGAAAGAAAGACATGAACATCTTGGATGAGATGGGGGTGAGTAAATTATGAGGAGATTTTCATTTTGAAGTGAACTAATGCTTTAATATAAGGCGGGACCTGTTTTCAATTCAAAGCCAGGCTGTTCAGTTCCTCTAAATCCATTTCAGTTCCTGATTGTCAGCAAATACTATTTTTGTAAGATTGTTTTGAATGCTTTGAATGCTGAATGCTTGGTTAAAAAATGATCATGATCATGATTTCTCCTACTTAGGTATTGAATCATGAAACAAAGAAAGACGAAAGGTGTAAAGATTGCAGCACTGCCCTTTTAACTATTCATCAAGTCAACATGTCCGACACGGGGAATTTAACCTGCACCGGGTGGAACGAAGCTGGAAAAAACAGTGTTACAGCAGTTCTTACAGTTGTTGGTAGGTTTCTTTACACCAGAGAGTGATACTCAAAAGATTTAAGGGTAACATTTTAGAATTCTGTTCCGTCATTAATGAATAACTACACAGGAACAAATGAGTAATGAACTATTAACATTCTAGTAACTACTATTAACTAACAAGAAACTCTGATTAATGAATTAGTAAGTAATAACACTCAGTTGAATGTGGTAGTTCACTATTATCTAATCATTAACTATTTTTTCTCCCAGAGGACTACTAAGAACTACTATATACAGGTTCATAATTAACAGGTTCATGTTAGTGTGATTCTCAATTTAATTAGCCTGCATAATTTTATTTACATTTATTTTATTTTTTATTTAACGTTACGCTATTTAGACACGTTTGAACACGTAACCCAACCCCATCCCTAAACCTACCCATGTGTGTGTTATATGATATAAAACACAGGATATAACAGGCAGATACGACTACAGGCACAATTTATAAAAAAAAAAATACAAATATTCCAAGTGTTCTGAGGCCAAACAATTGATTTGTGTGAAGAAAATCCCCAAAAGCGATCAGCGTCTCCATCCGCTGAAGATCATGAACACATTCACAAATTGCCGCCTGAAGAAACGTTACGTCAGCTTTGATTGTGAAATGTGATTGGCTCTCGTGTGTCTCGTGACCGATTGCGTCATTACGTCAGCTTTGATAGTGAAATTTGATTGGCTCTCGTGTTGATTGCGTCATTACATCAGCTTTGATAGTGAAATGTCATTGGCTCTCGTGTTGATTGCGTCATTACATCAGCTTTGATAGTAAAATGTGATTGGCTCTCGTGTTGATTGCGTCATTACATCAGCTTTGATAGTGAAATGTCATTGGCTCTCGTGTTGATTGCGTAATTACGTCAGCTTTGATAGTGAAATGTGATTGGCTCTCGTGTGTCTCGTGACCGATTGCGTCATTACATCAGCTTTGATAGTGAAATGTCATTGGCTCTCGTGTGTCTCGTGACCGATTGCGTCATTACGTCAGCTTTGATAGTGAAATGTGATTGGCTCTAGTGTGTCTCGTGACCGATTGCGTCATTTGATAATGAAATGTGATTGGCTCTCGTGTGTCTCGTGACCGATTGCGTCATTACATCAACTTTGATAGTGAAATGTGATTGGCTCTCGTGTGTCTCGTGACCGATTGCGTCATTACGTCAGCTTTGATAGTGGAATGTGATTGGCTCTAGTGTGTCTCGTGACCGATTGCGTCATTTGATAATGAAATGTGATTGGCTCTCGTGTGTCTCGTGACTGATTGCGTCATTACGTCAGCTTTGATAGTGAAATGTGATTGGTTCTCGTGTGTCTCGTGACCGATTGCGTCATTACGTCAGCTTTGATAGTGAAATGTCATTGGCTCTCGTGTGTCTCGTGACCGATTGCGTCATTACATCAACTTTGATAGTGAAATGTGATTGGCTCTCGTGTGTCTCGTGACCGATTGCGTCATTACGTCAGCTTTTATAGTGAAACGTCATTGGCTCTCGTATATGTCTCATGACCGATTGCGTCATTACGTCAGCTTTGATAGTGAAATGTCATTGGCTCTCGTGTGTCTCGTGACCGATTGCGTCATTACATCAACTTTGATAGTGAAATGTGATTGGCTCTCGTGTGTCTCATGACCGATTGCGTCGTTACGTCAGCTTTGATAGTGGAATGTGATTGCTCTCGTGGGTCTCATGACCGATTGCGTCGTTACGTCAGCTTTGATTGTGAAATGTGATTGGCTCTCGTGTGTCTCGTGACCGATTGTGTCATTACGTCAGCTTTGATAGTGAAATGTGATTGGCTCTCGTGTGTCTCGTGACCGATTGCGTAATTACGTCAGCTTTGATAGTGAAATGTGATTGGCTCTCGTGTGTCTCGTGACCGATTGCGTAATTACGTCAGCTTTGATAGTGAAATGTGATTGGCTCTCGTGTGTCTCGTGACCGATTGCGTCATTACATCAACTTTGATAGTGAAATGTGATTGGCTCTCATGTGTCTCGTGACCGATTGGGTCATTACGTCAGCTTTGATAGTGAAATGTCATTGGCTCTCGTATGTCTCGTGACCGATTGCGTCATTATATCAGCTTTGATAGTGAAATGTCATTGGCTCTCGTGTGTCTCGTGACCGATTGGGTCATTACGTCAGCTTTGATAGTGAAATGTGATTGGCTCTCGTGTGTCTCGTGACCGATTGCGTCATTACGTCAGCTTTGATAGTGAAATGTGATTGGCTCTAGTGTGTCTTGTGACCGATTGCGTCATTATATCAGCTTTGATAGTGAAATGTCATTGGCTCTCGTGTGTCTCGTGACCGATTGCGTCATTACGTCAGCTTTGATAGTGAAATGTGATTGGCTCTCGTGTGTCTCGTGACCGATTGCGTCATTACATCAGCTTTGATAGTGAAATTCAACACAGGCACGACTCTTCTGCATTTACTAAAAATGAGTATTGTCAGCTTTATTTGATAAGTTTTTGTTCAGTCAACTTAACATTGCTGAGTGAAACGCACAAATTAATGTTGACATAACTAACTGGGCAGTGGATCCGTAGTTCCCAGCATGCTTTGCAAGGGTCTGCATTAGGAGAGTAAATTTAAAGTGTTATTTTATGTGTTTTAAGGGTTATTTTATGTTTTTCAGTAGAGGGAAAGATGTTGTTAGTTTATGTTAATGTTTATTGCTCAGTAATGTTGGACATTTAGAGGAGTTTCTGTAATGCTTTTGAATTTTGTGGTTACCATCACGCAGAAGAGTGGCGCCTGTGTTTAGGCTGTGAGCACTCACATATGCAGTTTGTTCACTGAGTGTTTTTTTGAGTGCATTTTGTAGAGAAAATAAGTTAAATAAGGTAAAGTCAATATCTTCACCTTACGTAATAAGCTTTTATAAAGTTAATGTAACATTATTAAGTAAACTGCACATATAAATATTATGTAACAGTGACAAATTCAAATAATTTGTATTTACTCAAAGAAATTTTGTCAGCTTTACTTGAATTTATTTTGTTCATACAGCTAAATTGTTATTTGTATAGTTGTGTGGAACCCATTTGACACTGCTTTTTTAAGTAAATCCAACAATTCATTTTTTTGAGTGTACTTTTCTTTGCCTGTTAATGTTATGTGTTTTATACTGTTTAGAAGTGTGTAGGTTTAGGGTAGGAGTGGGGTTAGGTGCTCCAAAATATAAACGTAGCCTATAAATATTTATAAAATCATGTCTACTTTTACAAATGCAAATAATTAAAACAACTGAAATCAATAGAGTACCTGCGCGTCGAAAAATGTCATTAAAAAGTGACGCCGAAGGGTCCTGACCAAGAGTCAATGTGTGACGAGTTGGGAGTGAGAACGTGTTGCTCTGGGAGGTGTGACAAAAATAGTAGTTATTGATTAACTAATAGTGAACTACCACATTCAACTGAGCACTACTACTTACTAATTTGTTAATTAGAGTTTCTTGTTAGTTAATAGTGCTTACGTCTTAATAATGCGTTACTCATTTGTTCCTGTGTAGTTATTAATTAATAATGGAACAGTATTCTAAAGTGTTACTGATTTAAGATTTGTCTGTGAAATTGTGTTTAAGTCGTGGTCTTGGTGTTTTCTTCCAGATCAACCTTACATTAAGCTTACTCCCATCCTGTCCTCTGAACACAAGGTGAATGGAACGGATATTGAGGTGATGCAAGGGGATATCGTTAAACTTAGCGTGCAAATTGAAGCATATCCAGAAGTTGAACGGGCCTCTTGGAAAACTCCCAAATCGAATCACACCCACGAGGAAACATTTCACAGGATGCATAAAAGGTTCAACAGACTTTTAGTTCATTTGTTTTTGTGCTTAGAATGATAAGGTTATCTGAGCCTAGATCAGTTCTAGTAGATAATGGGCCTCTTAAAGGGATAGTTCGCCCAAAAATTAAAATTCGGTCATTAAATACTCATGTCGTTCCAGACTTTCTTTCATCCTCAAAACACAAGATATACAAGATATTTGATGAAGTCTGAGAGATTTCTGTCCCTCCATTGACAGTCTACGCAACTACCACTTTGACACAGAGATCCTAAAACTAATCCATATGAATCGAGCGGTTTAGTCCAAGTTTTCTGAAGAGACTCAATCACTTTATATGATGAACATATTTAAAGGGATAGTTCACCCAAAAATGAAAATTCTGTCATCATTTACTCACCCTCATATCATTCCAAACCTGCATAAATTTATTTGTTCTGCTGTACACAAAGGAAGATATTTGGAAGAATGTTTGTAACCAAGCAGATCTCGGTCCCTATTGATTTTTTCCCCCTACTATGGTAATCAAAGGGGGCCGAGATCTGCTTGCCAGTTGCGTAGCTGTCTATGGAGGGGTCAGAGAGCTCTCAGATCTAATCAAAAAAATCTTCATTTGTGTTCCAAAGATGAACGAAACAAAATATGAGGGTGAGTAAATATTGACAGAATATTCATTTTTGGGTGAACTAACCCTTCAAGGTTTACGGATCAGCTAAATGAATCGTAGAGTGAAGTGTAGATGAAAATGGAAAATAACCATACATGTCCTAGTTTCCCAACAACAATTGATCATATTTGTTATGTTTTTCCCTGAATTTACTAATTAATTTTATTATGATTGAAAATAGAAATCATTTTACAATTAACTAAGATGACTGCATAAGTCTGCATGCTTATGATGCTCTTAGTCGTCTAAGGTTACCCTAGAATACTAATAAAAAAAATGACCATTTTCAAGTTCTACTTAAAGGGATAGATCACCCAAAAATGAAAATAGGTTCTAGGTTCTATTCCGCACCCACCCGCTCCCGCTTTAAATTCACTCTGTGTTCACACGCTTACCGCGCAGAACGATTTTCTTCCCGACCCGACCGATCTCGCTAAATTTAGACCTCGTTACCAGATTTAAATTTCCCCTAAAGAAAGAGATTGACTAGGGAAAACTAGCCCAAAAATTTGAAGCCCAAAAAAGTGCATCCATCCATTATAAAAGTGCATCCATCCATCATAAAAGTGCATCCATCCATTATAAAAGTGCATCCATCCATCATAAAAGTGCATCCATCCATTATAAAAGTGCATCCATCCATCATAAAAGTGCTCCACACAGCTCCAGGGGGTTAATAAAGGCCTTCTGAAGCAAATCGATGCATTTGTGTAAGAAAAATATCCATATTCAACATATTATAAAGTAAAATATCTAGCTTCTGGCAGACTGCCTTCTGTATTCAGCTTACGGAGAAAGTGTAACTGGTGCGACGATGACGTTGGGCGTAACGTAAGCGTTTTGAGCTAAGAGAGGCGTTACACTTTCTGCGGAAGGGGGTATTCAAACACATCGTTTCGCTTCAGAAGGCCTTTATTAACTCCCGGAGCCGTGTGGAGCACTTTTATAATGGATGGATGCACTTTTTTGGGCTTCAAATTTTGGGCAGCCATTCACTGCCATTATAAAGCTTGGAAGAGCCAGGACATGTTTTAATATAACTCTGATTGTATTCGTCTGAAAGAAGAATGTCATATACACCTAGGATGACTTGAGGGGGAGTAAATCATGGGGTAATTTTCATTTTTCACTATCCCTTTAAGTTACAATGCTTTTGGAAATGAGAGCAAAATAATCGTAAGGGCTTATAATGCTTTCGGGAAACGAGAACCAGAAACATCAACCTGTTAAACAAGAACAAGCTCTGTTTTGTTAGGCGACACTGACCGTGTGTTTATATTCGACAGTAACAGCAACATGTCCACAATCCTGCTGAGAAAAGTTGGCGTACAAGAATGTGGTCAGTACATCTTCACTGCCAGAAGTGCTAGCGTCAATGCCTCAATTGTTTTTACAGTTCATGTCTACCGTAAGTCCATTTCATTAATAGCGATCAAATGTTTTCATAAATGAATGAAACCAAAGATTGATCTTTTTTTTGTCTTTCCAAACATGCAGAGAAGCCTAACACTGCAATTAAGTGGGAAAATGGTATTGCCACTTGTGTGGCGATTGGTTATCCCATACCCAGGATTCAGTGGTTCCAGTGTGAAGATGCCAGAGCTATGTATGTCCTCTTTTTGCAAATCATATATATATATATTTTTATAAGAAATGTGGCTTTTCATTTTCGTATTTTAATATGATTGTGTGTGGCAGGTGTAAATACAACCATACATCAGCTGTGGAATTAATAGCCACCCAGTCCACTTTGGGAGACGCCGGAGAGTATGAACCAGTGCTGGTGAAGAGTGTGTTACCGGTGACTAACGCAAACACTAATTTAACCTTTGAGTGTGTGGCTACAAACATTGCTGGAGAAGATCGTGACATCTTCACCTTTAAAATTTCATGTAAGAAAAATGTCAATATCCCTGCAATTGAACACTATTGTGTGCATTGGAAATGTTGTCACCGGATGCCTCTCTAATGTATATAGATGTTCCTGGCAATACATCAGTGTGGTCAACTTCAGTGTTGGTCACTGTCGTTCTCTCCGGAGCCTTCGCTGTGGCGATCTTATGGATGCTGATCCTCTTCTACAAGCACAGAAAGGTATTTTTTCACGTCTGTTGTACTCACAAATGACGCAATAAATATGAATTTAACACCACTTTTTCTTTTAAGGCACATAAATATGAAATCCAATGGAAAATCATTGAGGTGAATGATGGGAACAATTACACATTCATTGACCCCACCCAGCTTCCATACAACAAAAAACTGGAGTTTCCTCGAAATAAGCTGAAGCTTGGTACTGTAGCCATGCGCTCACTGTTTTACATTATCATAGTTTTGTTGTTTTTAATGATAAGAAATAACCACTGCAATAAACAAACTATTGCTTTTACTTCAGGACAAGTTGTAGGAGCAGGAGCTTTTGGGAAGGTGGTGCAAGCAACTGCTTATGGGCTTGTCAAGGACGAAACCGTTACACGCGTGGCAGTGAAAATGCTCAAGCGTAAGTTCAATATATATTATGTCAAATTTGAGTAGATTTTTATCAATGTTTCAGAATTAATATATTTGGAGTGAATATACAGTCAAACCAAAAATTATTCAGACACCAGATATAATTTTTGCTAGTGGGTGCAGGACACTATGGTATAGTAAACTGTGACATATTATACCCAAAAATTCTTCATACAGTGACTACCAGTAAAATTGCTAACAATTTGGGACCAAAATTATTCAGACACCATGTTTTGCTGAAGTGTTTTTCTTTAATTGCTAATGCGACCTTTGACACCACAGACTGAACTAAATGAAGCATTGCTTGGTCATTGGTCGACCTAAATTGGTATTATCTAATTGTGTACTTAAATCTAACAGCTGATTGGTTGATTGTAATCCATTACACACCTTTCTATCAAAGTGATCTGACATTATCAAGATGATACTGACGCAGTTTAACTCTGAGTTCTTGTCATATTTTATCACCATTTTCTAAACTGTAGCGAATAAACTGTGATAATGTGAGAAAGTGTTGAAGATGTCTGAATAAATTTTGCTTTGACTGTATGAATATCTCAGATACTCAGAATATAACAAAGAAAGGATTAGGATTTAATAATAAACACTTCAGTGAACTTAGCTTGACTTTGTGTTGTAGTCTCAAGTGTGAAGGTAAAGAGAAGCAGAAATAGAAGTCAGGAGTCTCACAAAATTGATGACTCAAATGATCAGATTTCTAGTTATTTTTTTCCCACCATAAGCTGTTAAATTTGTCAAAAGTGTAGGCGACTTTATATAATAAATATTCCAGTTATACGCCATTATGCATAACACGTGGTCTTCTGGTGCTAATTTAGGTGCCCTTTTATGGTCTTGTTGACACGCTACGCTTCGTCACCTGACTTCCGTTGGCCAATAGGATTGGCGTGATTTCACACATGCTGTATAGCGTCAACAGTGCAGTGTTGAGTGCCCTCGAAAGGGAACTGCTATGTGAACTATAGTTTGAATTAATTCCTATTCTTTCCATGACACATTGTACAAGTGCAGAATGGCTTTTTCGGCATTATCATTATCCTGTACAAGCATTCATTTCATGTGTTATTAAATGGAAGAGAGGCTTTCAGAAGCTCGTGTAACCGCCACATAATCTTGAATTTCCAGGCAAAAACGGCCTCAGTCCTTTACATAAAATTCAGGCTTTCATAGACAACCTAGGAAGTCAGGGAAGGTCTAATTTTTTAAGTTTTGTTACAACCTGTTTACACATTGACAAAAAAAAACATTAATACATGAAAATTCTTACATATAGCCTCTTTAAAATCAGCCATTGGGAGTGGGACTAAAAATCAGCCCTGGACATATTTTTGGACTGCCGGAGAATGAGGGTTAACCCAATAACCCAATGCCTCAATCACCCAAGACCAGAGGTTTTCGTTTAGAACTTGATGCAATAATTTCAATCTCTCTATTTCTGCCCTCCCCAAACAGCTAGTGCCCGCTTTGAAGAAAAAGAAGCACTCATGTCTGAGCTGAAGATCTTAAATTATATTGGGCCGCATGAAAACATAGTCAATCTGCTGGGGGCATGTACTCAGGAAGGTAAGTCAAAGACATATTCTCACATTACAAAGCAGTGAAATCAGTTCTGCACTGCACGATTTTAGCCCCGATTTTCACTCGCTGACAGGTTTTGCGAAATCGCAGACAAATGCCCCAAATCAGAGGCAAATCGGTGCTCGTTCACACGAATAACAATCACGCAGTGTGAATTATCAAAGACGCGATCTGAGAGAATCGCTGATGAGAGAGTCAAACTCCTGCTGTGTGAAATGTGTTCTGACTGAAAATGACATCGCCGATGACTTACAGCCAATGAGAGAGCGAGATACAGGGCAGCGGGAGGTTCGGGGAGGAGTTATAGACCAGAATATCAGTATTTTAATAGATATATTTACAATGATATCAAACAGAAACAAAGCACAAACATTTGCTTGACCAGCCGCAACAGCAGCACATTGAACAATTATTTATTCACCTCCAACTCTCTTTGGCAAGGCAAGTTTATTTATATAGCACATTTCATACACAATGGTAATTCAAAGTGCTTTACATTGAAAAGGTATTAAAATAATGATTAAAATAATCACAAAATATGCATAAGAAATAAAAGTCATTCGGGGCGCCCCTGTCTGGTATGGGAGAGATTGAGTGTCAGGTCTTTGCAGAACACAATCCTTGCTCCCCGCGTCTCAACAACCATTTCCTCCTCCATAATCTTTTCTTTTTCTCCTTTTCGCTTCAAATCAGCGCACAGACAATTTGGATCATTTTTAATAACAATTCCAGTCTCGCACGAAACTCCGGTCTGACTCATGTGTGATCTTGCATTATTTCCTTATCACTTCTCGCGTGTGTTTTGTTGTGAAACGTAGTTTGTGGATAGTTGTCGGCGATTCTTCATCTTCCTATTGTAAAGTCGTGCAGTGTGCACAGCAGCGACTGAATGCTACCCCAGATCAAGTCATGCAGTGTGAAAAGAGCAGTGATCTGACTACTTTGAAAATCGGTGCTGTGTTTGTTAAAGATAAGGCCCTAAATCAGCATTCAACAAGAAACGCTGGTGTTTGGGGATGTGGCCAAAGACAAATAGAAGTGAACAGTTTTTTCAACGTTTTTTTCAACTTTTCACTTTCAGTAACACTTTTGTCTATAACGCCTCTAACTAAGTGGGTTTTTTATACGCTATTTATCTCTGTCATTAAAGTTGTTTAAAAATCTACAACTTATTCTTGTTTAAATTAACTGCTGGGTGAGTTTCAACAGTTGAGTTCTGACACTATAAAAACCATGAACTTTAGTTAAAATTTTGTACATCCTTTTGTTTTGATCAGCAAAATTATTTGTATATAAAGCCCCATCAACATCATTTTAAGCATTTTATTTCAAAAAGGTGGGTAAAAATATTCTATACAACAAACAAGTTTGAAAAATTACATTTGTTACATGTATGCTGAAAATTTCAGACAGTGGCTTATGTTGCCTTCTATCGGAAATTTCATAATTCCCACTTCAGAAGTCGTGATTACGAGCTTGTTGCATTCAAGTGCTTTGTTGTCGGAGTGAACAGGAATCATGGAGGACACCAGGTTTATTCTTGTCTATTTATTGGGAAAATCGTATTAAAACCAAAATTATATGCAGTGTCACATGCACTGACAACCATATAAACATTTATGATGCTATTCAGATCCTTCCGATTCTGTAATTTGGGTCAAATGCAGGCTATTTTCGCTGTGTATAAAACATACAATAACGCTTCAAATGATTACTCGTATATGTACAGTAAATATGCACTACATTAATGACAAGACAAGACGATCTAGCTGTTTGGTGGAAAAAACGAATAAATCATACCTGTCACAGCAGTAGTAAGATTATGGCACGCCCATCTCGGGAATTTGGGTATCAAAATTATTTCCGAACTTCCCAGTGGTAAACACGACATCAGAGAGCGTTCCTGTGCAATTTTGACCTAGGAAACTCACATTTATGATAATTCCGATAGCACGTGAAGGCAGCATTAAATACATGTAATCAAAGAGAAACAGAACAGGTGCGTGGAATTAGGAACTATGGAAACTAATTAACTAACGGAAACTGACTAGAAACTCAGGCAAACAGGAACAGAGCAAACAGAATGAAAACATAACATAACAGAATACATGTTACAGGTTTGTGACGCTTTGCCTTTTAATTTGGCCATTGTATATGCAGCCAAAAGTTTTTTTTTTTTTTTAACAAAATCCTCCTGTGCCAATCTCCCAACATTATATTAACATATAATATATTTTTCAGCATTAAACATCATCTGTGCAGTCACAGTTCTGGTTTATAGAATCTTGAAAATAAAAAAAATGAATCAGTAGTGTATCAGTATATAGTGTATAAAAATCGGAGTTGGTTAATCTCTGAATTTGACTTTGATCTGACATAGGACCGATGCTGATGATCACAGAGTACTGTTGCCATGGTGACCTCCTCAACTTCTTGCGTCAACGAGCAGAAACATTTGCAAATACTTTTCTTGGTCTTCAGAGTTTTCCAGAGGATTCAAACCTCTACAAGAATGTGACAGTTCAAAAGAACCATTCTGCAAGGTATGTTCACGTCAGTTTCATATAATAATGGAAGGCTTGACTTGTTACTTTGTACTTTTTAGTTACTGTGATCATTACTGTAGTATTACGGGTCCGAGCAGTATTAAAGGGGTCATGAACTGCATTGCTGTATTGTTTTATAATGTTTCCTGGGGTGCACTTATAATGTTAGCATGATTTTTAAAATCATAATTTAGAAACAAAAGTCATTTTTCCTGCTCTGATTTTAGCCTCTGATTTGAACGCTCTGTTTGAAGGGGTGTGTCTGCTGTGAGACTTCAGTGTAAACACCCACTGCTGTGATTGGCTGCTGTTACACTTTAGTGTAAACACCCACTGCTGTGATTGGCTGCTGTGAGACTTCAGTGTAAACACCCACTGCTGTGATTGGCTGCTGTGACACTTTAGTGTAAACACCCACTGCTGTGATTGGCTGCTGTGAGACTTCAGTGTAAACACCCACTGCTGTGATTGGCTGCTGTGAGACTTCAGTGTAAACGCCCACTGCTGTGACTGGCTGCTGTGAGACTTTAGTGTAAACGCCCACTGCTGTGATTGGCTGCTGTGAGACTTTAGTGTAAACGCCCACTGCTGTGATTGGCTGCTGTGAGACTTCAATGGAAACGCCCACTGCTGTGATTGGCTGCTGTGAGACTTTAGTGTAAACACCCACTGCTGTGATTGGCTGCTGTGAGACTTCAGTGTAAACACCCACTGCTGTGATTGGCTGCTGTGACACTTTAGTGTAAACACCCACTGCTGTGATTGGCTGCTGTGAGACTTCAGTGTAAACACCCACTGCTGTGATTGGCTGCTGTGAGACTTCAGTGTAAACACCCACTGCTGTGATTGGCTGCTGTGAGACTTCAATGGAAACGCCCACTGCTGTGATTGGCTGCTGTGAGACTTTAGTGTAAATGCCCACTGCTGTGATTGGCTGCTGTGAGACTTCAGTGGAAATGTCCACTGCTGTGATTTACTGACATCTTTGCATATGAAATAACTAGTATTACATGTGGAACATCTCGAAAACTTTTAGCACGTTTTTACTATTACAACTCTCAAGGTTAACTAATCATGAGGTGTTGATTATAGCATTATATTTAGATCTGTGGCATTATATTTAGATCAATGGCAATGTATGTAGACGGTGGCATGAAAGGTTGATCATTGATCATTGAGCAAGTGATGAGCATTGTAGCCGATCACAGACGTTGAGCGCATGAATGCAGTGATCTTGTGATTTCTGCACACTAACGAAAGCTTTCATCATAACTAACAGTGCAAACACAATGTAAATAAGAGATTTGTTGATTATAACGGGAGTTTTGCCACGAGCCCAGAACTCAGTCACTGATAAACTCACACTGTTTGATTGACAGCTCCAGCGATCACAAAGGGAGCGTTCTTTGATCGCTTTCTATATATAATTTAATCACAGTTTAAATAACAGATTATTTTCATCCTACTAAGAGAAACAATGTGAAGTTGAGCGTTTAGTCACTGGTTTGATTTACTGACACAGACAAAGAACATCTGACTGTACATGAATCATATCAGAAATCACTGGTCTCAGATCAGGCATTAGAATTAACACGGTTTCTTACATGTTGTGGCATTACTGTCGAGTCCATATCGTAAAAGTCTGTTTTCAAAGCCTGAGCCGAAATTGCGACTGATTTACCAAAGAATCCACAGTGAAATGTAGCGAATACAAATAAATAATGCTCAACTGAGACATTGACATTGCTGAAAATAAATAAGCACATTCGCAGCATTAGGATCCTTTGGAAGGTAATGTTATTTTTAATTTGTTCGTCTCTCCTCGTCATCTCACTAACACGTCAGTGGGCGGGGCCAAAGTTGCGATGATGAAGTAGGTGTTGGTCTTCTTCTGCAGAGGCGGTCTTTCACCGAGGCCACAATTTTAAAAGGCGAATTTTGTTGCAAGATGGTTTACCAGGTCAAAACTGAGATCCTTCAGCTTGTTGGGACTAATTGGACCAGCTGCCACCAGAAACTGGTTTTAGATTGAATGTCCATGAGGGAATTATACCTATTTAAAACTTGTAGATATAGCTGTGACTAAATGTGCTGTGGTTGTAGTGTCTCTGCTATTGTCAATCATGTATATCTTTTTCTTTTAGGATCACTTCTTATGGCTCAGAGAGCTATAATGGCACACAATCAACACAGATGTCAAAAGACCTTTGTCAGGGTAAAGTAATGAGCAGACCAAATTTCTGCGAATTTAATGCAAAAAATTAGGCATCCTTACCATTTTGAACTTTTCCAACAGAATCTTGCAATGAAGGAGGGGAGGACGCATGGTCATTGGATAATACTGATTTGCTGAAGTTCTCCTATCAAGTGGCACAGGGAATGGAATTCCTAGCCTCCAAAAATGTAATATTTCTTGGTTATATGTTACATATATGTGTGTCAAAATTGTAGCTAATTGTATTTCTTTATGGATACCAAACTGCACAGTAAGACTAATTATGTGTGAGATTATGTTAAGTTGTTTTTGGTACACTGTCATTTTATAATGCTGTTTATTCTCAGTGTATTCACAGAGATTTGGCTGCACGGAACGTTCTTGTGACTGACTGCTACATTGTAAAGATCTGTGATTTTGGCCTTGCACGAGACATCATGAATGACTTGAATTATGTAGTGAAGGGGAATGTAAGTTATTTTTTTCTTCTGTTATAAACAATTCAACATTTTAGAATGTTATCGTGCACTCTGCTGTCTTACGGATTACTGAATACACCACTAAGGGTGTTTTCACACCTATAGATTGTTTATTTTGTTCCGAAACAGGGACTTCATTTGTTACAATGTTGCATTTTCTTCTTGGTTCGGTTCGCTTTTACAAGGCAACCTTTCAAAGCGTACCATAACGTGTTCACGACCCAGAGTTCATTTGCAATCGGGACCACATCATTCAGGCGATCTCGGAGCGATTGTTTTGGTGCAGATCCGAGTGCAATTGCCATGTTCACATATGCCTAAATAAACCGAACCAAGGGAGAAAACACACCAGGTTCCGAAACAAGCGCTCAGGTGTGAAAGCACCCTAAATCACTATGCTAAGTGTTATAAGAGTGGCCGAACCACAAATCTCCAGTTTAGAAATGTGCACAAAATGGCCGATGACCATGCACAATTAAAAGGATGCTAACTGCAAGTTACCTGTTTTGGTGCAAATTCTAACACCATAGTAAAACTGTTTTCCCAACACTTGTTTTATGACAGCTTTGAAGTTTGGAGTCCCTGAATGAGAACAGGGTGGTCACTAGAACAAAATGACTTGCATGTGTGTAATATGAATGCAATCCAGACGTACTATATCAGGCATGTTGGCACTGTCATGTGATCTATGGCATCAGTTGTCTCACTTCATTGCCATTCATGAGCCTCATGGTATAATAAGGTATCCATTTGATGCACACTCAAAAATCTTGGAAGTAGTAAACCATTCATGTATTTTTACGTACTATTTCATGAACATTCGGATTCGGACTACTACTCTAATGTGCCATAGGTTGCCCTCCTCTCTATTGCAGAATGCAGAATTGTCACCTCATGCACACTGATTACAGCTCTTTCTCATTCACCAAATCTTATCATAAGGTTCCCTTATAATATTGTACTTTTTTGAAATATAAACATTGGAAGAGGGCACTCAAGAACTGTCATAGCTAACTAATGGTCTAGTCCAATGGTCAGACGAGGCGGGCCAGTCAAGACACGGAAAGAGTACACCACTGTCTAGCATCATCCAACTCTTCCTCCTGGAGCTAACATCTCATGTGGGCTAAGTAAGCCTACAACTGTGTCAATGTTTGAGTGCTGCTTGGGTTTTACGGCCCTCACCCCTTTCCCCCAACAGGAGGCCAACTTCTAAGTCTCCTCTGTCCAAGATTTTATCTGCTTTTTCCCCCCGTCCGACCTGGAAGCAAACACAGATTTCCTTCAAGTGTTAAGACTCCAGCTGACAGCCACTACTTATGGGAACTTATGTCACGAAAGCAGTTTTTGTGACATAAGTTCAGGATGCACCACAACCTGCCAAAACCCACTGGCTAATGCTTCCTTCACATGCTATCTACTTAATTTCCTACTTCCCACTTCTGAAGTCGTAATTACGAGCTCATCGCATTCAAATTGTGACTTGAGAGCACATTAATGTCCAATTTTTTAACTAGGAAACTAGTATTTACGATAATTCCGATAGCATGTAAAGGCACCATAAGTCTAAGGTACTAAACTCAGCCCTGGTTAACATGTCCTCTATCCTCAGAAGTGGAAAAGCATCTTTGTGCGTAAACGCATTAAATTTTCTATACTCTACGCAAAATCTCCAACTTTCATCCTTCTTCTTAACCATAACCACCGAGGCTACCCATTGCATTAACTATTACTCTCCGAAATGATCGTATATACAACCTGTATGAACAGTTTCAATCTGGCTTTTGTTTATTTCATAGCACTGAGACTGCCAAGATTTCTAATGATTTACTTGTAGCGGATGACTCGAGAATTCGAACTATATTAATTCTTTTTGATTTAACTGCTTCATTCAACACTCGCACAACATCCTATTAGATGGGATACAATCTATAGGAATTGTTGGTACAACCATGGCTTGGTTTAAATCTTATCTCTCAGGTCACACCCAATACAATTAGGGCAGTTCCAATCAAAGCCAGCCCAAATTACAACTGGTGTCCCACAGGGGTCCGTTTTGGGCCCCCTGCTATTTATCATTTACCTTCTTACCCTTGGTAGAATTTTTGTGAAATTTGGCATCCAATTGCACATTTATGCTGATGACACCCAGCTTTACCTGTCCTCTAAGTCTACTTCTGTTCTTTCTCTGAAATTGAAAACATCTAATGGTTTTCTATGAGTATTGATAATTCTCTAGTTTCCTGTTCTACACATGTTAAGAGCTTGGATGTTATCTTCGACAGTATTTTGTCACTTGAAACTCATATTAATAATGTTGCTCAGACAGTGTACTTCCACGTACGTAACATTAACCATCTCTGTCCTGTCCTCTCAATGAGGAGAACTGTAATCATGGTCCATGCTGTAGTTATATCGCATATATATTATTGTAATGCCTTGCTTAATGGTCTTCTTTCTAATCATTTTTGGACCTTCTTTGGTTAAACACATTTCCCCTGTTCCTCAAAACTTACCAACGTATTGAACATCAAATTTAGCTCCTTACTTATAAGGCACTTCACAACCTTGCTCCCTCTTGTTTGTCTGATCTTCTTTCCGTATACACTTCCACTTGTACCTTTAGATCATCTTTTACAATCACTAGTTCTCCCTCGGATGCGTATGATTACTCTGAGGTTTCAAGCTTTAGCTACACAGCCCCTCACCTGTGGGACTCTCTTACTCAAGACAGCCAGAATTGTGATAGTCTTTCTGGTTTTTAAGCCAAACTGAGGGCCTTCCACCTGCCTAATATTGTGAAGGTCTCCCTTGTGCTGCCAAAACAGCTCTCATGCATTGAAGCATGAACTCTACAAGACCTCTGAACATGTTCTGTGGTATCTGGCACCAAGATATTAGCAGCAGATCCTTTAAGTCCTGCAAGTTGCAACCCAGCAAGCAATTTTGCATTTAAAAGACGTCTAATAACCGTCCACACACAGCCCTGAAGTCTAGGCTAAAACAAGGCAAAATTTGGGCTGTCATTTCAAAGAAATGAAACCAAACACCTTATAATCACTGTTGACTTTGCTTACATGATGGAATACCATACATCTCGCAAATTATTTTGGCTAGAAGTGGGTCACTCATAGCCGGACTATATCGGGTCTATAGTTAACCAAGATGGTAAAATGACTGCTATTGCTTGCTAGGAAAGTGGGGCCTCCATGGATTGGATTTGTTGGTTTGCTGAGATCTGGGGAATTTGGAGACCAAGGCAACACTTTGAATTCTTTGTCATGTTTCTCAAACCATTCCTGACCAATTTTTGCAGTGTGGCAGGGTGCATTATCCTGCTGAAAGAGGCCACTGTCTTCAGAGTACACCACTGCCATGTACGTGGTCTGCAACAATCTTTAGGTAGGTGGTACGTGTCAAAGTACCATTCTCATGAATGCCAGCCCAGGACCCAAGGTTTCCCAGCAGAACATTGTCCAGAGCATAACACTGCCTCCGCCGCCCTGCCTTCTTCCCATAGTGCATCTTGGTGCCATGTGTTCCCCATCTATACGACACACGTGCACCCTACCATCTGCCTGATTTAAAAGAAAACTTGATTCATCAGACCAGGCATCCTTCTTCTGACCGTAAAGTACCCATTGTACAGTGGGGAGAAGTATTTGATACACTGCCGATTTTGCAGGTTTGCCCACTTACAAAGCATGTAGAGGTCTGTAATTTTTATCATAGGTACACTTCAACTGTGAGAGACGGAATCTAAAACAAAAATACAGAAAATCACATTGTATGATTTTTAAATAATTAATTTGCATTTTATTGCATGACATAAGTATTTGATACATCAGAAAAGCAAAACTTAATATTTGGTACAGAAACCTTTGTTTGCAATTACAGAGATCATACGTTTCCTGTAGTTCTTGACCAGGTTTGCACACACTGCAGCAGGGATTTTGGCCCACTCCTCCATACAGACCTTCTCCAGATCCTTCAGGTTTCGGGGCTGTCGCTGGGCAATATGGACTTTCAGCTCCCTCCAAAGACTTTCTATTGGGTTCAGGTCTGGAGACTGGCTAGGCCACTCCAGGACCTTGAGATGCTTCTTATGGAGCCACTCCTTAGTTGCCCTGGCTGTGTGTTTCAGGTCGTTGTCATGCTGGAAGACCCAGCCACAACCCATCTTCAATGCTCTTACTGAGGGAAGGAGGTCGTTGGCCAAGATCTCGCGATACATGGCCCCATCCATCCTCCCCTCAATACGGTGCAGTCGTCCTGTCACCTTTGCAGAAAAGCATCCCCAAAGAATGATGTTTCCACCTCCATACTTCACGGTTGGGATGGTGTTCTTGGGGTTGTACTCATCCTTCTTCTTCCTCCAAACACGGCGAGTGGAGTTTAGACCAAAAAGCTCTATTTTTGTCTCATCAGACCACATGACCTTCTCCCATTCCTCCTCTGGATCATCCAGATGGTCATTGGCAAACTTCAGACGGGCCTGGACATGCGCTGGCTTGAGCAGGGGGACCTTGCAGGATTTTAATCCATGACGGCGTAGTGTGTTACTAATGGTTTTCTTTGAGACTGTGTCCCAGCTCTCTTCAGGTCATTGACCAGGTCCTGCCGTGTAGTTCTGGGCTGATCACTCACCTACCTCATGATCATTGATGCCCCACGAGGTGAGATCTTGCATGGTGCCCCAGACCGAGGGAGATTGACTGTCATCTTGAACTTATTTAATTGCGCCAACAGTTCTTGCCTTCTCACCAAGCTGCTTGCCTATTGTCCTGTAGCCCATCCCAGCCTTGTGCAGGTCTACAATTTTATCCCTGATGTCCTTACACAGCTCTCTGGTCTTGGCCATTGTGGAGAGGTTGGAGTCTGTTTGATTGAGTGTGTGGACAGGTGTCTTTTATACAGGTAACGAGTTCAAACAGGTGCAGTTAATACAGGTAATGAGTGGAGAACAGGAGAGCTTCTTAAAGAAAAACTAACAGGTCTGTGAGAGCCGGAATTCTTACTGGTTGGTAGGTGATCAAATACTTATGTCATGCAATAAAATGCAAATTAATTATTTAAAAATCATACAATGTGATTTTCTGGATTTTTGTTTTAGATTTCGTCACGCACAGTTGAAGAGTACCTATGATAAAAATTACAGACCTCTACGTGCTTTGTAAGTAGGAAAACCTGCAAAATCGGCAGTGTATCAAATACTTGTTCTCCCCACTGTAGGTGCTTTTGGTGGCGGAAAGGGGTCATCATTGGCTCACTGACTGAATAAAAATAAATAAATGTGGAAGAGAAATAAATGTATAAATAAAAGTAATAGAAATTCATAAATCATTAGTCAATTCAGCATGGATTGTGTGCATTTAGTAAACATCTTTTCCCTTGTAACTGTCTCCTGCAAAAGTAATTTAATAAAAAAAGATATTATCCTTTTGTAACATTGTTTTATTGGTTCTGCAGGCACGACTGCCAGTAAAATGGATGTCACCTGAAAGCATTTTTGAATGTCTTTACACAGTACAGAGTGATGTCTGGTCATATGGCGTCCTTTTATGGGAGATCTTCTCCTTGGGTAAGTGAAATGGCACTTCAAACCTGTTAAAATGATTATTTAATGAAGGCATTTTGTTGGTATTATGGTGCTTTTTTCTGTTTTCAGGTATGAGTCCTTACCCTAATGTTGTGATTGATGCACAATTCTATAAGATGATTAAAGATGGTTATCACATGCCACAACCAGATTTTGCCCCCCATGAAATGTGAGTTTATAAGCATTTTCAAAGTTTTAGAAAATAAACAATAAATAATAAGCAATAATAAGTGACTTGACTTTCTGTAGGTACACAATGATGAAAATGTGCTGGAGCCTGGAACCGACTCTGCGTCCGACCTTTGCCAACATCAGAGAATTTATCGCAAAGTTACTGCCAAAGCAATCCAGCCAGGTGAGGTGTCGAAGCACATTGTTAGAACCAAAGTCCCTTTAAGACAAGATTTCACTCGGCGGCCATCTTTGAAACGTCTCTCGGGCATACAAGTGCAGCTCCTATCTCTTTGAATGGGGAAACATCAAATTGTAAAACCGTTCGCCAAGCTTACGATTAAATTTCATATTTAAAATCACCAATGAAATCGGACAACTGTCTCATAAATTTTGTTTCTAAACGCTCAAATCATGACAAAAACATTTGCATTTTTCAGCCTGGACGAAGCTAATGCGCATGCGCAGTCCTAAGCACGTCTCAGAACATGGCCTGTTTCTATAGCAACCGTAGCTTCTAATGGCAGCTGCAGTGACGCGATGACTTTACTAATCAACGATTGGCTCTTTCATTTAGAAGGCGGGGCTTATTCACCATATTGGGCGTTGCACTTTCTCCCATTCATAAGTAATCGGAGTGCACCGTCTTCCTATTTATAAAGTCTTTGGTTAGAACAATTTCCTCCGGTGTAAAAGCAAACAAAATATACCCATTTTTCTTGTATTTATCATTTTGCTGAATTTCTCTTTTCACACAAGCTGCGTCCGAAATCGCGTACTATGTGAGTAGGTACTACATTTGAATTTGAACTTACTTCATGACCGTTAAAATCAGGAAGTAGGCTACTACATCCGCGTACTACATCACATGACCTACCAACGTCAGTTGCGTCTCTTCACCTCCATTCATAAATCCTCTCCCGTGGCCTCATGGGATAGTAAAGTGTCCATCGTGTGCAAACTTCATAATCTTGCCGGAAGTAGTAGGTCATCGGGGTACTATATAGTAGGGAAGTATTTGATTTTGGACACAGCCACAGTGTAGCCTCCCGGCTAACAGGGGACGCTCTAGGTTATAGGTTATAAGGTTATAAACAAACATTCTTCCAGTAATATTAACAGAATGTTATCTATGTTATTGTAAGGTTAGCTTTAAACGTAATTAATATATTGTTTTTTTTTTTCTGGAATGTTTCAGTTTGATGTTCATCTAAGGCAGGGGTCTCCAAACTCAATCCTGGAGGGCCACTGTCCTGCAGAGTTTAGTTCCAACCCCAAATAAACACACCTGAACCGGCTAATCCGTGTCTTACAAGGCCCTAGTTAGACACTGATTAGCTGGTTCAGGTGTGTTCATTTGGGGTTGGAGCTAAACTCTGCAGGAGTTTGGAGACCCCTGATCTAAGGCGTGTGTGATCCAAGACACCTGTCTGTAATTATCAAGTGCTCCTGAAGGTCATAATTAGCTGGTTCAGCTGTGTTTGATCAGGGTTGGAGTTAATTAGACAATTAAGTGATGATTGACCATTAGTGATGACAACTGATGTTAATGAGTAAAATTCCAGGCTTATTCCTCACAGCGTGTCTTCTTCCAAAAACAATGAAAAGGGTAACACTTTAGAATAATGATCCGTCATTAATAAGTAACTATGCAGGAGGACAAATGAGTAGTACTACATTAACACTTCAGCTACTACTATTAACTAATATAGAAACAAGCTTAACTAATCAGTAAATAATATCAAATTTAGGAGATAGTTCCTTGTTAAGTAATCAATAATTACTGAATGAGATTAGCCTCATTAATAACCTACAAATTATAAAGATCATTATTGTGTGTCTGAGACGTAATTAATCATCAAATGCATCACTAATTACTCAAGTGTTACCTAGTCACTATGCGGGAACTACTAGTGATCTGGACCATTATTAAACATCTTTTTCACTTTAAAATAATGGTCCAGATCACTAGTAGTTCCTGCAGAGTAACACTTGAGTAAATAGTGATGCAATTTATGACTTTATTCAAAGTAAAGAAGGACAATTGCTCACATTTCAGACACGTTAATGTTGTGATTAGTAATTAATTAGTAATTGTTTATCATTTGTCACAATTACCTATTAGTTCTTAGTGATGCCATTCTCCTTCAGTAATTATTGATTACCTAATAAGGAACTATCTTAGTCCTAAATGTGATATTATTTACTGATTAGTTAAGCTTGTTTCTATATTAGTTAATAGTAGTAGCTGAAGTGTTAATGTAGTACTACTCATTTGTCCTCCCGCATAGTTACTTATTAATGACGGACTATTGTTCTAAAGTGTTACCATTAAAAGTAGATGAACCGCAGTAAAGCACACAACTGCTTTTTCATCTCGCCAATGTCTTTCCTTAACTTTACACAAATGTTCTTTAAAAACATATTGCAGTTCCTGAAAGAGGAAACATTTTGATTGCTAAGGGAAACACTGATCACCATAATGGTGACTTCACATGGCATTTTCAACATATTCAATAAAACATCAACACTGACTAGAGCTAAACATCTGTTAATTCAATAAGAACTTTATTAGACATATGAAAGAGATAAAATCAAACTCTATTGTATAGTGAAGCTGGTAATGCTGTTTTGAAGTTTTTTTTTTTAATCATCCTCTGCTGAGATCTTGAGAGATTTAATGTGTTTTTTTATTTGCAGTTGACTTTTTCCTGTTCTTCTTGCTCCTCAATAGTCTAATAGTCAATCATAACTTAATTATCTCATTAGATGCAGTTGCTTCAGTTATTTTTTACACTATTGAATAGTGTTCATTTAACACTAAGGATTTTGCTGTGTATCACGTCGCTACAACATTCTCCATGGGATTTATGCGTGCTATCGGAAATCTCCTACTTCCCACTTCTGAAGTCATGATTATGAGCTCATCAGATGCTTTGTGTTTGATGTGTTTTTGACTGTCTGAGATGAAGCGGTTCTCTCCGGGTATATGAGCGCTGAACGGCTGCTGACGGCCCGGAGCTCACATCTGTGAAAGCGTCTAAACAGATTATAAAGTAGCTATGTTTATTAGTGATGTTCGGTTCTTGAATGAATCGTTCTTTTGAGCCAGTTCTCAGCAAGTAACCGGTTGAGCCGGTTCATTAATCAAACTTTAGTTCTGGGTTGATGACGCAAGACGCAAAAGCCGAAGTAGCACGTCCGACTAAAAAAGAACCGAATGAGCCGGTTCAACCAGCTCAGGAACCTATGAATCGGCTTTTTGACCTGGTTCATTGAGCCGAACTGTCCGAAAAGAACCAGTTCGCGGAAATGAATCGGACTTTGCATCACTAATGTATATATACAAAAAAAAAATATGGTGGATTTGCTCGACCACCATGACAGTCGTCACAAGCGGAGTGATACAAACGGTCCCAGTGCTGATACTGGGGGAATATCTCATGGCTGGAAGAGGCTCTCAGCCAATCAGATTCGAGGACCAGAAAGAACTGTTGTATAAATACACATATTTATAAGTAATATTTACTGTAGAAAGTAAAAGCTTCTTTTCTTCAGCAGAATAATGAAAGCATGTATCCAGAGCTTCAGAGTCTCCTGATGGAGAAACAGAGCAACACATCTGTGGTCAGCAGAGAGGACCAGCCTTTAATGACCAACAGTTTGACCTAACACAACATGCTTTAACTTCTCATGTCTGTATTTAGAGCTAGAGCTTACAAGACAAGTCAAACTTCTATATACTGCTATGTTTCGTTTTTTCATTGATAACATCAGGGCCGTGCACAGGGGGGTGGCCCGGTGGCTAGAGCCACTGCCCCTCTGCCCTCATCAGCTCAATACCTATCCCTGCTAAAAGTGTTCTGTTTTCCCTCCGCTAAAGATCCACCGATTCCGCGAATCCACTCCGTGTTTTCCCGCTCGCTCCCCAGCGTCACTCTATATATCTGGAAAGCGGAGACGACAGTTCCAGAATGTCGTCGTATTAACAGTATGCATTAAAATCCGCAGAATTAGTAATTTTACTGTTTTTGTATTTCTGTCGGTAATATTTTGCTCCTGGTCTTCTAATAGTGCTAACAACTTGTACAAAATCCATGTTCTTGGAAGAGAATTAGAATTCTTGTCTAATCAAATTTTTGTACCTGATCTGATCTAATATAAATAAAAAAAATTGAATTTGAAAAAAAACCAAATTTGCTGTTGATGGCCCACTTAGTAGAAAAAGAAAAAAAAAAAAAAAAAAAAAAATATATATATATATATATATATATATATAATTTCATATAATAACCCATAAACTGTTACAGAATGTATAAATTACTTTTGATATAATTCTTATTACTATTTATATATCTTTTAAAGTGTCATTCACGTAAAATACTAAATAAAATTTTTATTTTGACAATTTAGTAGAATAATTGAATAATCGATAACAGAAAAATCTGAATCCCAGTAAAAGAGATTCATCTGAAAGGTAAAATTGTTTTATGACTTATGTACAAGCATATGAATATTTACTTATTTAATTGCCCATATTTTAATTGAAGATATGTCATAATGTATAAAAAAAAAACATAATAGATTTTGTCATAATAGAATTCACTCAATTAACCTATAGGTTTTAATGAAAGTGAAGATGCCTGAAATGTACATCTAATTCATGAAAATATTAAATAATAGCCCTGTTAATTACAATAAGTATTACATTTAAAAATAATAACACCAGTAACAACATGCCACTTGGGGCCTTCTGTGCCAAATATGGCTGGGTCATCTTACCCCAAGTGTCTAATTTTACCTTTTTACTTCAAAATAAAAGCTATAACATTTACTCCACAAAACCAAAAACATTGTGTCCACAAATCCCTCATTAACAAATAGACACAGAAACATTGCTATTCAACATAATACAATGTCATAGATCACTGTTTTCGAGAGACACAAAATTAGATCAAAACGGTTTTGATTGACTAAATCTCACAAATGTTGATATTCAGATGAAATGACAAAATTAAAAATAGCATAGCCATTCATTAAAAGTGCTGAGATGAGATTTTGTGTCATCTATGGTCAGGAGAAAAAATTAGGGCTCAGAGAGTGAGGGAGAGCCCACTGAGCATCAGCCAGATCAGATGGTTACAGGCTGCCAGTAAAGGAATAGTAAGAGTAAGAAGGATCATTTGTATTGACAAGCACCCTGTCCTTGCCCCCAACCCCACCCCAGTGCCCATATTTTTGGTTTGGGCCACTGCCTCTCAAAATGTCTGTGCACGGCCCTGGATAACATTGTTATATCATGCTATATTCTTTTATTTTACTTGTTAAAAGCATGTAGCTAACACTTTATCAAGCATCTTTCCTACTTCTGTTTGCAAATATGTTTATTCTTTCTTTGTGACATTTATTTCGTTTTTTTATTTTATTTTATTTTTGCTTTTTTGATGCTTTTGCTTTTTCTCACTGACTGTAATTGATATCTGTAAATTAGTAAAAAAAAAATAAGTACAGTATAATTAGTCTTTCGAACCATAAAATACATACTGTATACTTTTAAGCATTTCAAAACAAATATCCCCAGAAATTTGTATGCGTAAAAAATCGAAGTATATTCCTTTACATATTGTACATGACCTTCATCTGAAGGATTAAGAGCACAGAGGATATAAAAAATGTCTTTGCCCCTGTAAAAAATGAAACAAAGATAAATCATATCAGAACCTACGAAATGCCACATTTCAGTAAACAAAGATACAAATAAAACCTTAAATTAACCGAACTGCTTAAGTGTGCATAACCTATGGTAATTGTGTTTGTGGCTGTGTTCAGAAAGGACTAATCATCGAGCTCATGTGAAACGCTTGTCTTCTCCTTGTTACAGATGTGTGTTTTTGTTCTTTTATATTATGTGTTTATTCTTGTTTATGTTGTTTGTAGGATCAGCTGACTGATGATTCATTAGAATGGATGGCACTGATAGTGTAGTTTTTTCTTTGATATAAGTTATTTTATCTGGGCCGTGGGTCACCCTGAAGTTTGTACACCCACTGGTCTTTCTTTTGTTCCTCTGAAGATCTCAACTTTACATATTTTTTTTATTTTTCTTAATAAAACATTTATTGGAGCTATTCTTTGTTTGAAGTTATTTGATATATATATCTGACGACTGGGCTGGCCATGTTTCATTTTATTTTCATTTATTTCGACTTAACCCTGGATGGTCGTAAGAACCTGAAGTGACTCTGATTAACTCCAAATAAATCTCAGCTGTTCTTGTATGATTTTACGTACATCTTCTTGGTTGCTGCTACTACGAAGCATCAATGGGATCTCATTGCCAAGGCATTGGATATACAACGACACATAGTGAAGACATCAAGAAGTGGAGAATGTATGGCACAACAGTGACAATATCAAGAACAGGGCGACAAAAAGAGAAAACTTACCTTCACTAAAGAGTCGCAGCTCTTTCTGGCACGTAGGGCCTACTAAGCCCGGCTAAACTGTGCTAAAAATATATCCAGTCTCCCAAAAACATGTGAAAATGTGTAATGGTCTGATGAGACCAAGGGCCAGATGGGAGTGGAAAGTTCAGTGCGTGATCTACTGACGACACGCACATTAAAGAACACAAATGCAGCCGAATCATTTCCATAATGACCAACACAATCTACAAAGAGCATTTTTGTGTGTGTTCCTTTAAATGCAAATGAGCTGCTGCTCCCGACCCCCTTTCTAGAAGAGGGCGGAGCTTCAAGAGCTTGTGTCAGCAGCTCCGATTATCTCACGCAGACAGACTGAAAATGTCAGAAATGATGGAAAGACAACATGTAGAATGAGACAGGACGTTTCTGAATGGTTAGCTGATGAATTTATGAGTTAACTATCTTCAAGTCACTGATTAGCATATTCTGTCATGATAATCTGTAAACCGCAGGTGTGGGAACTGTTGTAAGATGCACAGAGCCAGAGAATATCTGCTGCATGAAGAGAGAACATGTATAGTTTAGTTTAATTACGGTTATAACTTATGTTGTCATCTTGCTTTATGACATGCTATTGCATTTGTGTTCGTACTGTATTGCATTAAATGTGAAAGACAGATGCGACAGCTTGAGCGACTCCCAAATGTGCTCGACTACAACAACTCTTCCTCTTCTCAACATGGCCTTTGTTGCGTGTTCCTGGGGTACCAAACAAGATGCAGCAACAATAACCTCAGCCATTCTTAAATCAGCTGACAAAGTGGGGTCTTCAAACGACCTTCCTGAAAGGTCAGGGCTATGATGGGGGCTCTACAATGAGTGGCATAGTGAGTGGGGTACAAAAGAAAGTCAATGAACTGGATCCCAGGGTACATCCATTGTAGGAGCCATGCACTTAATTTAGTTGTGGTGCATCTGATCTTCATTAAGTGAGAAACACAATGTCATCATAGAAAAGATTGCAGTGTCCTTCTCAGCCACAGGGGCCAGACAGTAGAAGAGAAGGACAACCAAGAATATGATGTCAGACAAATGATGGGGTAGCAGAGCAAACACACCGAGTGCTTTTGTGGGGAAGTTCACTGCTATGCTATGGAGACCATGGAGGCAGAAGGAACTATCATCTCTGGAAAGGCCAGTGCTCTCCGGCATAATATTAGAACATTTGAGACCATTACAGCTGCCACTGGGTTATATGCAATCTCTAACCAAACATCTGAAGGCTACCAACTAGGACATCACCACGGCATATGAGGAGGCAGGAAATGTACCGCAAACCATAGCCAACAAAAGAAATGAGCAAGGACTCAGTCTATGATTTCACAAAGACACAACACTGGCCAACTCGATTGATGTGGTCCCAGCCAATCGTAGAATGTCGGTGAATGTCAGTGGAAGACCAGTATCAGATGAATCTCTTCTATCCTTTCATAGATCACATAACTAATAATTTTGCCAACTTTTGTCCAATCTCTAATCTACCATTTCTTTCAAAAATATTGGAAAAGACTGTTTTAGCTCATGTTCATGCTCATGTTCAAAAATTTCAGTCCGGATTTCGTCCATTCCATAGTACAGAGACTGCCATGATAAAAGTTAGTAATAATCTGCTGATGGCGGCTGATTCTGGACTATTAACTATACTCATCTTGCTTGATCTAAGTGTGGCTTTCGATACTATCTCTCATCAAGTTCTTTTAAATTGATTAATCTCTATTGGTATTACTGGTGTCCCTCTTACTTGGTTTAGATCCTATTTCTCCGGGCACACTCAATTTGTCCAACTCAAAAACTTCAGATCATATTCCTCATCTGCTTCCAACGGCATTCCTCAAGGCTCTGTTTTGGGCCCTCTTTTGTTTATTATCTACCTATTACCCCTTCGTCATATTTTTAGGAAATTTTGATATTAGTTTAGCTCAGGGGTTCTCAACTGGTTTCTATATTGATAATATGTCTTTCGACACGCATGTCAATAATGTTACTCTGTTGGCTTATTTCCACTTATGGAACATCAGTCGTCTCTGTCCAATTCTCATACCTAATAGTACAGCCATTCTTGTAAATGATTTAGTTACTTCCTCTAAATTATTATTATTATTATAACTAGTGAGCTGGATGAGAGATTCTCTGAAAGTAATGAGCCTGCAATACTTGGAGCTTACCTGACACCAACATCTTTTAAGAAAGAGAGCAGAGGATGGTAAAGTGGTTCCATGAGGAATCTTACCCAGACACAGTAGGGCAGGAAATAATGCTGGAGAAACTGAAGTTTCAATCTGAAGATTGGGTACTGCCTGCATCTGCATCAACATAGTGTCGGCCCAGATCCGGGCCACATCTGGTACATGTGGATTCAACGCGTACCCGATGCAGGCCAGATCTGGGCCAACACTATGTTACTGTCTGGGTCACGAGTTAAGACAGAACTGACATGTTGGGGTCAGTCATGCATTGCATGGGGGCACCGAGCAGTCATTCCTACGCCCCTTAGGGAGCGGGTTCTGTCAATGGCACACAAGGGTCATGTGGGGATTGTTAAAATGAAACAGAGATGCAGAGACTTGGTTTGGTGGCCAGGGATTAATAGAGAGCTAGAAGCTCTTGTACGTGACTGCACACCTTGTCTGCTTAGTGGCAAAACAGGAACTCCAGTCCCGCCACCCTTGCAGCCTGTCGACTGGCCCGTCAAGCCATGGGAGCATCTCCAGATGGACATCTGTGGGGAGCTTGCCTCTGTTCCCCACCATCAGCGGTTCCTAGTCGTGGTGTATGACCTCCACTCAAAGTGGCCTGAGGTTGTGCCTTTGGGCTCAGTTACAGCCTCTGCAATGATTGATTTCCTGGAGCAGCTCTTTTCCCTGTTGGGGCATCCCACGGGCCATTACCACAGACAATGGGCCGCAGTTCATTTCCAGTGAGTTTTCATCCTACCTGTCAGCCAAGGGAATAGCCCACATACGTACTGCCTACTACCATCCCCAAGCTAATGGTGGCTTGGAAAAATGTAATCAAAGTCTGAAAAATGGCATACGTGCACACCTTGCCCAAGGTTTTCCATTTAAAGCTGCTCTCTCTCAGACACTCTTGCATTATCGCGCCACTCTACATGCCACTACGGGAGTATCCCCTGCCAGTCTCATGCTCGGCAGGGAACTAGAATTACCACTGACCAGGCTCCGCCCACCTCGTCAGCCCCCAGTGAACACTTCAGCCCGGGCACGGGTTCATCAACACCAGTGCAACATGAGAGCCAGATATGACAGCAAGCATCGTGCTCGGCCTACCAAGATATGAGTACAGGATTGGGTAAGAGCCTGTAGGCCACACCGCAGCAATAAACTGGGCTCTTTCCTGTCTGAACCCCTCCAGGTCAAACACCAGTTAGGGCCAGTCCCTTTCGAGCTTGCTAATGGGTCCCGCTGGCATGCCAGTTGTCTTCGAGTGCCCACACCTTCTGTTATGGACAAAAGCCTAAACTGATCTATGGTCATGGACTCCATTCTGCCCTCACCGAATATGGATTCTGATGAAGTCATCAGACAGGAAGTGGGAACTGATCACTGTCAAAGTCCACAATCTGCAGATACCCCTGTGTCAAATCATCCTGTGAGGGCGAGGGCGCATCCTGCACACTTCTAAGACTTTGAAGCTACATTTCATACTTAAGCTTGGTGGGAGGGGGGAAAATGTTGTGGTTGTTAACCAGTTCTTCACTGATATCTGTTATCGTAATTCATCTGTTGTCGTAAAACTGTTGGGAAGTCATGCTTGTGTGCATGCCTTTCAGGGGTACTGTATTCTGTGGCTGCTGATTAAAAAAAGTAAAAAAGTAGCGTTCTGCCAAAGTGCTGTTTGTGTGTCTTTTCCTGAACATAACAACTTGACTTTAAAATGTTAGTTTTTCTCTGGCTGTTGTAACTGTTTGCTATGGCAAGAACGGCCAGGGAAAATGTGATCAGATGCTGTCAGCTGCTTGATGATAAAAATATGATTATCATGCAGTGGTTTAATTCACTGATATTATATCTGAGTTTTTTTACAAGTGTTATTAATTGTTTTATTGTGATTCTACAGCAAGAGATCCAGCAGAGTTTAATCACAAAAGCTGATCTCAATTTAAACATTTTGAATTTCTGTGAGTTTTACTCACAGTCAAACATCAATAATCAGAGTATGAATCTCAACAGCGGTGACATGCTTCATGCCGCAATGCATTCTGGGAGCCCTGGATGAGTTTTGTATAATGTACCCAGAATGCATTGCAGTACAGGTGTGTGAAAATGTAGTTTTTTTTAAACAGTAGCGCAAAACTTTTTTTTTTAACACGTTTTTGTTGAAAAACATTCTGTTTTATCAGATTAAAACACTGCTGGATCTCATGCTGTAGAGTCATAGGGTTATTATGATCAATGATTCTCATGAGATCAGCAAACAAAGGCCACTATAAGATGATTACAACTGTACCCTCAAAAAGAAGCCAACATCACCGGACCATGTTTTCTCTTGCTGTTATCGCCATAACAAACCGTTACATCAGCCGGAGAAAAACTAATGTTTAAAAAGTCAAGAGTCAAACTGCCCAACTAAAGCAAACACTGATCACCATAATGGTGACTAACTATTATTTTCAATAAAACATCAACATCTAAACCTCTGTTAGTTCTTAATGATAACTTCTGTAGACGCATATGACAGAAATAAAGTCAAACTGGTTAGTAATAAGTAAAGCTGGTAATGTGGAGTTGTTTAACTCTCCTCTGCTGAGATCTTGAGAAATGTAATGTCTTCTTTTATCTTCAGTTGATTTAATCTAAGGCTGTGGCTGAAGTCAGTTGTAGTTCTTGTGTTTCGCTTTTTACTGTTCTTGTTGTTCCTCAATCCTTCAGGGGTTCTGCTTGTAAACACTTAATTTTCTCATTAACTGTATTCAGTGTTACATTTACCACCCAGTAGTGTGCAAACTGAGTAGTGTTCATTTAATTTGGGCTAACCCATGTGGGGCCTACATTTAAACTGAGGACAAAACTGACTGGGCCCTAGTTAGACAGCCCAGGTGAAACCCATGTAGGCCACACATGACTGTGCTGGCTGGGTAGGTGTGATTGTGTGTTTTACTGTCTATGGATGGACATATGGCTGAGATTTTTTTCTTGGCATTTTTGATGTTTCTGCTTAAAGAATGGTGTTGATATGGTTTAGTGAAGGCTGAGATTTGGTACCACTATTAAAACTTGTTCTGGGCCAGTTCAGGGCTGGTTATTGGTTATTATTTGGCTGATATTTGGGCCAGTTATGGCATGTGTGGCTCATGTCTGTAGTCCAGATCTGGGCCACTCATCAAGACGACCAGACAATAACTGCTGGACCAGACAATAACTGCTATATGGATTTTGTCTGTTCAAATTGAAGATCATACTCTCTAATATACTGTCACAGAGTCAGCCACACCGTCATAGCCCCAATCATCACCTAATCACCAGTAGCCGCCCACTCGTTCACATTCACCAGAATACTGATTCGCTGCACCTGCACCTCATCAGAGACTCTCACTATGCACCCAGTCACCATTCACTCTTCGACTGGTCTCGTCTCAGTACACACTGATTCTACAGACTCCTTACCTCTCTACTCACCTATGATCATCCCGTCTCGTCTCCTGTCTTCCATCCATCAGTCTGGTTACCGATCTTCACTCATTGAGTTCTCCATCACCTGCAAGATATCACACTCTGAGGAGGCGGAGGATTGCAGCGGATTTCTTCTCCAGTGTTCGCTATATTTCGAGATGCAACCACAGCTTTTCCCCACCGAATGGGCACGGATTGCTTTTATGATTTCCCTGTTATCTGGGCGAACTCTCCATTGGGCACAATCCATCTGGCAGTCCGGTGGCCCGGTTACGAGCTCAATAACAACCTTCACCAGCCACTTTAAGGAAGTTTTCGGCCAAACTGCATCCATCTTGTCTGTTCATGATCAATTATTCAACCTTCGTCAAGGTAATTCATCTATCCACACCTATTCTCTACAGTTCCGCATGCAGGCAGCATCAAGTGGCTGGAATGAAACGGCTCTACTCACCGCTTTTTGCCAAGGACTAAATCCCGTGGTACATCACAAGATGGTCACCTACGACGACACCGTCGGCCTGGAAAGCTTCATTCAAACAGCTGTACGCATCTCACAACGTCTGTCCGCCTGTGCTCTGAATCCACCTGCATCGCATCCTCCGCCCACCGATCCATCTGTCGCCCTTCCAGCACCAGAACCCATGCAGGTAGATTCCTATTATCTGTCCCACACGGAGCGACAAAGAAGACTACTCAACCGCCTATGTCTCTGTTGCAGGGGAGAAGGGCATATGATCACAAACTGCCCGATACGACCACCAAACCCAGCGTTGAGTACTCTTCAGTGTCTACCCTCTCACTCGGACTCCTGTCCAAATTATAACCCCTAAACTTCTCCTTCCAGCGCAAGCGCTCATCGACTCTGGCTCCGCCGGGAATTTTATCTCGCATCAACTTCTCCAAAGACTCAATCTCCAAAGGAAACGCTGTCCACAAGAGTTAACCATCCACACCTTTCTCGGCAAGCCGCTGGGTCGTGGTTGTGTTTGTCACTTCTCCCCCACCGCCACGCTCCGCGTTGGCTGCCTGCATGAGGAGAAAATTTCGTTCATGGTGCTGGAAGGTTCAACCGCCGACATCATCCTGGGACGCCCCTGGATGACTCAACACGAACCCGCCATCAATTGGAACTCTGGAGAGATTCTACAATGGAGTGATGCCTGCTTTCAGAACTGTCTGTACCCTGTTTCCAAACCTCCGGTTCGAAAGAACTGCCATCATCTCACCAGTTCCTCCTGTCTGCCGTTGAACTCCACCTCCGTTGAGAGCCCTGAAACCGAAGTTAAGACCAAAATCCCTCCAGAGTACCGGGCGTTCCAGGATGTCTTCAGTAAGCGGTTGGCAACCCGTCCTCCACCTCATCGGCCATGGGACTGTGCTATTGACCTGCTGCCTGGGCCACTCCACCTAAGGGTAAGATCTACCCACTGTCTATCCTGGAACAGAAGGCCATGGAGGAGTACATTCAGGAGGCTCTTAAACAATGCTTCATCCGTCCATCGACATCCCCTGCCGCATCCAACTTCTTCGTGGCCAAGAAGGACGGAGGCTTGCGGCCGTGCATCGATTACCGGACCCTCAATTCCCAGACTGTCAAGTATAGCTATCCTCTTCCTCTGGTCCCAGCTGCGTTGGAACAGCTCCGTGGAGCTCGCGTTTTCTCCAAGCTTGACCTGCGGAGCGCTTACAACCTCATTAGGATCTGCGAGGGTGACGAATGGAAGACGGTGTTCATCACCCGGCAGGACACTACGAATATCAGGTGATGCCGTATGGCCTGTCCAACTCACCTTCAGTCTTCCAAGGCTACATGAATGAGGTGTTCCGGGAGTACCTTCATCGCTTTGTTATTATATTGTCTATATCGACGACATTCTCATCTACTCCCAGAACCAGGCCGAACATCGCCACCACGTGACGCAGGTCCTCCAGAAGCTGAGAGAGAACCACCTGTACCTCAAGTTGGAGAAATGCGAGTTCCACACCCCATCTGTCCAGTTCCTTGGATACATCATCGACCACCGAGGTATTCAAATGGACCAGAGGAAGGTGGACGCCATTCACAACTGGCCCCAACCTGTCAAGGAACTCCAACGTTTCCTAGGATTCTCCAACTTTTACCGTCGATTCATCCAGAATTATAGTCTCCTCAACTCACCTCTAACTTCACTCCTCTGAAACCGGCCCAAGTCTCTGTCCTGGCCATTGAAGCATTCCAACATCTCAAAGAGGCCTTCACAACTGCTCCAATCCTGGTCCATCTGAATCCTGAACTCCCATTTGTGGTAGAAGTTGATGCATCCACTACCGGGACTGGAGCGGTGTTGTCCCAGTGGCAGGGTGAGCCTCCTCGCCATCAAGCTTGTGCGCAAGATCCAGGAGATACCTCCGGTCATACTGCCACCAGCACCAGGGCGGCTGGAGCCGGTACCTTCCCTGGGCGGAGTATGCCCAGAACTCCCTACAGCAGACCACCACTGGGCTTACTCCGTTCCAATGTATCCTCGGCTATCAACCTCCTCTTTTCCCCTGCTCCGGAGAGCCATCAGAGTTTCCAGCCGTCAATCACTGGTTTGAGGAGAGCAAGAGGGTATGGGACTCAGCACACGTGCATCTCCAGCGGGCAGTGCGGAGACACCAATGCAAGGCAGATGTCTGACTAGCTGAAGCCACCCAATATCAACCAGGACAAAAGGTGTGGCTCTCCACCCGTGACATCCGTCTTCGCCTGCCCTGCCGTAAGCTAAGTCCCCGCTACATAGGTCCTTTCACAGTGCAGAGTCAGGTCAACGAAGTCACCTACCGACTCAACCTTCCAGCGCACTACCGGATCTCACCTTCATTTCACGTCTCTTTACTTAAACCCTTCACTGAACCTCTGTCTCCTTCTCCCACAGAACCCACCACAGACGAAGTATCTCCTCCTCCAGAAGTCGCTGACGAGGACCTAGTATACCGAGTCCACACCATCCTAGACTCACGGCGGCGGGGCGGCAACCTTGAGTATCTTATTGACTGGGAGGGGTACGGTCCCGAAGAACGTTCATGGGTATCACAAAACGATGTTCTGGATCCGTTATTACCCACCCAGTTCCACAAAGATCATCCAAACCGTCCAGCCATCACAGAGTCAGCCACACCGTCATAGCCTCAATCATTACCTAATCACCAGTAGCCGCCCACTCGTTCACATTTACCAGAATACTGATTCGCTGCACCTGCACCTCATCAGAGACTCTCACTATGTATGCACCCAGTCACCATTCACTCTTTGTCTGGTCTCGTCTCAGTACACGCTGATTCTACAGACTCCTTACCTCTCTACTCACCTATGATCATCCCGTCTCGTCTCCTGTCTTCCATCCGTCAGTCTGGTTACCGATCTTCACTCATTTCTCCATCACCTGCAAGATACCACACTCTGAGTCTGCACCAGCTAAGTCACCATTACCCTTCTACAAGTCACCATCTACTTCCATTGCCTGGTTCATGCTACTTCAACCCCACGCTACAATTAATAAAGAACACTTATACTTACCTGCTTGTCTGTGCCCTTCTGTTCCGTGACATACCATGTCATATGGGAATTTTTTTTTTTTAAATTGACTTAATATTTGACTCAATTAATAAATTGACTCAATAATTTATTATTTTTCCAAATATTTCAATAATAATAATAATATGAAAATGAATAGTAAAAATTATCAATAACTTACTAAAGTAAACTGATCAGTCTGAGACAAAAGTAAGTTCCTTTGTCATCTTATAAATGAAACCAAAAAAATACTTTTCAGAACAGTTTATTTACAAAGAAAAGCACCAGGGAGTGTGTATTTGCTAATTCTTATGGGTTTGTGTGTCTTTAGAATTATAAAGGGTAGGGTTTCTGTTTTTTTTTTTTTTCCCCCCACAAATACTAACCAGTGTATGATCTACACGAACCCTATTTTGCATTAAAGCCCTGTGCTCTCATTTTCTTTGAGGACTTTCATCTGTATAGTCCCTGAATATTGTGTCCTTTAGTTTCTTTTTGGCTACAAGGAATATGTAAATTTGTAACACTAAAACACTAAATTTGTTTAATGCAAGCATTTGTTTATGTAAAGAGAAAGACCAATGGGTGTGTTGTAGTGTGTGGGTTTTTCCTTTTTTTGCATTTGAAATGACTAAGCAGAACACGCTCTTTTATTGCATCAGAGGCTGCCCGACAGACAACTTACCTGCAAGTAAATGTTCACTTTAACTCAATATATATATATTTTTTTGTACAAATATGACCTTATGTGCGTATATTTACATTTATGTGTATTCATTTTGCAGGAATAAAATACTCCAAACAAGTGATTCATCAGAAGTATAGACAACATTATATAGGACTACACCGCTGTGGTGCTCAGATAGGTAAGAATCAGTGGTGGTGTTTTAAAATGAGGAAGCAAAGTCCTCACATTTTTTATATACTGTATATCAAATGTAGATTTATGTCCGTTACACTTAATTTTCCTGGTTAAATAAACATTACATAAAAAGAGAGACCACATACAATTCTATTTTGTATTTTACACTATGTAATGTTCTATTTATTGAAACCAAGTATAAATTTCATTAAGTTAGTGTTTTCTTCATGCATTTTTACATTTATTCCAAAATAATAACTAAAGACAGTAACAATTTAAACAATATATATTATTTGTGGACTAATGTTCAGCTTAAATACAACACATTTAAAGGACATAAAGGGTCTCTGCGGCAAAAGCGAAAGTACCAGCGGGTGAAATGTTTTGAAATGTCTCTGCACAGCAAAGCACTAGTTTCAATAAAAGGATATATTAAAGTTTATATAGCCTATACTTTTACATTTTCACCATTACCATAAACAATGTACGCAGCTGCTTGAATCCCAGTGCAGGAGCTGTAGGTTTACCACAGAAACGTAAGTGGTTTGATTGCTGCCGTGACTTGTGACACTCACGACCAGCACTGAACATGCATATTATTATCATTATCATAAACTCTTCATTAACTTTGGTAGGCTGTACAACAAGGGAATTGTAATTGACAGCTTTTTCTGCAGAGAGCGGATCTCTGTTGATGTGTCTAATTTTTTTTATCGACCATTTGTTGGTAAGGGTTGAGAGACCTGGGAGACCGCGAGCCATAGGTTCCCGACCACTGCTTTAGGGGGTCTGTTAAAAGTCAATGGGCTCAGGGGAGGCAAGCATCCCGCTGTAATTTTACCTGCGGGTGTCTCTGTTGGACAGTTACTTTAGAAAAACAAGTGACTTTTAAACTTAGTAATGTCACATTTTGTAATATTAGTCTTGTTTTATTTTTGTAATATAAATTATTTTCTCATACAGTTTTTTTTTTGTGGAGACACTGCCTCCCTTGCCTTCTTGGAGGAGACGCCCCTGGTAAGAATATACACACACACACACACACAAACTAAAATGAGAGACAGTAACAACCTAGGGTGCGTTTCCCAAAAGCATTGTTTGCCAACTATGCTTGCAAGTTCTGACGTTATCACCATAGTTCAACGAGTCTGTGTTTCCCGAAACCATAATTCCAACGAACGTTCGCAAACACCTTCGCAGAGTTGTGTGATTGGAACGACAGCTCTCAACCTGTGGTTAGAAGCATAGTGTCTTGATTGCATGACGTTTGCACGACATAATAAATCCTTATCTTGAGCAAAATAAGCAATATATACAAATGTCATTTACGTCTTTTAGTTTGTCAAGAGATTTAAAGCGCTGTTTTTGAAGAGTGCGCATGTGCATACGTGCTCTAGTACATATGAATGAGCCTATGATTAAATCTGAAAATGAAGCAAAATAACTAAAAAAAATGAGAAATAGACCTCAGATGCCATGTTCATAATTTATAGCAAAAATTCTGCCATTAATTATACCTTAAAATGATTAATTAAAAGAAGTTATTACTCCACCACCTGTGTAACATCATTAGCCAGTGTGGTTGAACGACAAATTTGCGACAATATGGTTTCAGAAACAGTTGTGACTAGTTGATTTCAACGATGCATCGTACTATGGAAGTTAAGCAGCGAGTTACGTCATTGTATGGGAAACGCACCCCAATGTTTTATAGTTGATATAAGTGTTTTCAAAACTACATATCTATTATCATATATAATGTAGAAACCAAAATAAATGTGATATGAGATTAGCATGCATATACCTTTTGTACAGTAAAAGGGAGTAGGGGAGAGTGGGGTAAGATGAGCCATTTTTTACTTATGTAGTCCTCAAGATAAGAGAAAATAAGGCAGAAGTTCAATGAAAGTATCTAAAGTAATTTCAGGATGTTTGCTATCATTTTAAATGATCAGAATACATCTATGACAAAGGGTTCTAAAATTATGGCTTATTATAAAAAAAGTGTTCATGTGGCTCAATTTACCCCAGGTTAGGGGTAAGTTGATCCGAGTCAGTGGGTAAATTGCGCCATCTGGGTGTAAACGGACCATCTACCTGAATCTGAATCAAACCCATGTGAATTTGTAAAGATAATTTACCTCTTTTAAAAACACCTTCAATAATGAAATTTCCTATTACAAATAGTCATATTTCTTTTCTTAAAGCTAACTTAAACAACATAAAACCAACATAATGAAGTTGAAATTTCAATATTTTTAATTGTTTGCATTTCTGAAACAATATGTTGAACACTAAAGTTGTAACCTTCCCAAAAACAGACTAAACTGAGTTTGTTGAGTAAAATACAATAAAACTGAATTAGAATGAATGAATAAATGTCACTGAAACTAATAAACATTTTAGTCTAAAGGTTCTTGGAATGGTAGTTTTTCTGCGATATTGAACATGTTAGGCCATTAGGGACTAAAGGTGGAAAGATATATATGATTAAACATCTTCTGGGTCTTATCAGAGAAGGATTTGCTGTACCTGTACATCGTTCCTATCAAATAAACTCAAACTAACATTTTTTTTTTTTTTTTTTAAGAAAATGATAAACTAAACCAGTTGTGGAATATAACATTGAAATTATTCCAGTTTATACTTGAGAGATTTAACTCAACTACAGTGCCTTATGGAAGGGTAAGTTAAAACGCAATAGCATTTGGCTTACTTTGCCCCATAGCTGCCATTTTGGATAAAACTAGCTAGCTTACCAATTCAGGCTAATATTTAGCTAAATGATTTGCATGGTTTTATACATTGCTAAATCACCAATATGGATCATAAATATTTTAGACCTGGACAAATTTGCTTTGATGTAACATTACATCTGTTATGCTAAAATTTTACTTTGAGAAGCCAAAAACAGTTTTTAAAGTAAATGTGCGCCTTCACTCCTCCCATGTGCTTTTCATTTTCACAGTCTGGCAGAAATTATGGGTGGTTCCAAAATACATGGTCACATGATAATAAAAGTGTACAGTTGCCAAGATAAAGGGGGTGGGTCAACTTACCCACTGGCTCATCTTACCCCACTCTCCCCTATACATAAAATAGAGAGGAATTGCTGATTTTCTGGCTGTTAGTGCAATAATTATGTTTTTAATTTGGCACATATAACACAGTTTGTATTTTTTAACTTAAAATTCAGTATCAAAAGATTTGCCATTTTGTTTTTGTTGTTTAATTCTACAGCTGCAAGTACAGATCCAGAGACAAATGCATTATTAGATTATTTGTATCAGCAAAATTTTTATCCGTCAATTAACAGAATATGTTTCCTCATAATAGAGAGAGAGAGCGAAAATCAGTAAATCCACTGACAGATGAGATGCAGAGGAACAGCATTGAACAACCTGGTCAAAGTATCTATCTGTCTGTCTGTTTGTATATAAATATATAAAATGTATATAAAAGTCTTAGGCACGTTAGTATTTTCACCCCCAAAAAGGGTTTTAAGGCAGTTATTTATATCTTTTGCTGTAGTGTGTCAGCAGGAAATATCAGTTTACATTTAAAAACATTAATTTTGCCAATAAATGTAATAATCCAGTGAGATTTTTGTATGCACAAGCAGTTTGACAACAGCCAGTGATCTGAGATCTGATCTCACCATCATTGAGTCCATCTGGGATTACATGTAGAAACAGATAAAACTGAGACAAGTCCAGAAGAACTGCGGCAAAGTCTCCAATATGCTTGAAGAACCCGACCTGCAAAGCTACATTACTGTGAAGAGTTTTAGGCTCTTGTGTAAAAATGCTATAAAGTGAGAATGCTTTCAAAAATAATGTCATCAATAGATTTTATTTATCAATTAACTTCTATTAAATAAATCAGATCAATATTTGGTGTGACCACCCTTGCCCAGGTACACTTGCACATAGTTTTTCAGGGAGCTTTGCAGGTAGGTTTCTTCAAGCGTTTTGGAGACGTTGCCGCAGTTCCCTTTCAAAAGCTACTCTCAGTGCTGCGCTTGATTTAAGAGCTATGGGGAAAACGTCTTCATTTGACCAGTTGTGAACACGTGGCAAACACACCAAAGAATTTGGCTTAAATAACCTCTGATGATGACGTCATCAGAATGAGCACATCAGAGGATTTAAATAGATGTGAAACAGGTGCACTCAGTGTGCTGAAACAAACTTTTCTTCTCAAACTATTCTCTTTTGTTAGGAGTTAGTTTTGCTAGGCAGGAATAAATCCTTTTCACACACTCTTTCTCTCTACACAAAAAGAAAAGAGTAAGAGAAAAAAAAGAGAGAGAATCCAGCGAGAGATGCGTGCCGCCCTGCTCACGGCCCATCCCTGATTATGATACGCATGAGCAAGTGCTTGTTTAAGAATGGCCAGCACAAGCACTGTGAGTTGTTACCATTAAAGTGCTTTGCGCTCATTTTGCATTTTGCAAGTCGATCTTGCTGAGGAGCGCGAGACAGGTCTTTCCCAAGCCTGCCGCACTCGTGTTGAAAACTGAAGCCAAAACGTCTCAATCGCCCCCAGGTGGTTGGTCCCAGTATAGCTCATAACCCCCGCCCCTCCATGTATTCTAATGGATGCGAGACAAACTCCAGTGGTTCCCAACTACGTTCCTGGAGGCTCCCCCAGTCTCCTCAATTGAACACACCTGATTCAGGTCATCAGCTCATTAGTAACAACTCCAAGACCTGATGTGGGTGTGTCAAACAAAGGAGGCATGCAAAATGTGCACTGTTGGGGGGCCTCCAGGAACGTGGTTGGGAACCACTGAAATAAACAATCAAATTACACTTCAAATAATTTTTTCCCAAAGATGGCTTCTGTCATTTTAGGCAGTTTTTTTCACAATGGTTTCATTTCAAGTGTTCGTTTTTAAATAAGTTTGGTTCCCTTTCGTTCAGTCACTCCGAGTTATGTCAGTGACTGACGAAATGGGGTTTCGCTTAGAAGCCTATCAACTTTGAGTTCTTATAAAATGAGCCAATGGCAAGGAAATGCCATGGGTCTGCGGCATAGCGTAACTCCGCCCCACCGCGTGGGTATAAAGGTAGGACGCTGGCAATCTCGCATTATGTTTCTGCTTCGGAGCCAAGGATATTCTTCACTCCTGCAAACCTGAAAATTCTCTGAAGTTCTCTTCAGTTCTTCTAGACGAGTGGTTCTCCAGTGTGTTGGTGTGATGGCGAGTTCCAGCGATTCCACATTGCCTGCCTGCTGGTCTGTGCAGTGATCTGCAACAGCTGTGTGTGTTTCCCTGGCTGGAGTTCTCTGGGGATGAAGATTTGGCTATGCTGCCGCCTTTGGGTGCCAGCATTGCCTGAGTCAGATCCGGAGTTGACAGCCATGTTATCTCGGGCAGCAGCGAGCGTCCGGCTGGAGTGGAACCCTCCACCCTGTCGAGCGCTCGCGGCTGGATGATTGGTCAGCTCGTCAGCACCTGCCCCCAATACCTTTCTTTCCTGAGGTGCATGAGGAGGTCACGAGATCCTGGAAGTCCCCGTTGTCTTCCCGTGATCGTTCAGCGGCCTCCTCCGCCTTCTCTACTCTCGACGGGGCCATGGCTAAAGGGTACACTGGGGTCCCCCCTGTTGAACGCTCTGTTGCAATGCAACTGTGTCCGCAGAGTGCTTCAACGTGGCGCGGTGATCCTAAGCATCCCTCCAAAGCCTGTAGGTTTTCGTCTACCTTGGTGGCGAAGTCCTATATAGCTGTGGGGCAGGCCGCCACCTCACTGCATGCCATGGCCATCCTTCAGGTCCACCAGGCCAGGATGCTCAGGGACATGCACGAGAGTAGAGCTGACCCAGGGCTCATGGATGAGCTGCGTGCCGCCACTGACCTCGCCCTCCGGGCAACGAAGGTGACCGCACACTCCCTGGGTCAGGTGATGTGGTCCAGGAGAGACACCTGTGGCTCAACCTGGCCGTTATGAGAGAGTCTGAGAGCCCCATTCCGCTCCAGCCCCGCAGCCTGCCAAACACCAGGCAAAGTGGCGCTCCTGACGCAGACAACTCAGAGATGGGTTCCAGTTCTTTCCTTGAGATGGCAGCAGGGCCACTCCTTCCCACGGTTTTGTGGCACCCTAATGTGGTTAAAGAAAGAACTCATGTCCCCATCTCTGAGCTCCCAGAGGCCGCGGATGGCAGTGCGTGATGCTCAAGGGCCTCACCACTCTCGTCCCCCTCTGGCGCTATGTGCTTTTCAACTGCGTGGTCTCCACTACCATGAAACCGGAACAGGCGCACTTGCTGATACAAGGACTGCAAACTCTGCTGGACAAAGGGGCCATAGAACATGTTCCCCTCGGTCTTAGATGGCCATCCAGCACAAGGGGTCTGGAGAGGCGATCATTTCGATTGGCACATCAATTGTCTAGAATTGATGGCTGTATTTCTGGCTCTGAAATACTTCCTTCGGCAGTTAAGGGACTACCATGTCATGGTGCGGGTGGACAACACTGCGGTAGTCGCTTATATAAATTGTCAGGGTGGACTGCATTCGCGCTGTTTGAACAAACTAGCGCAGAAGGTTCTGCTTTGGGCTCAGGACAAGTTCCTGTCCCTCAGGGTGATTTATATTCCCGGACGCATGAATGTGGGAGCAGATTTATTGTCCAGACAGGAGGTCCTACACAGCGATTGGAAGCTCCATCCCGATGTGGTCAGCCAGATCTGGGAAAGATTTTACGAAGCAGAGGTGTCCCGTTTACTTCTCGCTGACTCCTCCAGCCCCCTGGTTCTCAGTCTGGTTCTCAGAAATAATATTTCTCCTTGATGGCTTGCCCTGTGCGATACCGAACAGGAGCAGGGGACGATATTCCATCCTCGGCCTGAGTTATGGAATCTTCATGTTTGGCCCCTGAGGGGGACAGGCTAAGAGATGCTGGACTTTCAGCTGATGTTATAGAGACTATTCCGAGTGCTAGGGCTCCCTCCACTAGAAAAATGTAGGCCCTTAAGTGGTGCATCTTTGAAAGGTGGTGTACTATACATCATGCAGACCCATTCCACTGCCAGATTGTTTCAGTGCTGGAGTTTCTGCAGGAAAAGCTGTCAGCAGACACATGTCCTGCTACTCAAGAGTATTTGTGGCCGCCATTTTGGCTTTCCATGCTTTTGATTGACCACTTCATTCGAGGAGTTCCCTCATGGGATAGCCGTGGTCCTTGAGGGGCTAGTCGACAACCCCTTTGAATCACTAAAGTCAGCGCTGGTCAAGCTTCTGACTCTAAAGATGGATTTCCTTATGGCTATCTGGTCACTAAAGGGGATTGGGGCTTCGCAGGCTCTGTCGGTTTCACCATTCTGCTTAGACTTTGCCTATTACCTCTAAAACACCCCGTTCAAAAAGTTTCACAGTGTTCGTCAGAGTTTCTTTAAGCTTCTTATCATTACTGGTTAACTCCACGTCAAAACGCTCGGCAATCTGCAATAACTCTTCTTTTTTGTGCATCTCTCCAGTAACATTTCTGAAAGAAACGCAAAGAAATCTTTGACTACCAAAGACATTTTTGGTAAAACGGGAGTTAGGCTAACACTAAACAAAACAACAGCAAGCGCACACGTGAGAACGCCACTATACAATGTTGAGACTACAAATCCCATAAGCCACTTCGCCAGAGATCGTCGCAGCATAACACGCTCCTGTTGTAAACCCCGCCTAGTTACAAGATAGATGAAAACTTACCACAAGTCGTTCCCACATCTTCTTCATACTCTTGGCAGGCATAACAAACAACACGGACATGAAAAGCAACAAAGTGTCACCTTAAATGAAAATGAGAGACTTCAGTTCAGTTCCTGAGTATAAACAAAACTAACTAAACCTACCTAATCTTTAAAGGTGTACCGGGTTCAAGGCGGCATTTAAACGCTAAACTCAAGGACAATAGGTACATTTAAATCAAAAGCATACCCCTGACAGAGATTTAAAACCTCCGCCCAGAATAACCTTCAAAAATAAGAAAGGCAAAACAACAAACAAAATAACAAACAGTGCCTCGATGGAAGGATTGTAAATCCTTACACACTCTAAATACCTGAAGTCTTCTCATTTACACAGGTGAACACTAAAAACGTTATACACGTACTTACACATGTAGCAATTCAGGACGAGCCTCCAATTTTATGTTTTACGGCCAGCTCGTTTCAAGCCTCATCATAAAAGAGGGATCAAACACCAACGTTTAATCAATACAAATTGTTTTATTTATTTATAATTTTTTTTAATTTTTTTTTTAAATCAAGCCTATTTTGCGACCTCACTCCAACTATCTTCCAAAAGTTAAATTTTCGACTGTATAGCCGGTTATCTTCTGGTTACTTTTAGGTTATTTAAGCCAAGTTTTTGGCATGTTTGCCACACGTGTTCACAACCGGTCAAACAAAGACATTTTCCCCATAGCTCTTAAATCAAGCACAGCATCTCATTCCCGCATTTTCAGGGAACAGGGTTACAGTCAAGTAACCCGAGACGTTCTTCTGGATTTAGTTTGTCTCAGTTTTAACTGTTTCTTCATGTAATCCCAGATGGACTCAATGATGGTGAGATCAGATCTCCATGTGAAGCACCGGCTGTTGTCAAACTCCTTGAGCATACAAAAATTATTTATTACAATTAATGTGAAAATGTAAACTGATATTTCCTACAGACACACTACAGCAAAAGTTATAAATAACTGGCTTAAAACCCTTTTTGGGGGTAAAAATACTAACGTGCCTAAGACTTTTGCACAGTACTGTATATAAAGTATATACAATATATATATCTGTCTGTTCCTCTTATTTACAGTGTCAGAAGTGAATATTATACTGTTGGGTAAGACTGGAGCAGGAAAGAGTGCATCAGGAAACACCATCATAGGTGGAGATAGAAAATTATTTGAAGAAGGTAAATATTCTGTATCTATGACCCGAATCTGTAAGTCACAACAAACAGAGGTGGGTAGACAAAAAATCACTGTGATCGACACTGTAGGACTCTATGATACACCAGCAGAGTTCACATACGATCAGCCCAAAATCGAGCAGATATTTGATTGTTCACGTCATGGTTTTGATGTGTTTCTGCTGGTGATCAGACTCGGGGTGAGATTCACAGAGGAGGAGAAAAACGCTGTGCAGTGGATCCAGAAGAATTTCGGAGCAAAGTTCCTAAAACATAGAATAGTGCTCTTTACGCATGGAGATCAGTTAGATGAGCCCATAGAAGCTTATCTGAGTAAATCTGAAACACTGCGGTCAGTAGTTGAACAGTGTTCAGGAGGTTTTCATGTTTTTAGTAACAAAGATGAAGATCGATCTCAAGTCACTGAGCTTCTGAAAAAGATTGAGTCTCTGAGGATGATGAATAGCTACATGAGATACGAAAAGAAGGACTATAAGGAAACTCAGGATGAAATCTCACATAAAATAAATAGTAGTACTGTAACTGTAGCAGCAACAGGAGGAGGAGGGGGGGGAGAATTTCCTATAATAATAGCAGCATTAGGAGGAGCAGCAGTTGCAGCTGCTGGACTGTGTATTTTTTTGGTAAGGAAATAAACCCATAGTTAGAAAGATAAAAAGGATTTGGACAAAGTGAAATTGTGCTTAAAAACAGTAATACAATATGAACCAACATATTTGAATATATTTCAATACATCAGATTAGCCTTGTAAACATTAGAACAATGATCTCCAAAGAATAAGTGTTTGATAAAAGAATATTTGCAAGTTAAATATATATCCTACTTTTCTAATCACAAGGTGGAAAATGGACCGAACATTTCAATTATTCAATCATTTAATAAATAAATATTTTCTAAACAAAATAAATTAACACATCATTCATGAAACTTTTATAAATATATACTAGTAAACTCTAAAAAAAAACAAAAAACAAAGGTCCTTACTTAAAACTCTCCTCCAGATTCACAAACACATCATAAACCTTTGATTAAACAATTGTAAATTAATGAGTTGTAATATTTTTGTAAATAGCTCACACCTGCTCTTTAATCCACAGCTACATAGATTACATGTTCAGGAATGCAGTCGAATCTTTGGACTTCGTTTTTTGGTTTGACTTCTGTACATTGCAAATATACAAGGTATTGTGTGGTTATCCTGGTGCAAATTCACACAATCAGCAAGGTGCATGCAAACAATGCTATTTTTGGACAGCGATACCAGTGACGTCAAGGGGTCAGAATAAACAAAAGATGGAGTTGAAAGAGTAACGTTTTACTGTGCCAAAGCGTTTCGGCGCACAGGCCTTCATCAGGGCTAAAAGATTTCAGGTGTGTGTAGGTTCCTTTAAATACAAACAGAAAAAATTCAAACTAATGGAGAAGTTGGATGAAGTTGGATTCATCAATAACCAAAACAAACATATACAATACACACCTTTATGAACAACTAAATGTAAAAAATGTTACTATAAAAATTCTTTTAAGACCAGTTCTTCATTAATCCCAGTGGGAATTTTTTTGTTCTAAATTTTTCTTTTCTATATTTTTTCTAATTAGATCAGTCACCTCCTCTTACTGGAATTTTTATATGTTCAATACCAAAAAATAGAAAGGAAGACACAGGATGATTGCATTCTTTAAAATGTTTTGCTACAGGTTTTGTTATATCACCTCTTTTAATCGAGCTCCAGTGTTCTGTGATGTGGTCCCTTAAACGACGGGATGTCGGGATTTACAAGGACACTGGATTAAATATATGACATTTGTAGTATTGCATGTGATATGTGTATATCGTGTTTGTAAATAAGGTGTTCAAAACATTTAATATTCTTGGTGTATTGGCAATCACCACATTTAAAATTTCCAAGAGGGATTGTTCCTGTAAGAGTCTTAATTGTGGATCTTTTGGGGAACAAGCCCTAACTAATTTCTCCTTAATATTTCTGACTCTTTTGTGAGCAATAAATGGAGGGTCTTGAAATGTATCTTTTAGGGATGGGTCATCTTGTAAAATAGGCCAATATTGTTTCACAGCCTTACATATATTAAAGGTTTTTGGAGCATATGTAGTGCAATATATAATACCTGACCTTGAAGATGTCTTCTAGCATTTGTTAAAGTTTAGACAACCTTCACGACTTCCAGTGGTGTAATGTAACAAAGAAGTAATACTTCAGTATTTTTGGGGGGAGAATCTGTACTTTACTTGAGTTTTTTATATTTCTGTCAACTTTTACTTTTACTCATACTAAATGTATACTTTTACTGCATTTCTTAAATAAAATGTATACTTTTACTACATTTCCCCAAAGCATTTCGTTACTTACTACAAAATGAAGCCGGAAGAACACAGACTGCAAGGAAGCATGTGCAAACAAGTGCTCGCACAACCACAGTTCATTTTCCGGGATGCATCCGTTGCTGAAGAGGCTGAGAAGGGTCTGCTGTCATTATACAGAACGAGAGCGGACTCTAGAAGTTAAAAGCTCTTAATCCAAGAGTAACACCCCAGTAGCCAGTGCTAAACCTACAGCAATGACCCCAACAACTGCACTGACATTTGTTCTTTTGGTTCTGTACATTTAAATTAAAGGGGCATTCATTAGTTTTCTAGCTAGCATTAGCATCATTTTTTTGTGTACTTTAAGTAGCTACCAATACCCCTTTAATGTTATTTAGACTTTTTATTGAAATCTACCCTTGCGGAAAAAAAAGAAGTTTATTAAAGTGTTCTATTCTTTTAAACTAAAGATGAGAAAGTATACTTTTAGTCTACTTTTTATATACTTCTCAGAAATATACTTTATGTACTTCTCAGAAATATACTTAAAATTGCACTTACGTATACTTGACTTATACTGACAGAAAGGACTAAGTATATTTAGCCTGTACTTGTACTCAATCTTTTGATCAAGATGTGCTTAAAGGATTAGTTCACTTCAAAATGAAAATCTCCTGATAATTTACTCACCCCCATCTCATCCAAGATGTTCATGTCTTTCTTTCTTTAGTCGAAAAGAAATTACGTTTTTAAGGAAAACATTCCAGGATTTTTCTCCACATAATGGACTTCAATGGCAACCAACGGTTGAAGGTCCAAATCAATGCAGTTTCAAAGGAAGGGCTTCAGAGGCTCTGCACGATCCCAGACGAGGAATAGGGTCTTATCTAGCCAAACCATCGGCCATTTTCAAAAAAAAAAAAAAAACATTTATATACTTTTTAACCTAAATTGCTCATCTTGCGCTGCTCTGCGACGCAATCACGTCGGAAAGGTCACGCTAGATGTAGGCGGAAGTACCGCCGCCGTGTTTACAAAGCGCTCATGCGAAGACTAACACAAACATCCTTTAGCAAAAAAAGGTAAAACAACGATGTCAGACGATTTTGAAGTTGAAGATGGAGTTTTTTTTTGTAAAGGCCGTTTGTATTAGTCTTTGCACGTTTGCTTGGGGCGGTACTTCCGCCTACGTCTAGCGTGACCTTTCCGACGTGATTACATCGCAGAGCAGCGCAAGATGAGCAATTTAGGTTAAAAAGTATATAAAGGTTTTTTTTTTTTTTTGAAAATGGCCGATGGTTTGGCTAGATAAGACCCTATTCCTCGTCTGGGATCGTGCAGAGCCTCTGAAGCCCTTCCTTTGAAACTGCATTGATTTGGACCTTCAACCGTTGGTTGCCATTGAAGTCCATTATGTGGAGAAAAATCCTGGAATGTTTTCCTCAAAAACTTAATTTCTTTCCGACTGAAGAAAGAAAGACATGAACATCTTGGATGAGATGGGGGTGAGTAAATTATCAGGAGGTTTTCATTTTAAAGTGAACTAATGCTTTAAAAGTGTAATTAAGTTTTCTAAGTATACTTGGCTTGTAGTTGTGTTTACTCTTTTGATGGATTAGCCTATTAAATATACTTTTGTCACATAGTTTTACATATAGTCTTATAAACATTGTTTGAAAGTACTGATTTTCAAAAAAAAAAAAAAAAAAAAAGATATGTTCCCAATTCTGGTCGTATAGGATCAATGAATGAAATGAATGAATGAGTCCACTTAGTGTACATAGGAATTTACGTCAAATCTACTTGACTATTTCCCTGCCATTGACTGAATTTTCAGGCTATCAGTGTTTTCACTGTTATACGGTATGATACATCTTCTAGTACAGAATCTACGGATCAAAACACAGGTAAAGAAGAAGCAGAAGAAACAAAAGAAGCATTGCTCATGCAAATGTCATATAGCGCGATCATTAAACATTAAACAGCCTAATGTTACTGAATGAAATGTGGACCCAGGACGAGCTCTAGGACTGTGAAGCTTTGGGGTGTTGATGGACTCCATCTACTCCATCTGCGTATGATTATCCTTCTGAATCCTATCGGGACGAAGTCTCACAAAAATGCAATTTTCTCAGCTTTTTGTTTAAAATGTTGCCTTTATTAATGAAACCCACATTCAAGTGTTGATAAAATGATGCATGAAGGTAGAATAAAATGTTTTTAAAATTACTTAAAGTGCAGTTAAAGATATATTTCATGTATAAAAAACTTAAAATAATACTTAAATAAATAGGAACATAGTAGTATACTGAAAGTGCAAAAATAATATATAAATAATAAACTGTAAGTATAAGATCCTTGGTTTTGACGCATTTGTTTCTTGAACAGATTTAAAATAAAATGCAATGTCCAAACCTTTGGTCAAAAACAAACAACAAAAATAAATAAAGAAAAAAACGTCTATTTCATTCACTTTACAAAACAATCCAATCTACCAGTTAGCATCTGGTTTAAAACATGCTTTTTTGGGCAGTAAATAATGGCGCAAACGCCAGTAAATTGACGAGTGCAAACCTTAGTAAATCACCTTACATGATTCATTTAAATACTCTCCTCACATTAATACTGCGTCTGAAAGGGAAACTCCTACAAATGCATATGCAAAATACGGAGTCCCTAAAGGGACATGGTGGTGGAAAAAATTTAGGAAGGGAGGGAAATCCCACGCAAAATTTTTGCATTCCCTTGCAAAGATATTTGTAAAAAATGACAGCTCAATACGTTAACAATTGAGAGGTTCATTGAGTTTTATTTTGAACTTGAGCTATAGTATAAAGAAATACAGTCAGTGCTTAGTTCAAGGAGTTCAGTAAAGGTAGCAATATATTCAAACTTCCCGGATCAATAACTCGTGAGCTAAACGATGTTAAAACACAAATTACACCTCTTTAACGTAGACAACGAGCTAAAACCTAATTTTCCTCAAAACGAGCCTTATAATATGAGAGACAAGTACGAAGGGACCGTCTGCAAAGTGCAAAACCCGAAAAGCGTTACTACAAAAAGAGTCATTAACTTCAATTTTAAACACTGTAGTGTCTCCAAATTCTGTTAACACAATAATGGTCTCCTACTAGTCATACTACAAGACTTAGTTTGATAAAATTTGCTTTTGCGTCATTTTTATGATTTTTTTATTATGAAAAATATTCAGCTGCACACTGAAATGCACTGGACTGTCACCAAATTCAGTTCACATATCACTGCTCTTCTATTGGTTATACTACAACACTTAGTTTGGCAAGTAATAGCACATAAAATTAATAAAAGTATACAAATAAAAAAATAAAAGTAATAGCACATAAGTAGGCCTATTCTTTACACAAATGATGTTGTACCCAGATAACATACTACAGTAGTTGCAACCATAGCTTTCACATAATGATTGCTTACTGAATTTGATGGCATTACACGTATAACAGTTAAGTTATTTAATATTTTTTCTAATATAGGATCCTTTAGTCAGCTGATTGATGGCTAAGCCGGTCTTCATTGGAATGGATGGCACTGATAGTGTAGTTTTTTCTTTGATATAAGTTATTTTATCTTTTTTATATTGACTGTTATTTTGGGCCGTGGGTCACCCTGAAGTTTGTACACCCACTGGTCTTTCTTTTGTTCCTCTGAAGATCTCAACTTTACATTTTTTTATTTTTCTTAATAAAACATTTATTGGAGCTATTCTTTGTTTGAAGTTATTTGATATATATATCTGATGACTGGGCTGGTCATGTTTCATTTTATTTTCATTTATTTCGACTTAACCCTGGATGGTCGTAAGAACCTGAAGTGACTCTGATTAACTCCAAATAAATCTCAGCTGTTCTTGTATGATTTTACGTACATCTCCTTGGTTGCTGCTACTACGAAGCATCAATGGGATCTCATTGCCAAGGCATTGGATATACAACGACACATAGTGAAGACATCAAGAAGTGGAGAATGTATGGCACAACAGTGACAATATCAAGAACAGGGCGACAAAAAGAGAAAACCTACCTTCACTAAAGAGTCGCAGCTCTTTCTGGCACGTAGGGCCTACTAAGCCCGGCTAAACTGTGCTAAAAATATATCCAGTCTCCCAAAAACATGTGAAAATGTGTAATGGTCTGATGAGACCAAGGGCCAGATGGGAGTGGAAAGTTCAGTGCGTGATCTACTGACATTAAAAAACACAGATTGTGCGTACACGATCTACCAAAAGCAATGCAAATTAGCGTCTGGTTTAATGCTGCCTTCACGTGCTATTGCTATAATTATCATAAATACTAGTTTCCTAGTTGGACATGGATGCCCTCTAAATCAAGTTTGAATGCGATGAGCTCGTAATCACGACTTCAGAAGTGGGAAGTAGGAAATTTCCGATAGCATGTGAAGGCAGCATAAGACATGGTTTTTTGGCATAAAAAAAAAGTTTGTGCGGTCTTGTGCGGTCCCCCCTCAGAGACACCAGAGCCAGCGGCAGACGGCAGAAGGTCTAGCCGAGGAAAGGCTGCTCTCGGCGGGTTAATGAGAGCTGAGCACCCGGTGATCGACTGGATCTCCGAAAACGCCAGATAAAATTTTCAAATCGGCGCTCTCTTTATAAATAAACCACAGATTTGAGCTTTAAACAAGTGCATTCTTGCCTGAAAAAGTCTTAAAACTACATTTCGTGACACATTAACAGTAGTATTTTTAAATTACGCAGGTTTTCTCATCCGCTATTGAGGCTTGCTGGTTGGTGCGAGATGCATTCTGGGATACCGGTCTGTCTCAAGTCTACACAAGTCACCTCTCGATGCATCCTCGATAAAAGGGGCGGATCAAGGACACATCCGGGGATTTGAACTGTACTTGGCTAGATGTGAACTTTGAATTGGAACAGTACTTGGGCAGCGACTGATGACGATTCACAAGTCCACGAGAACACAAGTACAGACGAGAACGCATATTGAGAAACGGCCCTGGTCTAGGCCTTTAAAATCCAATTTTTTGAAGGTAGAGATTAGTGCCGTCTGTTGAGAGTATAGAAAGCAAACATGCAATACCCTGGTGTAACCACTAGATGCCTGTATAGCTCTCTATAGAGCGGCTTGTGAATTGCCTAGTTGTTTTTAGAAATAATTACATATTTTAATTAGGTGGAAGATTTGAATATATATTTAAACAATCTCAAAGACTACTTTTTGTCACGTTTTAGATATTTTTTATTTTTGTTAGAAATAGTGATTTGAAGTGTTAATTTATGCATTATGATTACAGTAAAACCTGAACATTGTGTTAGAAAGAGAACGCAAGGAAACATTTTGACACCCAATTTTTGATTCAGAATTTAATAATCACCCTGTGACACCACATCACGGCTGTGAGCTTTTTTCTGCATTATTACTGAATTATTACCACTTATCCTTTTCGAATCATGTCCTCAATTTTTTGAGTCCCCAAATTTCGACCATTCCAAAGAAGTGATTTTTAAAAATTCAAAACGTAAAATTCTCCGGTCAGAAGTGACGAAGACCTGCAACTCCCCGCCCCCTTTCTAGAAGAGGGCGGAGCTTCAAGAGCTCGTGTTAGCAGCTCTGATTACCTCATGCAGACACACACTGAAAATGTCAGAAACTGTTCAGCCTTTTGTGTTCAAACTGGAGTCGGACAATGATGGAAAGACAACATGTAGAATGAGACAGGACGTTTCTGAATGGATAGTTGATGAATTTATGAGTTAACTATCTTCAAGTCATCGATTAGCATATTCTGTCATGATAATCTTTAAAACCGCTGGTGTGAGAACTGTTGTCAGATGCACATAGCCAGAGAATATCTGCTGCATGAAGAGAGAACAGGTATAGTTTAGTTTAATTACGGTTATAACTTATGTTGTCATCTTGCTTTATGACATGCTATTGCATTTGTGTTCGTACTGTATTGCAATAAATGTGAAAGTCGGATGACAGCTTGAGCGACTCCCAAATGTGCTCGACTACAACAACTCTTCCTCTTCTCAACATGGCCTTTGATGCGTGTTCCCATCTCATCGTAGTCCCTACCAGCCTTTTGTTGTAGTCCTTAAAAAGCGATTTCTGTAAAAGAAAATATCTCCCTTTGCTTTGAACTTTGAGCGTCGTAACTTTGCAGATGTTGTTTATGCTCAAACAGCAACACTACACACTAACTCAAGTTAAACAAGTCAAATCATAATCAACCACCCCTTTAAAAGAGAATTTTGGTTTCTGTCCTTTGCCCAAACAAGATGCAGCAACAATAACCTCAGCCATTCTCAATCAGCTGACAAAGTGGGGTCTTCAAACGACCTTCCTGAAAGGTCAGGGCTATGATGGGGGCTCTACAATGAGTGGCATAGTGAGTGGGGTACAAAAGAGAGTCAATGAACTGGATCCCAGGGTACATCCATTGTAGGAGCCATGCACTTAATTTAGTTGTGGTGCATCTGATCTTCCTTAAGTGAGAAACACAATGTCATCATAGAAAAGATTGCAGTGTCCTTCTCAGCCACAGGGGCCAGACAGTAGAAGAGAAGGACAACCAAGAATATGATGTCAGACACATGATGGGGTAGCAGAGCAAACACACCGAGTGCTTTTGTGGGGAAGTTCACTGCTATGCTATGGAGACCATGGAGGCAGAAGGAACTATCATCTCTGGAAAGGCCAGTGCTCTCCGGCATAATATTAGAACATTTGAGACCATTACAGCTGCCACTGGGTTATATGCAATCTCTAACCAAACATCTGAAGGCTACCAACTAGGACATCACCACGGCATATGAGGAGGCAGGAAATGCACGGCAATCTGTGTGCATTCAGGTCGAAGTCCCCACCGGGATATAAAAACTTGAACACACACAAACACACACACTTACACTCTCTCTCTTTCTGTCTCTCACTCACACACTCACACTGACACACACACACACACACACACACACACACACACACACACACACACACACACACACACTCACACTGACACACACACTCTCTCTCTCTCTCTCTCTCTCTCTCTCACACACACACTCACACTGGCACACACACACTCACACTGACACACACTCTCACTCTCTTTCTATCTCTCTCTCACACACACACACACTGACACAATCACACTGACACACACACACTCACACCGACACACACTCTCTCTCTCTCTCTCTCTCTCTCTCTCTCTCTCTCTCTCACACACACACACACACACACACACACACACACACACACACACACACACACACACTCACACTGACACACACACTCTCTCTCTCTCTCTCTCTCTCTCACACACACACTCACACTGGCACACACACACTCACACTGACACACACTCTCACTCTCTTTCTATCTCTCTCTCACACACACACACACTGACACAATCACACTGACACACACACACACTCACACCGACACACACTCTCTCTCTCTCTCTCTCTCTCTCTCTCTCTCTCTCTCTCTCTCACACACACACACACACACACACACACACTGTAGCGTCTGTCATCCGGATGTGATGGTGTGGATGCTGTGGAATCTGCTGATGATGCTCACGATCATTGCGCAGGCGTTGCGCCGTTTGCGTACGCTCTCTTGCGTAAGTCTGTCGTGACTCGTGGCTCTCCTCACGTCTCTCATCCTCTCGGCTGAGTCCTGTCCTCCTCGCGACCTTACAGAGGTATGTTCAAATCTCAGACATTTCTCCTGCGCTAGATGTTAAATCGGTTGTGAATCTGATCGCCTGTAGTGTTTTAGTGGCTCGTGTGATTGGGACGCAGTGCATTAATGTCGCGAGCAGGGCCTGAATGCTAGAACTAATGCTTTTAATGCGCTCGCGGTGTTTGTGCATGAGCATCGAGGGCACGCTATCGTAATCAAATAAACACGTGCTTTTTAAATGCATGTATCCTGTTTGTTTTATTGCATGTTAATGGTTTTATTTAAATGCGTACGCGCACGTATGACTCTTGTCATTGTCTCACTGCGCAAGCAGACGACAAACCAAACGAAGTGTTGCAGTACTGTGTGAAAAGCATCGGAGTGATTCTGTGCTCATTTGTCCTCTGTCTATTCTGACAGTGGCCTAAAAACCTGCGCCACAGAGTCTGATGCATGCATGGATCTAGGGAGCGCGTGTTGATTCATGCATAGAATAGCATTTGCATGTTTTGTGTGCTTTCCTTCTCTTAGTGCTCTCCGGCTTATTCTTAGAGAAACATTCGCATGGATCACCTATAGTGTGTGTAATGGAATAGGCCTCGTTGGTAAAGTGTGTGTGATGGGAAATATTCATGTGTCCACCAACATTTGGCTGGTTTTGCTGTGTAAAGTAACCATCTTTTGAGAGGCTGCTCACTGCAGGGCCAATGGGTGAGGTTTGACGTCCAGCCCCGCCTCTCTGGATGTACTGGGTGGAGCTTGCTCCAGTCACACCCACAACCCTACTCCTAATCCTAATTAGGTCAAGCTCCACCCATTGGAGCTGGACCGTCAGACTCCACCCAGAGCTGTAGGTCATTTGGCTGTGCAGTGAGCACCTCCTGCATCTGATGAGCCGCTCCCTGTGTGACCTTGACGTGACCTCTGCCGGCTTCTATCCTGCTCACCTGACGCTCTCTCTGCATTGCAGACAATGGCCGTTCCTCCGACTTATGTGGACCTGGGCAAGTCTGCCAGGGACATCTTCACCAAAGGATACGGTATGAATTCATATGTTTTTATAATATTGCCAAGGCCATAACCATGTCATGAACATTGGCGGGAACCAACGATTTTTTGTTTCATTTATTGGTCTTTTAGTCTTTTTATTTAAAGGAATTAAAATAATTGAAGGATTAAAAGGGATTTAAGGGAATAAAGAAAAATAAAATAAGTTCTAGGTATAACTGAAGTTATGAAGTAATTGTTTTCACAGTAGCGTTATTTCCTCTTGATGGAAATATGTTGGGATTTTATTTCCATTGAGAGGTGCAATCCAGATCTTGTATTGATAATGCAAGAGTCAAGCACTCTGTCAAGTCTCCTCCAGCACATCCCAAAGACTTTCACTGAATTTAAGGTTTGAACTCAGATGTGAAAATGATCCTTCATGCTCTCTCCCAACCATTCTCTCTCAGTCTGAGCTGATGAATCTTGACATTGTTATCCTGGAATATGGCCATGATGTGTCTTCCTACATGGTTGTTTAAGAAATGAAAAGCTACACACCATCAGTTAGGGTTAGAAGAACTGTTGCCAAACATATAACATGATAGAAACATAAAAAAGCACTGCAATAATGATCTAATCATTGACTCTTCCGCATTTGCCTATTGAAATCCAAACAGACTTAAAAAATGTTTTATTTTATAGGGCTGCACAATATTGAAAAAACGTGATGTGCGATAACTCAATACATAATGCAATACTCAATATGGGATACGATAATGCTTTGTGTGTAAAATACATTTAAATTATATTTAAACTGAAAATGATATAACCAACATACATGTTTCATATTGTTTTTGTGTGGAGAAAGCATCCCTACTTCTGAAAGTGGTGTTTTACTGTAGCATTACTTAAAAAGTAATTCATTTTTTAGTTTACTCACCAGACTGATATACTATTTTATATATATATACCACCAAATCAGCTTATCGACTTTGTAAAATGGCACAGCTTTTTAAATATCTGAACGTACACTCTTAACATCAGTCAATCAAGCATTATATTATGATATTATGGTAACACTTTACAATAAGGTTTCATTAGTTAACATTAGTTAATGTATTAACTAACATGAGCTAACCATGAGCAGTACATTTGTTACTGTATTTGTTAATCATTGTTAACGTTAGTTAATAAAAATACAGCTGTTCATGGTTTGTTCATGTTAGTTCACAGTGCATTAACTAATGTTAACAAGATTTTAATAAAGTATTAGTAATTGTTGAAATTAACATTAACAAAGATAAATAAATACATTATAAGTGCAGTTCATTATTAGTTCATGTTAAGTAATGTAGTTAACTACTGAACCTTATTGTAAAGTGTTACCGATATTATGATAATCAAGCACTATTTAATGATAGAACTTTAGTAATTAGAACTTAAACTTAAACTATGTATGAATGCATATTTGTCATTATATCTGAACTTTGGACTGGTGGTGGTGCTTAAGATATTGTTGGTCATTCAGAGTTTCTGTAAAAAAAATAGATAATAGTAGAGATGCACCGATGTATTATTATCGGCTGATTTTTAATAAATTTACAACCATGAGGATATCGGCTATAGCATGAAAACGGCCGATATAACAAACCGATGGTTTATTAATGAACTGCGTGAAGGCACCGAGCTGTATAATGTCTGTTGCATAATCCAAGATTATAATGTAATATGCTGCTGTCTGCGTTTTAATATTAATCAAACAACAAAAGACCAACAAAAAAAATCGCTCACTACTCTTGACTAAATAACTTTTGTAACTTTCGTAAAGATTCATTTCTGCAATGCGGAAAACGCAGACGGAATCCAGTCATAAAAACAGAATTTACTGCATAACGCGGCGGAATGTCACGGAATTTGTCAAAGTTTTGATGAATAAATAAAAAGCAGGTCAGTACACTTAAATCAAATCGCAATATATACTAGTGTATGTGAATATTAAGCCGCAAAAAGAATCCTGAATCCTGCATGTTTCTGTGTGTCTCTGTGTGAATAAATGGCGCAGACGCGCGGTTTCATTTACCTCACACACAATTTCAAATAAGAGGGCAAGTGACAAATATCGCTATCGGTATCGGCCAATAATATTTTGTTAAAATCGGTATCGGCCCCAAAAAATCCTATCGGTGCATCCCTAGATAATAGTAATTATTATAAAAGATAATACTACTACTACTAATTCTACAACTAATAACAATATACAACACACTAAGGATTGATGAGCTGCTGGGTTCATGAATATTAATTAGGTAATAGATGAGCACCAGCCAATGAGATTGCCATTTGCGCATTAGCTCCTCCTACTACCGGAGAAGCCGGCATATCTTCTGCTTTTTCTTAAAAGCTGAATAATTGCAAATGAACTCCGTTATTTTGACAGGAATATGTGATATGCACATTTGCGATATTTCGATAATTCCGAAATATCATGCAGCCCTAATATATTTTATTTTTATATATATATAAAACACACACACTGATCAGGCATAACATTATGAAGTGAATAACACTGATTATCTCTTCATCACGGCACCTGTTAGTGGGTGGGATATATTAGGCAGCAAGTGAACATTTTGTCCTCAAAGTTGATGTGTTAGAAGCAGGAAAAATGGGCAAGCGTAAGGATTTGAGCGAGTTTGACAAGGGCCAAATTGTGATGGCTAGACGACTGGGTCAGAGCATCTCCAAAACTGCAGCTCTTGTGGGGTGTTCCCGGTCTGCAGTGGTCAGTATCTATCAAAAGTGGTCCAAGGAAGGAGCAGTGGTGAACCGGCCACAGGGTCATGGGCGGCCAAGGCTCATTGATGCACGTGGGGAGCGAAGGCTGGACCGTGTGGTCCGATCAAACAGACGAGCTACTGGAGCTCAAATTGCTCAAGAAGTTAATGCTGGTTCTGATAGAAAGGTGTCAGAATGCACAGTGCATCGCAGTTTGTTGCGTATGAGGCTGCATAGCCGCAGACCAGTCAGGGTGTCCATGCTGACCCCTGTCCACCGCCGAAAGCACCAACAGTGGGCACGTGAGCATCAGAACTGGACCACGGAGCAATGGAAGAAGGTGGCCTGGTCTGATGAATCACGTTTTCTTTTACATCACGTGGATGGCCGGGTGCGTGTGCGTGGCTTACCTAGGGAACACATGGCACCAGGATGCACTATGGGAAGAAGCAAGCCGGTGGAGACAGTGTGATGCTTTGGGCAATGATCTGCTGGGAAACCTTGGGTCCTGCCATCCATGTGGATGTTACTTTGACACGTACCACCTACCTAAGCATTGATGCAGACCATGTACACCCTTTTATGGAAACGGTATTCCCTGGTGGCTGTGGCTCTTTCAGCAGGATAATGTGCCCAGCCACAAAGCTAAAATGGTTCAGGAATGGTTTGAGGAGCACAACAACGAGTTTGAGGTGTTGACTTGGCCTCCAAATTCCCCAGATCTCAATCCAATCGAGCATCTGTGGGATGTGCTGAACAAACAAGTCCGATCCATGGAGGCCCCACCTCGCAACTTACAGGACTTAAAGGATCTGCTGCTAACATCTTGGTGCCAGATACCACAGCACACCTTCAGGGGTCTAGTGGAGTCCATGCCTCGACGGGTCAGGGCTGTTTTAGTAGCAAAAGGGGACCAACACAATATTAGGATAATTAGGTTATGCCTGATTGGTGTATATATATATACACACACACACACACACACACCATACACAGTCCATTTCAAACAGTTGGTGGAAACTTTTGACAGATAATTAAAGTGAATGTGTAATTCCCTGAGATATTGAGATCCTCTCAAAAGTGTGAAACAAGCCTCAGAGGATGTTCAGTTCAGTGATGTGTTCAGACAGTGTTGCTTTACAACATCGACGGCGTAACGCTGTGATTTATGGCCACTGATAATTTTCATGCAGTCAGATCACACATCGATCGCTCTTCATGTTGTTTTGTGTTAGTGATATTTGTCTTTGTCATTCGCAGGTTTTGGTCTTATCAAGTTGGACTTGAAAACGAGGTCAGAGAATGGATTGGTAAGTGGATTTCAAGTCATAGACATAAACAGCGCTGTTATACCGCAGAGCCTGATAAGATATTGACGTGATTTCTGTTTAAATGTCCATTTCACTCACAGAATCATACCGTTGGACAAACAGTTGAAACGCTGCCTATGTGAAGTTTTAAAAAGCCAAAATGTTTCATGTTTTTCTTTTTTTTGCCTATAGGAAGTCAGGAATCTGCTCTGAAGTTAATGCAGACACTAAAAAATGTATAGAGCACTTGACTTTTTGACTGTTTACTCGTGGTTAGTATGAGCTGGTAATGTCTGGTACACTCAAACCTGCCGTCAGCAATGAAAGGTAATAAATGCATGTTAAAACTGACATGGCATTTGGTGTGACAGATGATCTCTTTAGTTTAGGGCTGGATGATGACGCTGATTTCACGAATCGATTTCATTCTGGTTCACAAGCTCTTGATTCAATTCAGATTTTGATTTGATATATGTGTACACGTCCATTTAAGGAAGGCAGTCTCTCAGCTGAAGCTGTAAACCGGGACCCCTGGCAGCTCGCACATTACTATAAATTAACAACGGTTTATATTTAAGTGCTTTATTTGGATATAATTATCAACACTCAAATAAAACTGAGTTGTTTACAGACATTTGAATTGCACATAAAGCAGTTTATATATTTAATGATACAATCGTTTCTACTTCAATTAGTTTGTTGAAGTATAGACATTAAAACGATCTGTTTTCATGACAGTTTTATAGTTAATATAGTGCATATGTAATATCAGGGCTCCAGACTAACATTTGCCATGAAGTTCTTATGGAATTTCTGTTGTTTTGAATTAATAAATGCAGTTACTAATAATATTATGTGCATTTTTTGGTTTTTGGAAATGCACATTTGAGAGTAAAGCAATGAGCTTGAGTTAAGATGCAGATGAAATGAACTTTTATTAACAACAGTAATGTGCAAAAATCTAATTTTTATAGGGAAAAACTTACAGTAAGTATCCTACTCTTATTAAATGTCTTATGAACGCCATATGAACACAAGAATACAGGTCTCATCGCATCCGCTCGTCAGAGAAAGTGTTAACACCAGTACGAACTGATCTATGGACTTTTAAGATATCAGCTAACCTAGCTAGTTCTTTTTATTGTTGCTGTTTTATTTAGTTTTAATATTTGAATGTTAGTGAGAAGAAAATAAAGGCATCTTGAGTATAGTGGCTTAATTTTTATTGCTAACTATTGATGGCTTTTCTGATGTCATGTGACATTGTTTACAAGCTGTTTTACTGACGTCTTTCTGCGGTTGAAACGCATTTTCATACTTGTTCTCACTGATTGGTGTTTATCATATGTTCTCCTGCTACTGTAGGAATTCAAAAGCTCGGGCTCGGCTAACACAGAGACCAGTAAGGTAGCAGGAACGCTGGAGACCAAGTACAAGTGGGCCGAACACGGCCTGACGTTCACCGAGAAGTGGAACACGGACAACACTCTCGGCACGGAGATCACTCTCGAAGACCAGGTGAGAGACCTGAAAAACTGACCCAGTGCACATGAAATACACTTGATGTGATATGAGTTACAGTCTTGTCTTTTAACATGAATGCTGCTTTATTTTCCTCAGTTGGCCAAAGGGCTGAAGTTGACATTTGATTCCTCCTTTTCTCCAAACACTGGGTATGTGTCTCGTTCACCACGTCTGTGCTCCAGTACAATTAATGCAGGTGTAGACGACATTGGGCACTTTCAGGATAGATGTGATATATCATCGCTGTCGTGTAGAAAACTTGTATGTCCAAAACCACTACGCTTTTTAGCAAAAGTGGAAAAAGCATTGTAGTTTTTAAATGATTAAACACTGTGTTGTCACACTGTGTGTATATATATATATATATATATATATATATATATATATATATATATATATATATATATATATATATATAACATATTCAAACAACTAGTTCTTTATTCACCCTGGCATTGTAAACGAGCAGAGACGATCCAAAGTGTGTGCGGCACTTCATTCAAGATTGAGGCGGGTGGAATTATGAGGTTTTACTGAGAGTTATGAGATTCATTAAAATATGGAGGTACAAGGTTTCCACCTGAGAGCAGCGATATACAGCATATAATAAGAGGGATGTTGTGGCTTTTGGATGTGAGTGTAAAGTAGGGCTGCACAATTTGAGGAAAAAAAAAAATGCTTTTTATTTAATTGATTTTTTAAAAAAAGGCAAATTTTTCTGCACAATTTGGCCAAAATTGTGATTTATATCAATATGGCTATATAAAAAATAGTTACGATGATGATGATGATAATAATAGTAATAATTATTATTACTAAATAAAAATATAAAAGTGACTAAATACAAATATTACTATATATAATATTTCACTGTAAAATAGAAAAATAATGGGTTGAAAAAGTGAAAAAGGGCTGTCTTAATTTCTTCATTTTTTTAAACAATAAACCATTAAACTTATTTTGACTGAAAATTGCAGGGAGCTCTTAAAGCTTCTCTTTTATTTTGCTTTTTAATAAGCACTTGTCAAGTTTGTGAAGATGTTCGGTGCATGTTTCGTTCACAAAGCATGTTAAAGCAGATGCTGATGGAGTTTGTGAGAAGCAGCATTTGATACGCTAAAAACGCTGACGGATCACAAACTGCTCGCGCATAAATGAACACGGTGCCACGCTTCACTCTGAAACACGCAGCGCATATATTTCATTAAATCACAGCCTTTGCGATTCGATAATTTCAGTAAGTCACATCACAATTTTGTTTTTATTCTGATTAATTGTGCAGCTCTTGAATCAGGTCTGCTTCAGTAGTGTTAAACAAACACATGGAAATCAAGTAGTATATCAACTCTAGTTGAGGACTTCCTCATATTAACCCTCTGGTACTGTTCGCGTGTCAGGCAAAAATGACAGAATTTTTTTTTACTTCAATGAAATGATTGTACTATATTTTAGTTCGATAATATTTTTAATTTATATATTTTGTATTTTTAGGGGATTTTATGGTACTAAATTATATTTATGCAGTAGTTATGATCCATTTATTCACTTTTTGAGCATAGACCTAAAAAATTAAATTTCCAACTTAAACTGTCATAATAAATCTTTAATGCTTTGGATCACAGACTGAAGTTTGGTCTTTTTTTTTTTTTTTTTTTTTTTTTTAAAGACGACACTTGGCAGATTATTGCTGAAGTGAACTTGTTATAAAATGTATTACATTTATTCTCAAATTTTATTACATTTATTATGAAAAATGCACAAAAATTTTTATATGGAATATATATTTTCCAAAACATGTTTTACTCTAAAACTGAGAGAAAATTAAAGCCATAAATCTAAACAAGTTGTGTTTCCAAATTTGAGGTTGATATCTCAAAAAATGAGCTTTAGTCAGATTTTGTTTGGCTGCAGTACCAAACGCTTCCACTACATGAGATCCGTCTCCCATTTATTTCCAATGACCGCGAACAATACAAGTGGGACTATTTTTTTCAGGACCATTTAAACTTTTCAAATCATGTCCATGTTTTTTCCCCGCAAGTGCCAAAACCTTTACCAAGTTTCGTACCATTCCCGAAAAAAGGAAACGTAAAATTTTCCAAAAAATGACAGAACAGCACCAGAATGTTAAGTGTTGTTGTGTCACACAAACGAAGCACAGAATCACCAATATATTTCTGAATACATGTCCTATGACTTTTCGCTGGCTTCCCCTAGCAAGAAGAGCGGGAAGATCAAGAGCAGCTACCAGCACGAGCACATCAACCTGGGCTGTGACGTGGACTATGATATCAACGGCACCGCGGTGCATGGAGCCGTGGTCGTGGGCTTCGAGGGTTGGCTGGCCGGGTACCAGATGACCTATGAGGCTGGCAGGAACCGGATCTCCCAGAGCAACTTCGCTGTCGGCTACAAGACCGAGGAGTTTCAGCTCCACACAAATGTGTACGTACTAAACGCAGTATCTTCATCAGTGAGATATAGAGTGCTGTTTTTCCAGTCTCAAGGTTAGACGGGTGGGTTATTTATATATACGTTTATTCCCTGGCGATTGGATTTGTCAAGGGCTTTGCAGCAGGAAGGAGCACACTAATGTCACTGCTTGCTTCTTTATATCATTGAGGCTCAAATAAAAGAGCTAGTTCTGTGCAGTTGTGTTTAGGGCTGCATGTGACGAAGACTCATGCACTAAAGCCCCGTGTACACCTGGTATTAAGATGCGTTTTGGTCGATTGGATCACAGGTGTAAACGGGTCTGAAGCGTTTTGAGCTTGTCCACTTTCGATCAATTCCAGAGGTAGTTAAAAACACATTGGACCGGATTGCTTTCGTAGTGTAAACGCTCATGTGCTCAAATGCACTGGAACAGCCTCTAAAAGACGCCCTACTCTCCTCCTACTGACCTAATGCTAAACATTATGGGATGAGCGCTAGCCAGACGGGATTTAAACTCTTGGCTGGAGACCCACGTTTGGTTTGAGGATGAGAAACGTCCCAAGCACAATGTTCTCTCTCCATTCCTGATTTCTAACACACACTCACAGCGTTCGGTTGGTCTTGTGTCTGTCAGAGCAGAAACTAAAGCTGATGCTCTCCGTGTGTTTCTCCGCCGTCTCCGGTCGTGTTCATATGTAAATTACATGAGCTTATTTTGTCCATTAGATGGAAAGATCTGAAAAAAACACCCACCATAGACCCTCCCCTCGAAGAAATCAGGACAGAAGTGGCTGAAAGTGGACAAAAGAGACGGATTAAAACACCAGGTGTAAACGGGAATGTGTCTCCCTCGTCTACTTGTGATCCGATCCACCAAAACACATCTTAATACCAGCTGTAAACAGGGCCTAAGAATGGACGACCTTCATCAGTGCGGTCACTTTACAGTAAAAACATCCCAGATAGCACACGTACGTCTCCAAGATGTCTAAAGAGCGCTTTGTCAAATAACAAAAGGTTGTTGTTTTGTGTTGTGGTGTTTTTTTTCTAGAGCAGTCTGTTTAACTTATCAATTTAGTGCTGTTTACTGTTTTAAAAAGCTAAGTTTTGAATGTAAAAGATTAAAAAGATGTGTCTCGATGTGTTTTTAAATCGCAGGAATGATGGAACAGAATTCGGCGGCTCCATTTACCAGAAAGTGAATGAAAACCTGGAGACGGCGGTTAATCTGGCCTGGACCGCCGGCAACAGCAACACCCGCTTTGGCATCGCTGCCAAGTATCAGATCGATGCCGACGCTTCCTTCTCGGTATGTGTTGAGTAAATAAGTGAAGTTAGCATTGACACATTTAAGTTTTTATATTCGACCCAGGTTTTCTTTCACTGATCAATGCAGTCATTTGTTGGCACTTATAGGCATAATAAAGGCACTGAACAAACCCTCACCACTAAAGGGCCATTATACTCGCTGGAGCGGCACTCCTCAAAGTGAAAGCACAAACATCATTTAAATCACCATATCATGTTTTTAGTTTCAGTAGTGTCCGATGATAATTCAAAGGATTTTAGATGGTTTCTTCTTATAATGTAAGTGCATTAATAGAGAGAAAGTCTGTGTGTGCACGGCTTGTTTGTGTAAGAGATCCAACCAATGCCTGCACTGGGGCGTTTCTAGGATTTTTATTTTAGGGGGGCTCAGCCCCCAATGAGGGTATGATTAAAAAAAATGGTAACACTTTAGTTTAGGGTTCAATTCTTACTATTAACTAGTTGCTTATTAACATGCATATTACTAAGATATTGTGTGTTTATTAGTATTTATAAAGCACATATTAATGCCTTATTCTGCATGACGTTACTCAACATCCCGTAATCCTACCCAGGGCCGTAGGCAGAGCCTTATAATCACTGAGTTCCCAAATATGAGCTAGTTAGGAGGGTTTGGGGGCCCCCGAGACAATTTTGATTCCTCTGGTCTACATATGTGCATTTTAAAATGTTTTAAAGGCCAAAGCATGGATAATAGCTTTAAAACCATGTCAGTGGGCAGATTATTTGTCTCTCCTCACCTCCATATCTCTCTTTTTCTCTGTTTTTATATTGCTCTGTCTCTTCCCCTCCTAAAGCTGAGCTTTGACTGATCTAGTCTTTTCATTTTCGTCTGTCAGTGAAGAAAGTAAACATAGGGTCAACTGATATTTAGTCATTTTCTTAGACACATTAATATACCGAAGGCTACCCATGTGTGAAATTCATTCACAATATGTAGGCTACACATTCATTATTAATATTATGCCTAATACAGGGCTTTATAATCAAAGAGGTCCAAAATTTGAGCTAGTTAGGAGGTTCAGGGGCTCCCCCGAGAATTCTGATTTCTCTGCTCTACATATGTGCATTTCAAGATGTATGAAGTCCAAAAATGGATAAGAAATGGCTTTAAAACCATGTCAGTGGGCAGTAGATTATTTGTCAGTACCTGTTCTCTCCTCATCTCCATCACTCTTTCTTTTTCTCTCAGTCTCCTGAAGGCTACTAATTGTATTATATTAGTTCACAATATGTACACATTCATAATTAATCTTATGCCTAATCTGGCTTCGTTAATGTTACTAACGTTACTAACATTGCTGACCTAAAGCAGCTGTCAAATAGGAAATGTTTAGTTTAGCTACTTTCATGTTATCTCGCACTTGACTGTTAACTGAAGCGTTGTCGCGCTGCTAAAACTCGTGCTCAGCAGCTTCTGTGAACGTAAAGCCTGCCTACTTTGATGCCTACTCTCAAATATTTTGACATTGACGAGCGGTGACCGACCAATGAGGCTCAGATGAACACACACCTTGTCCTCTGCTCGCCGCCGCTGTGGATTGAAAAACACACTGATTAACGCAAAGACGGGGCGACGGCGGCAGGCTTCGGAGGTTTCATATGTTTTAAAGGGGACTGAAGCGATCACGAGTCCATATTACAGAGTTAATCTCAGTTTTTAGGGGTGCTGAGCAGAAGGGCCTAGTGACGCCCATGGCCTGCATTGAAAGCGTGAGTGTACTGTGTGGGAATATACAGATATACGTTTTCTTCACAATACATGTAACACACATGTAAATGAATATGTGAATCGGATTGCAATGTTTAGGGTTCATATAAACAGAACTTTCAGAATGAAAATGATTTGATCGATTAAAATGAGTGCATGTAAACATAGCTAGTTTGAATAGTAGCAGCCTACACTGTAAACCCGAATAAGTTGGCAAAACTCAAAAAAATTGAGGTAATCAGTTACATCAAAATGTTTAAGTTCAAAGTTTAAGCAAGCAGAACTTGCAGATTTATATTTTATACTCATACACTTTAATTACTCTTAACTTGTAATTCTTTAGTAAGCTAATTCATACATTTATCTTTGAAGTAGTGGAAACTTGACTAGCTTTAACTAGTTAATTCAATAAATGCTAACTTGCTAATTGATAACGCAATCGCATCAGACACTTGCTCACAGCTGATTGGTCCAATTTCAGTTTCTTACCCAGAACATAATGAACAACACTAAAAGCCAAGCCACTTTCATGGCGCCTAAAACCCAGGGTTGGCACAAACTAAACTGAAACACACCTGGCTATCCACCTAAACCGGCTTCATGGTATAGGCCTTTGGTCTTCCTGACGTTTGTGCAGGTCAAACCTGTGTGACGATGCTGTCTTTACAGTCCAGCCGGTCATGAAAGATGAGCCCAAGGTTTCTGAAAGGGCTGAAATCCAGATTATATTTGTTTTCTGTGACTGTTTTTCCACTCACACACTTTTTGTCTGTCTTACAGGCCAAAGTGAATAATTCTAGCCTCGTCGGCCTGGGATATACTCAAACCTTGAAGCCCGGTAAGTGTATATATAGAAGTAAATGATGTGCAGTAAGTTTAATAAACCTGTTTAAAACGCCTATGCAGCCGTTTAAACCAGGCGTGTCCAAACCTGCAGAGTTGAGCTCCAATCCTAAACTAACCAGCTGAACCAGATCAAGGTCTTGAGGATTGCTAGAAATATTTAGGCAAGTGTGTCTGGCAGTGGCGGATCCAGGATTTTTTTCTTGGGGGAATTTAACAGTTCAGAGGGGGTGCTAAGATTGCTAAAGATGCTAAATTTAAGTTCATTAATAACTTCAATATTCTGCATTTATTGCATTTTATTTCATTTTCAGTTTTACCTTAAACCATTTACAAGGTCTCACTGTAAAGTGTGCAGTTATCAGACCTGCCAACCTGTACGCATTTTGCGTAGCAGGTACGCATTTTGACATAAAAGTATGCTGGTACGATTCGTCACTCTACACTACGCAAAAACCTGGTGACAACCTGTGCACGCGCTGTACTCAAATCAAGCAACAGCAAAAGATGAAGAGTTCGACCAATCATAGCACTGGGTTCATTCCCCAGATAACAAGTGGGGATGATTGACAAATGCGTAAGGCCTAACATTAAAAAGAGACTGCAAAAGAGTATTTATTTTGTATGAAAACTAGCATGTTAGTTACTTATGTATTAAAAAGTACTGTTGTCTCAGTGCTACGCGAGCTCTAGCAAACACAAACGCGCGCGACTCAGTGGTGCTGCATCAGGAAAATCTGCCACTGTCACTTTAAGAGCTGCACGGATCCAATATACTGTTAAACATGCGTTTACATCTCTCATTCTTTTCAACTGTCTGAAGACATAACGGACTGTGTTTACGAGAATATTCAGACATATTTTGTGTGTATTTGTCCATTTGTGTGCTGCAGAAGAGGAAGAGAAATCTGTTTATTACTGCACACTATTCATTCACTATGAGAAGCCTACAGGGTGATATGGCTGTTGGATTAATGTGCATGTGGCCTGGAGCTGAACTCAGCAGGGCATCGGACACCCCTGGTTTATTTAAAAAGCTTAGGCTTGTGGTGTTTGTTCACCAGTGCAGCATTAATACTGCTGTACTAAACTGATGTGTATGTCGTTCCTCTACTTTTAGTAAGGATGTTCCTTGTCTAACTCTTCCCATCTCTTGGCTCAGGTATTAAGCTGACCCTTTCTGCTCTTCTGGATGGGAAGAACATTAATGCCGGCGGCCACAAATTGGGTTTGGGTCTGGAGTTCGAGGCATAGGAGGATTGCAATAATCCTGACTTAATTTTTTTTTTGTTTTTGTTTTTTTTTTGAATACCTATCCTCACAAACCTTGTTTCTCTTAGATTCCCTGGCCAAGGACACACACTCGGTCGAATTATGCATTAGTGGTGGCTCACTTCTTCTTCAGAGGGTGCAACAGATGTGTATTTACGAATGACACTGCTATAGGTCACACAGAAGCATAAATGGCTTTAAAAATGTATTTTCAGTACATTATTTATTTCAGTGTTGATCATGACAGAATATTTTGCCAATGTTTGGGGAGAAGAGCCGTTGTCTAGAAACAGAAAACACTAATACTAGCTGACAACATTCCTGATCCACGGTTTTCACCCAACAAACCTTGAAAGAAGGGACCCGTATGTAAGAATACACTCCAGGGCTGCTGTAGGAGCCCGTCACGTCTTTAGTTGTAGGCCTTTTGGGTGTGTTTCGTGTTTGTCTTGTCTGTGCGAGTGAAACCACACTTGTATCTTGTCCACTCTTGTTTTATTGCTGCATACTGCCTGTATCTTTCATGGCAAAACTCTTTCAGCTGTCCCTGAACCAAAGGAGATTGGAAATAACCTTCAGATGAGCCGGGGAACAGCATTAAAGATCTGAGTATGTGGATGTAGTCTTCCGTTTTTAAATGTAGGGTTAGAATACTGTGGATTTGGCAGTATGGGTACTTTAAGTTGAATAAAACATTTGAACCTGGACCACACTACTGGACTGTGCAGTTTGATTCTTTCTCGATGAAATATATACATAGATTAGTAGTTATTATACGCAAAAAGACTGAACCTTCATCCCTCCCTCACATCCTGTAACAAATCCTTCCCTCGCGGGTCAAAATGACCCGAAGCCCTAAAATTACACATTTTTTTTTTTGTCTAGAAAGCTTATTTCATTTCATTTTTATATTTTAACATTTTTAAAGTTACACTTTAAATTTTGATGTTAATTCCACTATTGTATTATATATATAATTTAGTATTTAGTTCAGTTACATCAGAAGTAACTGTAATTAAATTACAGAGAACATAAGAGTAATCCCTTACTTTACCTTTTCAAGGGAAAAGTAATTAAATTACAGTAACTAATTACTTAGTAACTAGTTACACCCAACACTGCTCAACAAGTCATTATACATGGATAACTGGGTTCAGCATAATACATTAATTATAACGTAACAATAATAAGCAATAATGCACTTACCAAGTGGCATAACAATTTCACCAATTCCTTAGATGTAAACATCAATGGTACAACCTTACAAAATACCTAACTTTTTGCAAATGCTCTTTCTTTTCTGATAAACGTTTTAATAACTATATAAGAAACTCCTTTAATGTTGGATCCAGTCCTCCATGTAAATCAAAATGGCTTAAACCTCGCCTTATATATGGACATTACCGTATAAATATATTCTTTCTAACAAAATGAAATAATTTACAAAATTATTCATAGATGATATCCTGTAAATGCACACCTATATTAATACTGTTTTTGATAAATGTACTTTTTGCAACATATTCAGTGATATTGAACACTTATTTTTATTGCCCTTTCTCGATTTCATTTTGGATCGATTTCAAGACATGACCAAAAAAAAAAATGACATTTTACTTTATTTACAAAACCCATATTTTTCTCAAGGACAACATTACATCTTTTAATTATCTTTACATTCACAAGACAAGAAAAACCTTTTTTTTTTTCATTTGTTACTGATCTCTTTGAAACTTTCAAATATGAAAACACACACAAAAAATAAATATATACAAAAGAATTACTATTCCAAAGCTTGTCAGGTTTATATAACTGCTCAAACGTTTAATATTTTTAATCTTTAATTTACACACACAGCAACAAATTCCGCGTGAAAATCACGCTGTGACTGCGCATGCGCACTGAGGACGACATCACTCAAGATGGCGACGTTACGGAAGACTCCACGCAGGGACTCAGCTATGGGAATAATCGTTGTTTTAGTGTCACTGCAGATCTTTTCTATCAACTGCGCTTCAATAAGAACAACAGGTTAGTGGAGGATTTCCCTTTCAAACCTCAGCGGGTTGTTTCCTGCGGCCAGTGTGTCATTTATTTACAATATAGCTGGATATATCGAGCCTAAGTTTCGTGTGAAAGTTAACCTGTGCTCCTTAAATGTCTTTCTCATGAAATGTTTGTCTCTCGTTACCAATAAATGGCACGTTTACATACAGTTATATATAAGCCATATAAATAATTCAATATAGAAAACGCACACAAGACTGATTCTGATACCGGAAGTCTCGTGCTCTTTGTGACGTTGTCAGTTTCGCAACTGTCAAGCCTTTGTAAACATAACGCACACTTTGGAAAAATATGTTGGGCACTCAGACAGGAATCTGTTCTCTGCTATTGTTTTGATAGAAAGTAACGAGATACATTTCTAGTTTCGACATTATTTGTCCTTCAGATATTCCTGTTTAAAATAAAAATCCACACTTGGGTTTCGATCACTGAAAATGTGTACAATTGATCAGTTTACTCATGGAGCCGCATTGAGATCTCCATATCTCTGGGATTGGACCATCGAGGGCCTTTAAAATTGAGAAAATAAAATAAAAGTTTGTTAAGAACCAGAATCTAAAAGGATATTAAGATAGCTTTAATACTTCTTGAGTTACAGGCATGCAAACTTGGGGAAAATAACACAAGAACTGCTTATTTCCCATTTTTGAACGGTCACCGTTGGGTTATAATGAAACAAAGATTGCTGAAGTCAACAGATATCACTAATAGATCTACCAATCTCTGTGTGAAAATAAAATAATGATGCTGCCATCTTTCTAAAGTCATTTTTACCTCCTGTAATTTGGCTCCAAATCTCCAAATTGTCATTTTGACCGACTCAACAAAACAGTGATTACTCAGTCAATATACATCTGTGACATTTAATATTCTGGCTTTCATCACTTTTTATGTTTGTCTCTCTTCAGAACAAAATATTAACAAAATCAAAAAAATTTGAGCCGGGGACGTGGTTGGTTTCATTTGACATGAAATTACCCTATACTTACTTTACGGAATGAAGTTTATTTTGTGGCTCAATTAAATTACATGTTACTCAGAGATTGACATGTTTGGCTTTTCAGCTGTCAAAAAACCACTAATTTCCTGGTCAATGAGTTTTGATGCACTGTTGTTTTTATTTGTCTTATAACAAAAACCTTTCATTTTAACTAATGAAATGCAGATCCTGTCATAAATAATTGTAAAAAACTGTTTTAAAACTGTTGTTCCGTTATTACCCCTTAGCAGATTTTGACTCTTATATTGGAATTAGTCCATAGTGAAAGATTCCCCCTTTTTACATATGAGCCCCTGCCCTTGAGAAACTCTGCACATCCATATACATTGGATTGATTTTATGTATTTGAAGTGTGCACCAACCACTGGAAAAATAAAAGTATTGGATCGGGACTTGGCATTGGCAGATACTCAACAGGGCTCCAGACTAACATTTGAGAGTCCCAGCGCCACTCACTTCTGCAGATGTGACGCCAGCACCTGATTTAGTCGCACTGGGGGAAAATTTATCATAAAGTTAATTTAATCATAAAATTACTATTGTTTTGCATTAATAAATGCAGTTACTAATAACATTACATGTTTGTTTGTTTATTGGAAATTTAATAGTGAAGCACTGAGTTTGAATTGATATGCAGATAAAATTAACTTTTATTGACAACGGTAATGTGCATAAACCACATTTTTATTGGGAAAATGTAAATATTCTACTCTTATTAAATATCCCATTGTTCTTCTATAGTCTCACGCTGAACTGACCGACAGCTTCAGTGATTATTAAAGGAGCTCTTTACTTGCTTTCTGTGTAATTTTTCATGAGATTTTGTGACTTCCTACTTTTTTCCATATATTAAGGAGTGGAAATGGCTAATAAGTCAATAAATGCTCCTCTGCCGCCTCGTAAAACTGCCGACTTGCCATTTATAAACATTAGACCTAAAATGATAACGTTATAATATTTAAATTATTTACCATTCCACTCGGAAAAATAATCAGCAATGCATGTGTTAATATGCTGGTACGAAAACTTACATCACCATCTACTGTCGGAAATGGGAAATGCATTAAAAGCAGAGGCAGGAAAATCCTTCTCCATCCCCACAGGCACATCAAACCCTGCATATGTGAATCAAACTAATATATTACAGAATTATTTGTTTATATAATATTTACTTTCTTTGATTTGCTAAACAATTTGTGTAAACATGGGTAAAAATAGGTGTTACCAACCAATTATTAGGGTTGGGTACTGTTCACATTTTAACTGGTACCGGAACCCAACGGTACCTTTTTTCGGTACTTTAGGGATGTTTACCTCAATAACTGTAAAGAAACTGTAAGTCATTTATAGAAGTGTTATTGACACTGCCTTGGTCGCTGTCTGCCATTGTTTGTGATGTTTGTTTACTGTAATATTTACCAGTAAATAGTAGGCTACTAGCTACTTGATTTAATTGAATTCATAAAAAAAAATATTTTAACATAATATTATTATTTATTTTTTTTTCTATGAAAAGATTTCCCACAAATTCTGTGTTGTGTATTTTCTGGTAATCAAGTGAAGACAAAACATTAATTTATCTTTTAATTTAATTAAACAAACTTTTTTATCAAACAAAGTGCTGCACAACTGAGCTTTATACTGTTCAAATTAAAACATGGAAGAAAATTTGTGATTTATTACTTTAAAATATATTTGTCAAGTTAAACCAAACTTTTTTTTTGACGGGTTGCCGTGAAGACCTTTTGAGTTTGTGTGTTTATGATATGACGATAGTTTTTCTCAAATAAAACGGTAAAATGCTGATGAAGTGACTCTCAGAGCGGCTCTGGAGATGAAGTTCGTGTCCTTGTATGTGATGGAAACACGTGACCAACACGCTCGATTCAGTGTGTTTGTGTGTGAGGTCAATTAAACCGTGCGTCTGCGCCATTCATTCACACAGAGACACGCAGGATTTGTATTTAAATAGTCTTTTTGCGGTTTAATATTCACAGACACTATAGTTTATAGGCTATGACCAGATGCGTTCTCAGGTACTGAAATTTGGCATTGATTGATTTAATGTGAATTGGTATTCGGTAGTATCGACGCAGTTCGGTCTGTGCCCTTAAAAGTACCGAGTTCAGTACCCAACCCTACCATTTATGCAATTCAGTAATTGGAAAACGTACAGTATATCTCACAGGAATATCTCATGTGTCATCAGAATGTTGTTATTTTCACCAGTAGTATCTGGCCAAAAGTGAAAAACAAATGTCACACCTTTAGGTTACAGGTTAGGTAAAACAGCCAGAAACTGTGGCCTGTATTCATTCACAGAAAACACAGATGTAATGTGTCTTGTTTTCCCTCCACAGCTGATGCGGCACAGGACACTGTTGGCATTATAACCGAAAACATCAAAGTAGCACCTCACAAGAACATGATGAGCACCCAGGACGACAGTAATCGGAGTGATTCGGACCCGGTTTTGAATGCGATGGCAGCTCCCGCTATTGACCCCGACAGCACCACCAAACCAGCAGGCGCTCCCACCGCTCCACCTGCAGAACAGCTCAAAACCACCCCAGACCAGCTCAAAACCACCCCAGACCGGCTCAAAACCACCCCAGACCAGCTCAAAACCACCGCAGACGAGCTCAAAACCACCGCAGACAAGCTCAAAACCACCCCAGACAAGCTCAAAACCACAGCAGACCGGCTCAAAACCACCCCAGACCGGCTCAAAACCACCCCAGACCAGCTCAAAACCACCGCAGAAGAGCTCAAAACCACCCCAGACCAGCTCAAAACCACCCCAGACCGGCTCAAAACCACCGCAGACCAGCTCAAAACCACCCCAGACCGGCTCAAAACCACCGCAGACGAGCTCAAAACCACCCCAGACCAGCTCAAAACCACCCCAGACCAGACCACACCTGCCAAACACAGCCCACCAGAGCCTACCACTACACCTGCAAACAAGCCAGCAGCCGTCTCCAGCCCTGCAGGAGACAAAACAGAGAGCAGCCCAGATTACATGGGTGACAGCACGTCTCCAGAACCAGGCATGGCCTTTGAAGACAACACAGATGATGATGATGATGATGATGATGACTTGACTGACCTCGTACAACCTCAAGATTACGAAACTCCCCATAAGAGCTCTGAAAAAATCGATTTTCACATCAAGGACACAGTCATCTATAAAACCCAGGATGAAGATTCCCACTTCTTCTTTCATCTGGTGGTCATCGCCTTTCTAGTTGCCATCGTGTACATCACCTACCACAACAAGAGAAAGGTAAAATGGGCTTCTCTTCAGAATGATGTCAAACACATAGGCCTGTCACAATTATTGATTATTGATGTGTAGTGGTCGACCGATATATTGCCATGGCTGATATATTGGCAGATATTTGGCATTTTTAGTCAATGTGTCAGAAGCATTAAACAAAGAAAGTAAACGGTATATGAGAAAATATCATCGGGTTTGCTTTTGCAATGGAAAGGAATGCACTATACTTTCACATCTACCATTAGCAACTCGCAAATACGTGTTTATATAATTTAAACAAGTTTTTGAATATCTAATAAACATTTAATTTCACAAACCTTGCAGACTTAGTCGAATCCAGCTGTGAGAAAAAATATATGCTGAATATAAACTTTGTCTTTATTTTATATATGGTTAGTGTTTAATTCCTTTTGATTCATATTTTTTTAACAATTTCTTAATTTGTGAAAAACTAATAGTACAGAATCAAATAGTTGCCATCTAAAGTGTAAGCATTTCTTTTACAGATTTATTTAATACATTTTCAAATAATTTATTTCTAATATGGTAACTTTATATAAAATAAATATAATTTCAGCAATTGTTATGCATGTTTTTTTTATATATAATATATGAAATAATAGTCAGAAAAATCTATTTTTTTTTTATTTATATTTATTTTCTATATCATCAGTATTATTATTATTTTTTTTAATCTAAACACAAGTTTGCATGTGTATTTGCTGAGTATCATATTTAATACATCAGGCTTTTATGGCTATGATATAGTGAGAATATGGAGAACAAACAGCTCAGTTTTATTCAAAAGCCTAAACTGAGCAAAAATATGCAATTACGTGCAGATATTGTTATTTATATGGCCAAAAAGGGAGTTCTTCTCTATATCAGTGTCAGTGTTTCTGAACTCCATTGTAGTCTTGAGTTTTCTTCCGGGAACCAACACGTCACAATATTCCTCATTATAATAATTCATACGCAGAATAAAGGGCTGAGTTAGTTAGTAGTGTGTTGAAACTGGCGGTTATGGTAAGGGGCGGGGCATTTCCCAAACACCAATCACAACACACTGCTCCAGCCGACCAATCAGAGCACAGTGTGCTTTTCAGAAGGAGGGGCTTCATAGCGACAGGAACTAAACAGAGCGTTACTGACAGACTGGGAAGAGAGGAGCCGCAACAATGGAGAATATGAGGGAATAATCAACATTCAAGCAGGAAAACCTGCTCTAGTACTTTGGTTTTCCTGTTAGTTAACATTCACGTCATGCCAAACTTTCTTGGTCCTTAGAGTTTCACACGGAGTAATTGACAGGAGACGAGTTGCTTTTTATATCTGTGGAAATGAAGAAGAAAAAATAATATAAAAAAACATACTTAAAAAGAGTTTTAAGTATGCAAAGACAGTCAGAGGTCTTCCTTCTTACGAAATGAGGGCTTGTAGATTTAATCAGACAGTATTATATTATATTATATTGTATTATATTATATTCAGGTTTGCAGGGCTCCAGTGAATGTAACATGGACCAAGATTAAATTTAAATAAAAAATATAAAACATAAAATATTAAAGAAATCATATGGGCCTATTTAATTATGTTTCTAAAATAAAATAAATTAATGTATAAAATAAATTACTGTTAGTGTTATGAGAAATGTTAATTACAATTATTTGTTTGACAATTGATCGACAGCACAAAATTCATGATCGTGACAGACCCAGAAACACATAACCAGTTGAACATGTTGCTCTTTTGTTGTTGCTGGGCTAAAGGGCAAATATCAGTGATGGGAGGGTTCGCAAGAAACATGTTAAACTTCTGTTGAGGCTGAAACAAAGATATATATATATATATATATATATAATAGATAGATACCAATCAGGCATAACAAAATGACCACCTTCCTAATATTGTGTTGGTCCCCCTTTTGCTGCCAAAACAGCCCTGACCCGTCGAGGCATGGACTCCACTAGACCCCTGAAGGTGTGCTGTGGTATCTGGCACCAAGATGTTAGCAGCAGATCCTTTAAGTCCTGTAAGTTGCGAGGTGGGGCCTCCATGGATCGGACTTGTTTGTTCAGCACATCCCACAGATGCTTGATTGGATTGAAATCTGGGGAATTTGGAGGCCAGGTCAACACCTCAAACTCGTTGTTGTGCTCCTCAAACCATTCCTGAACCATTTTGGCTTTGTGGCAGGGCGCATTATCCTGCTGAAAGAGCCACAGCCACCAGGGAATACCGTTTCCATGAAAGGGTGTACATGGTCTGCAACAATGCTTAGGTAGGTGGTACGTGTCAAAGTAACATCCACATGGATGGCAGGACCCAAGGTTTCCCAGCAGAACATTGCCCAAATTATCACATTGCCTCCGCCGGCTTGCCTTCTTCCCATAGTGCATCCTGGTGCCATGTGTTCCCCAGGTAAGCGACACACACGCACCCGGCCAGCCACGTGATGTAAAAGAAAACATGATTCATCAGACCAGGCCACCTTCTTCCATTGCTCTGTGGTCCAGTTCTGATGCTCACGTGCCCACTGTTGGTGCTTTCGGCGGTGGACAGGGGTCAGCATGGGCACCCTGACTGGTCTGCGGCTATGCAGCCCCATACGCAACAAACTGTGATGCACTGTGTATTCTGACACCTTTCTATCAGAACCAGCATTAACTTCTTGAGCAATTTGATCTACAGTAGCTCATCTGTTTGATCGGACCACACGGTCCAGCCTTCGCTCCCCACGTGCATCAATGAGCCTTGGCCGCCCATGACCCTGTCGCCGGTTCACCACTGTTCCTTCCTTGGAGCACTTTTGATAGACACACCCCACAAGAGCTGCAGTTTTGGAGATGCTCTGACCCAGTCGTCTAGCCATCACAATTTGGCCCTTGTCAAACTCGCTCAAATCCGTACGCTTGCTCATTTTTCCTGCTTCTAACACATCAACTTTGAGGACAAAATGTTCACTTGTTGCCTAATATATCCCACCCACTAACAGGTGTCGTGATGAAGAGATAATCAGTGTTATTCACTTCACCTGTCATAATGTTATGCCTGATCGGGATAGATAGATAGATAGATAGATAGATAGATAGATAGATAGATAGACTCGAATAGAAATTTCCATAGAAGTCTCATAATTATGGAATAAATTGAAACTGGATCTTCTATGTGATTGCTGAAATCTAACTTGTTTTTAAACCACAATGCTTAACCTGTTTGATCATGACCAAAAGTAAGTTAACTTAGATGATATTCAAATGTTATGCTCTTATTGATATGGTATTTTTTTGTGGTATCAAAAATGGTATGAAGTATTGATTTTTCTTCAAAGTATTGTATTGTAAAGTTAGAAATTTTAGTATCATGACAACACTAGTTCACACACACATAAGTCAGATCAAGCTGTATATAAAATCAAGGTAATGGCATACGACTGAATAGATTTTCCCCACACTGATCCGTCCTCATCATTGACCCTTTGCTCCGTATCTTTCCTCTCATGTAGCTGATGCTGCTGGCTCAGAGTCGCCGCTGGCGGGACGGCTTCTGCTCGCGCGGGGTGGAGTATCACCGGCTCGACCAGAACGTCAACGAGGCCATGCCTTCTCTCAAGATGACCAGTGATTACATCTTTTGACCAACTGCAGGAGAAATGCACACAGTTGGTTTTGTCTACACATGGTGTCTTATTTAATCAAGGGGAAGAGAGATTGTGCTTTAGTAGTTGTTGGTTTATTTTGTGTGTATTCTTCAGATGGTCTTTTCTGCTTGTTCTCCTCTGTGTTTTCTTTTAGTGTATGTTAAAGCAGCTGATGCTTGTAAAGTTTTCAGACGGTTTTGTTATTTGGCAGAACTACATGATCATTCTTGAAGAAAAACAAATGAAGGTATGTCCCTATAGATATTTGATTATAAACCTGCTGGCCAAGCACAAAATACAGACGATTCATTTGCTTCCATTGCAGTGGGTTGTCGACGATGGCCTCTGTGCTGTGAATGTGTGTGTTAGAGCTGCGCAATTAATCATTAAAAGATCTCGAATTCAAACACGCAAGCGATTTTAGGCGAATCGTTATCATTAGATCGCAGTGTGTCTATTAAACTTTTGACAAGTACAATCACAGTGAACGTTTTGATCTGTGTTGCCGCTGTTGCTGAGCCAGAGAGAGCCGTTGTCATGAAGTCTTTATGAGTGAGTCACTGAATCATTCATTCAAGAGATTTGTTCAAAAACGCTGATTCATCCAGTAATGAAACAAGTGAAGTCTTTATGAGTGAGTCATTGAATCATTCATTCAAGAGATTTGTTCAAAAACGCTGATTCATCCAGTAATGAAACAAGTGAAGTCTTTATGAGTGAGTCATTGAATCATTCGTTCAAGAGATTTGTTCAAAAACGCTGATTCATCCAGTAATGAAACAAGTGAAGTCTTTATGAGTGAGTCATTGAATCATTCGTTCAAGTGATTCGGTAAAAAACGCTGATTCATCCAGTAATGAAACAAGTGAAGTCTTTCTGAGTGAGTCATTGAATCATTCGTTCAAGAGATTTGTTCAAAAACGCTGATTCATCCAGTAATGAAACAAGTGAAGTCTTTATGAGTGAGTCATTGAATCATTCGTTCAAGTGATTCGGTAAAAAACGCTGATTCATCCAGTAATGAAACAAGTGAAGTCTTTATGAGTGAGTCATTGAATCATTCGTTCAAGTGATTCGGTAAAAAACGCTGATTCATCCAGTAATGAAACAAGTGAAGTCTTTCTGAGTGAGTCATTGAATCATTCGTTCAAGAGATTTGTTCAAAAACGCTGATTCATCCAGTAATGAAACAAGTGAAGTCTTTATGAGTGAGTCATTGAATCATTCGTTCAAGTGATTCGGTAAAAAACGCTGATTCATCCAGTAATGAAACAAGTGAAGTCTTTATGAGTGAGTCATTGAATCATTCGTTCAAGTGATTTGGTAAAAAAACGCTGATTCATCCAGTAATGAAACAAGTGAAGACTTTCTGAGTGAGTCATTGAATCATTCACTCAAGAGATTTGTTCAAAAACGCTGATTCATCCAGTAATGAAACAATTGAAGTCTTTATGAGTGAGTCATTGAATCATTCACTCAAGAGATTCGTTCAAAAACATTGATTCATCCAGTAATGAAACAAGTAAAGTCTTTATGAGTGAGTCACTGAATCATTCATTCAAGCTGTTTTTTTTTGTTTTTTTTAAATAGTTCACATTAATTCGGCAATTAACATTTAGTTAATTCAAAATTTTAACATTTAGAATCGTGATTCTCAGTTTATCCAGAATTGTGTCGCCCTAGTGTGTGTTCAGCACAGATCACGTGTGTGTGAGAACCCATGCTAACTCCAGAACAGCAATATTGTCATTAAGCGTGTTTGCTATGCAGCCGTATCGGGCTGGCCCCTTTATGTTTGTGTTATGACTTCAGTGAAGTTGTTTTATATTGCACGATGTCTAGATGAGCAGGGTCCGCCGTTGCCAAAATCACATTTGATTTTATTGTTTTATTGTGTCTTTCTTTGGTTGCCTAATATCAAACAGGACTGTAGCAGTCACTGAAGTCATCATCTCAGTGTGTGTGTGTGTGTGTGTGTGCAGACCTGCCTCAGTCTGAACACTAATAATATCACTAATATGAGCGTCATACAGCAGCTCTTCATCTGATGTACAGCCTGTGTATGAAGACCGCATATTGATTTCAACTTCCAATTCATCAATAAAGCATCTCTGAGTGCAGACGGTCCCTGAGTGTGTCTTTCATTATGACAGTGGATTTTAAGGCAATGCTGTATTGTACAAACACAGTGCAAATCAGAAAATGACAGGTTTTTTTTTTTTTCTGCTGTTTTTAATCACATTCAGGAGGAATATTATTCATCAAACTCACACATAGTTTTAGTAGATGATTACGGCATAAATTCAGATTATAAATGGTCAAAACCCCAAAGTTTCAGTGTTCATTTCAAAGCAGTTCTACCAGCCAGATCTAACCACCAGATCTAAATAATATAAGTGTAATATATACGTTGTGTTATTGAAATGTTTGTTACAGTGTGTGTGTGTAGGCATGAATACATACAGAAATAAACGGGAAACAAAATATTTGTTTGAAAAATGTAATTTGTATTTTTGTAATTTGCATTCAGTATGTCAAACAAATTAGTACATAATTTTTTACATTGAATTGTAACATTTGTGTGTGTGTGTGCATGCGTGTGTGTTAGGTATCACCCTTTCATATGAGTGTTCTCAATTTGTAACTAATTTCATTTTTTTCTTTTTTTTTTTGGATTTATGTGGGATTTTTTCATTTTATTGAAAAATGAAACAAAAAACTCTTATTTTTTTACTTTCCCATTCATTTTCAATGTGGGGTCCGTTTGGACCCAGAAGACAATGAGTGTGATTTTTTTTTTTTTTTTTTTCTTTTCTTTTTTTTTTTTTTTTCTTACATACCTTCAGAACAACTAAATCAAACCGTGTGTGTTTAGACAGATAATTCAACAAAAGTCACACAATTTCATGACTGAGATAAAGGGAACAATGTTTTTTTTAATGGGGGAACATCAAAAGACAAAAAGAGGGTTAAAAGAATTGTGTTACTACTGATTAGGGATGTTAAATACAAATGGGCAAGCCCTTGATTTAATGTAAAATAAAGTAAATGTATTCATTAGGCCTAAATAATCACACGTTCTGTGTATCTTATTGTTCAAGCGCTTGGGTTCAAAGGGTTTGTGTTGAGTACAAGTAATAATGGACGGGTGAGAGAGAGATTGATGTCCGAGTTAAAGATTTATTGAGGTTATTCTGTATGCATGTTGATATTTGAGGGCTACAATTAAACAGAAATAAGGAACAATTAAGTAGGTTCATAAGCAGTATTTCAAACAGTACAAAGTAAATTGACATTAGTGGGGCCTAACAAGTAGAAAAACTTGTTACAAAATAGCAATAAGAATTGAATCGCATACACAAGATTAGTATATGAGCTGTTTCCCTGCAAAGATACAATGTAAGTTGAAATGACTCTGTAATCAATCACTCACAGAAACAAAATAACTCCAGAGGATAATAATGACACTCACACTCTACTATAAGCACCGTCCATCTGCTGTAAGTCTGGGCTTGTCTCCGCTTGTCTTGCACATGCATTAGCATATAGTGCAATTGGCAATATAACAAGCCTTTATCAGTTATGAATGATATTTGGTGCTTTCAGACACTCACTCTCTAAGAGTCTCAGTGATTTCAATGCAAAAGTTTTCAGTATGTTCCCAGCGCATCGCCTCTAAACAGTGAGACTAAAAAAGAGTTGTTTGTGATATGGATAATGGCTTAAAGGGACAGTTCACCCAAAAATGACGTAGTGTAAGTGTTTTGAACTGCGAAGGGCGTTACACTTTCTGCATAAGTTGAATACGGAAGGCGTGGAAGCTTCTGGTGGAAGCTAGAAATTTTACTTTATAACATGTTAAATATGGATATTTGTCTTACACAAACCCATCGATTCACTTCAGAAGGCCTTTATTAACCCCTGGAGCCGTGTGGAGCACTTTTATAATGGATGGATGCACTTTTATAATGGATGGATGCACTTTTATAATGGATAGATGCACTTTTATAATGGATGGATGCACTTTTTTGGGCTTCAAATTTTGGGCTCCCATTCTCTGCCATTATAAAGCTTGGAAGAGCCAGGACATTTTTAATATAACTCTGATTATATTCGTCTGAAAGAAGAATGTCATATACACCTAGGATGACTTGAGGGGGAGTAAATCATGGGATCATTTTCATTTTTGGGTGAACTTTAATAGCCTTTAATAGGCTTTAATAGGCTATTGTTGCCATTGATTCACAAATTCCAACTTTTGCTTAATCTGAATATCAAATTATTTACTTCTAAATCGTGGATCTGAATGTATATTTGCTCACTTAGATAACTTCGGGCAATGCTTGTTCTTGTGTTTTAGTAGATTATTTGCTTTGGTGAAACTCTTCCCACATGAAGAGCACTGGTGCGGCTTATCTCCAGTATGAACTCTCACGTGACCTTTCAGGCTTCCCGACTGAGAGAAACTCTTCCCACAGTGAGAGCACTTGTACGGTTTCTCTCCAGTATGAACTCTCTGGTGTAATTTTAAGTTGCCCGACGTACTAAAGCTCTTTCCACAGTGGCACCAATGAGGTCTCACACCAGTATGAATATGCTCGTGCTGTTGTAAAGCGTGCAGTTGTGAAAAACTCTTTCCACATGAAGAACAAAAGTGAGGCTTCACAGCAGCGTGAGTTGTAAGGTGTTTTCTTAAGCCTGATGCCACAACAAATGTTTTCTCGCAGTGATCACAGCTGAAGGATCTCACTCCAGAGTGACGGCGCAGATGATCTTTGAGGACGTTTCTGCACATGAAACTCTTTCCACACTGAGTGCATGTGAACGGTCTTTCTCCTGTGTGAACTCGCATGTGCAAATCTAGGTGTCCTTTGTAAATGAAGCTGTTTCCACACTGAGTGCATGTATAAGGCCTCTCTCCGGTGTGAATTCTCATGTGTCTTTTGAGCTTTGATTTATGTACGTAACTCTCTCCACACTGAGTGCATGTGAAGCGCTTTTCTCCAGTGTGATATTTCATGTGCACATCAAGGTTTCCTTTATGTTTGAAACTCTTTCCACACTCAGAGCAGGTGAAAGATCCTTTGACTCCTGTTTTTCCAGCTTGTTTCTGTGTGAAATGATGAGGTTTTTGAAACGGATGCCGTTTATCTTCATTCACTTCCATTGGGTCTAAAATCAACAATAAATTCCCATAATTCAATTAAAGAAGGATAAATGAGAAACATAAACAATAAAGTTCATTCTTAATTTAGCACAAATCTGGGCCCGTATTTATCAAGCTTCTCAAAGTGCCATTTTAGTCTTAAGTGCTGAGAATTAATGAAATTTACTCCAACTTTCAAACTTAAGTATAAAAGCAAGTTATCAAATGTCTTAAAGCTAAGAATCACTCCTACTCTCCCAGTTATTTAAGACAGCTCGAGAGGTCTCTCAAGGGGTTAGGAGTTGCCAGTAGGGGCTTGTGATGGCACTCAGGAGACAGAGACGAATCTTTCAGGAGAGGAAGAATGGTTTTGAAATGTTTGACGACGAGCAGTGACAGAGCAGGCATCATCTTTGTCAGCGCTGGTTAAAGCATTAGTTCACTTCAAAATGAAAATCTCCTGATAATTTACTCACCCCCATCTCATCCAAGATGTTCATGTCTTTCTTTCTTCAGTCGAAAAGAAATTAAGTTTTTGAGGAAAACATTCCAGGATTTTTCTCCACATAATGGACTTCAATGGCAACCAACGGTTGAAGGTCCAAATCAATGCAGTTTCAGAGGAAGGGCTTCAGAGGCTCTGCACGATCCCAGACGAGGAATAGGGTCTTATCTAGCCAAACCATCAGACATTTTCAAGAAAAATAAAAATGTATATACTTTTTAACCTAAATTGCTCATCTTGCGCTGCTCTGCGGCGTAATCACGTCGGAAAGGTCACGCTAGACGTAGGCGGAAGTACCGCCGCCGTGTTTACAAAGCGCTCATGCGAAGACTAACACAAACGTCCTTTAGCAAAAAAAGGTAAAACAACGATGTCGGATGATTTTGAGTTGAAGATGCTTGGGGCGGTACTTCCGCCTACGTCTAGCGTGACCTTTCTGACGTGATTACGCAATCCGTGGTGCGTCGCAGAGCAGCGCAAGATGAGCAATTTAGGTTAAAAAGTATATACATTTTTTTTTTTTTTTTTTAAATGGCCGATGGTTTGGCTAGATAAGACCCTAATCCTCGTCTGGGATCGTGCAGAGTCTCTGAAGCCCTTCCTTTGAAACTGCATTGATTTGGACCTTCAACCGTTGGTTGCCATTGAAGTCCATTATGTGGAGAAAAATCCTGGAATGTTTTAAATGTTGGGCTGAACTTGCCTTTTATAACATGTTTGCGTTGCTCGACTAATTCAGCAAGCAGTAGCACTTCTTCCTCCCGCCAATTCGGTTTTCTTTTGGATTATATCATAGGCTACATATAGGCAGGTCAGATGTGAGTTGAATGTGTGTTGAATGTAAACTCCTCTTAGGAATTTCACCATTCAATGTGAATTCATCTGAGAATATTCTTAAATAAGGAAATCTATTCAGTGATTGGTCCTTGCCTATGTCGTCATCCAAAATCCCGTTTGTGGCACAGCAAAGTGTCGTGAATCATCTCTAAGACTGGCACTTAAGATTTAGTCCCACACTTCACTTAAATTACGACTGAGATGCTTGATAACTAACTTTAAAGCGCAGCTTTGAGTTAATTCTTAGCAGTGTTCTTGTGAGTAATTCTCAGAGGATTGATAAATACGGGCCCTGGTCTTCTATTGAGTCTACTAGTATCTAGTTTTAGATGTATTATTATATATCAATTTTCATCTTAATGTTCCTCATCGATCATTAAAGAGAATGAAGGAAAACACCAACCTGTTTGTTCCTCTGTATCTTCATCTTTCATTCTGCAGGGTTCTTCCTCAAACTCCATCTTTACAATAGTATGTCAGTAGTTTCTCCTGGAGTAGTTCCTCCTGCTTGCTGCTTCTACTCCTGTGGGAAGATGGGAATATTCCCAGCATTTAAGCTCTCATGAATGGCTGTGGGAGCGGTTTCACTGACTGAAGGTGTGAATTGTGGTCGCTGTTGCTCGTTCAGCAGATGATCATCACATTTACAATCGCACCCAGACAATTATCCAGGTGATCAAAGTCATTCAGACACTATGGCATAATTAGCTGTTATAGTCAAGACCACCTAATCCGAGACCAAGACCAGTGTGTGTTGAGTCAAAGACAAGACCAAAACTAAAGCAGGGGAAGACCGAGTCAAGACCAAGACCAGCACTCCTCAAATTCATCTGCATTTACTGCCTGAGAAATGACTTATTTTAACTGTTAAATACAATTATAATAAGACACTATAGAGCTGTTACCAATCAAATGAAATCAACAAAAGTATCTTTGCACAGTAGAAGGTGCATCTGAATTGGTACAATTACAAATGCATAAATAACATTTTGTTTATTGAATGTTTGTATAAAAGTAATATGTTTGCAATAGTGCTCAAATTTGTGAAAACTGCTCTAAACTGCTTACTAACATAAAAACCCAGTAATTTTTTGCAACAATATCTTGAATTTTGTGGGCATTTGTATTCATTTTGTTGACATTTTTGACAATTAATTTCTGACCTCGCACAACAGAATAAATAAATCAAATTAGAAACAAGTTATTGACTGCATTTGAAGCATGGGGTTTTACATCCAATCACATTAATGATGTTAATAAATAAATCAGACAATGCACCGGCAATTTTGTGAAACAGCTGTGGTCTTGGCTAGTCTTGAAACAAGAGTCTTCGTAGTCTGAGACCGAGACAAGAACGAGTACAAGGTCTTCAAAAAATGGTCTTAAGACCGGTTGAAGTACTACACCACTAGAAATATGGTTTATCGTCGATTCAATTCAATTAAAGATGCTGTGAGATTTATGTTCAAACGCTTTATCGCAACAGAACATCATCCAGACTGTAAATAATGACAAACATCAAATGAGTGTTGTGTTTGCCTGCTATATTATATATTACTTATTTCTTCATGGTATTTTAGTCTAAATCAGTGGTTCTCAACCAAGGGGTCCCAGGACGACTTCAAATAACACAAAAACAAGCATGAAAACAATTAAAATAGTTCTATTCTAGTTATGCTAAGCGGTTTTATCGAGTAGAAATTGTGAGCGAGGATGGCTTCAGATTGTCGTGGATAATGGGGGGCCTTGAAGTCAAAAAGGTTGAGATGTACTGGTCTAAATCTTCTCAAAAGTGTAATCAGACTCGATTAAATGTGTGAATGCGTGAAAAGCAAAGACAAAGGAATAGTTTGCAATTCAGAGATACAGGCATTTAACTTAAAAACTCCAGTTCTGTGTCAGATTGTTGCATAATTATTTACAGGTAAACAGAATGTTAGAACATTATGGAATTAAAGTATAGAGTGATGCAGGAATGACGTCTGTAAGGCCCGCCCAATCGTCCCAACGACGGCTTACTTTTATCTGACTCCATTTTATCATGACCTCGAATTTCGGTTAAAATGCCGATTGGTTATTTGGTCATTTGTATAATAGTTTAACTACACATTTGATTATTCTGTTTAACTCTTTATTGAAATTATACCCGTTCATCCAGATCCCAATAACACTTTGAGTCTCGCACCGGCCGGATTACGATCTCTTTATCACAAACTCGTCAGTCTTGAGGCGATTGACTAATATTCTAGACGGCCGTACTCTACTTTGCTCATTCCCATAGATCTGAACACACTTAATTAAGGCAAGACTATATCTAATCAGAGACCATGACCATTACCAAAGAACCAAGCGACCAACTTAACTTCCTCTAATGGTAACTTTGCATAATCATGCCGTGGTTTCCCACGTATACGTAGTTAGAATAATATTACAATAGTCAGAGTTTGAGGCTCACCCTATTTAGATTGGTCTAACAACACTGTTGCTCAAGTCGGAGCTCTAAAACATGGTGCGCCGCTCTGGTAGTCCGCTACTAACCTGAGCGTAGATTTGCGGTGTTATTGACTTAACGTAATCTACTAGAGTTAATAATTCCAGAGTAAATCAGAATAAATCAATGTAACAATGTATTATTAGTCAGGTAAATGTATCATGCCAATTACATAATCAATTCAAAGATAATCAATACATAACATCAAATGCTCTGAAGTAAAGAGTAAAAGATGCATTACTGACATCTGAAAATTACATAACGCTGAGTCCGAAAGACACCCAGCATTACGGGCTGGACCGGAGAACAGGATCCCGCGAGCTCCCTGCAACATCTCCTTAAATACTCAGACCAAGACAGAAACCTCCCTGAAATGTAAACCTGAGTTCACAATGGGAATTAGCATTAATCAAGTCTCCAGACCTGTAGTTTACACCTTAGTGAGGACAGGAGGTAATATGCATAAAAGACCAATTAGCAGAGATTCACCCTCCACTCAAAGCAAAGTATCTCTTAACTCTTAAAACCTTTATTACCTTTTGGTTTACTTCTGTGGGAATGAGAGACCTTTGTACCAGTCACACTGAGACGTTTCAAATGATATGTATAGTGTTGTATGATAATTGTTCACATTAAATCATGTAGATTTTGGGTGAATTTCTGGTTATCTCAGTATGTGGAGAGATGGGGGAAGAGGCAGTGAAGGGAAAGAAATGTAAATTAAGGCAATACTTGGGTGATTTCGTCTCGGATGGGGATGCTACTTTTGCAAGAGAGAGTTCAGATGTTAATTTCCTTTGTTTTCCCAGAGAGTCGCCATCTCTTCCAGTTCGTACAGCTTCTCCAGTCTTACACATCAAAGCCCCGACTCCTGGTTCCCTTGAGATTTTCCTATGGGTTAATATTTTCATTCATGAGTAAAATTAAAGGCTGTGGTAGCTTGAAGATACTTTGACGTTTTGCTCTACAGCGTAAATTATACACACCAGTGGTGCCGTTTCACAAAAACCTAGGCTATGGCATGATTCCTTCTGTCCATACAACAACGACATTCCCAAGTAATCATATTATATCTAAACAAAATGTGGACAAAAATCCACCGTACTAAAAGAACTGACGGAGATAATGCACTAATCCATTTCATTGTGAATGCAGTGTGCTTGCATAGAGAGAGAGCCCGCCCACACGCTCTTCTGATTGGCTGTGATTTTTTGATTGACTCTCCGCCTGATGTGGCGCTATAAGCGCTTTTCCACGTCAAAGATATATAAATTTGAACGTTGGCGTGGATTTTAGCTTATACACACTCTTAGATCAAATCTGTGCATACTCATGTATGAAAACATTCAAATGGTCTTTCAATTTTTTAAATTTTTGATAACTTATGGTTCGGTCATTCTTTTTTTTATTAGTGTATATTGTGCATTTTTATGTATGCCTATTGTGATCTCTGATGCCTGTGTGAACATACATATGTATACACAGATCAGGTATAACATTATGACCACCTTCCTAATATTGTGTTAGTCCCTCTTTTGCTGCCAAAACAGCCCTGACCCGTCGAGGCATGGACTCCACTAGACCCCTGAAGGTGTGCTGTGGTATCTGGCACCAAGATGTTAGCAGCAGATCCTTTAAGTCCTGTAAGTTGCGAGGTGGGATCCATGGATCGGACTTGTTTGTTCAGCACATCCCACAGATGCTCGATTGGATTGAGATCTGGGGAATTTGGAGGCCAAGTCAACACCTCAAACTCGTGTTGTGCTCCTCAAACTATTCCTGAACCATTTTAGCTTTGTGGCAGGCGCATTATCCTGCTGAAAGAGCCATAGCCACAGGGAATACATGAAAGGGTGTGCATGGTTTGCAACAATGCTTAGGTAGGTGGTACGTGTCAAAGTAACACCTTTCTATCAGAACCAGCATTAACTTCTTGAGCAATTTGAGCTACAGTAGCTCGTCTGTTTGATCAGACCACACGGGCAGCCTTCGCTCCCCACGTGCATCAATGAGCCTTGGCCGCCAATGACCCTGTCGCCGGTTCACCACTGTTCCTTCCTTGGAGCCACTTTTGATAGATACTGACCACTGCAGACCGGGAACACCCCACAAGAGCTGCAGTTTTGGAGATGCTCTGACCCAGTCGTCTAGCCATCACAATTTGGCCCTTGTCAAACTCGCTCAAATCCTTACGCTTGCCCATTTTTCCTGCTTCTAACACATCAACTTTAAGGACAAAATGTTCACTTGCTGCCTAATATATCCCACCCATTAACAGGTGCCGTGATGAAGAGATAATCAGTCTTTATTCACTTCACCTGTCAGTGGTCATAATGTCATCTGTATATATATATATATATAGGGGAGTGCGGGGCACAACCGAACGCTTTTTGACTTTCTCAGTTTGTGTAAATCCACTTGGGGTTCAGAGTATTTATTTTTCCCACATTAATTTCACACATGTCTAGTACAATTATGTGGTTTTGTTTCATTAATACAGTGTATACTTTTTTCTTGATTTACCCGCGAAAGAACGGAAGTGAAATGTGACAACATGCCCCATAGGTGGGGTTCATTGTAACATGACCAAATGACAGCTTAAAATGTTACCTGATATAATCAAAAAATATTCATGACAAACTAAAATATTTTGTCAATAAAATACAATTATTAACTTTTTCAAATAAAATAATGGCATTTTTTAATAATTAAAAATAAACTAATTTTTGAGTTTGACAACAAACACACCTCAAAACACAGCTATACAGCATAGTTAAAAAAATAAAATAATAATTAAGCATTTCTGAACATTGACTCACAGTCTTTATTCATATTTTTCTCATGGTTTCTCAATAGAATTCATAAAAGTATAGAATATAATAGCGTAGTTCTAGTAGAGGCTCATTGTAACGCAGTGTGACAACATGCCCCGCCTGCACAGCTGGGATTTAACCCCCGGCTCGTGTCTTCTGCTGTTAGATCAGAATTAAAGAACGATCTCAACTCTTAAATAACAGATATAAGATTAAAATAATATCAGATTTGTCTTATTTTAAATAAACACAA